>JAWNLI010000132.1:0-202877 GCA_035042405.1 Drosophila demipolita
AACTTTGGCACCCATGTGCGAGCACGACATTAAAGTGCTCTGAAGCGCTTCATACATGTCGTAGCATAGCCAGTAGAAAAAAGGAATGGACAACACTAGATAAGATCTATCCCATGAACACCGCACACCATAAAATGGTATACCGATGGATCACTCTCCAATCAGGGAACAGGCTTGGGAGAGGTGGGCGCTCGGACATCCTACCATGAATCTCTGGGAATGTAGACCATCATATTTCAAGCTGAGGTGTGTGGCATAGGGAGGTGTGCGGAATTTAATCTAAAGCGAAACTATCGGAATGCGGATATATCTATCCTATCCGACAGACCAAATTTCAAATAATCATAAACGATCTAAGCAAGTAATATCCATGGGTAGGAATAGGCTAAGGATACTTGTCGGTCTACTGACAGGACATTGTAGACTAAAAAGCCACCTGTCCAAAATGGGTATCCAGAGTAACAATCAGTGTAGGTTTTGTGAAGTCGAGGAGGAGTCCTCAACTCACATCCTAACGGAATGTATCGCCCTATCCAGGAAAAGATGCTGCATTCTAGGGATGCATATTATGAATGTCAATGACATAGAAGCCCTCGACCCATCAAAGATTCTGGCATTCGTTCGAAGGGGCACAATAGATCTAATAGGTCGCAGTGCAGAAGACCCCAATTTTAATAATAAAAAGTAAGACAGATATACATATCTCTATAGCTATATATTTAAAGAGATACGGACATGACTTAATCCACTCGGCTTTTATTTGGTGATCAAGAATATATATTTACTTTATTCCATTTGCATATCAAATGAAGATCAACGTATCTCAACTGAACATTACAGAAGCCACAATTGAAAGTATACCCATTTATTTGTCTACTCTCTCTCAGATTGTTAACTTTAAGATTTGAGGGTCATCATTATACTAAGATCAGTCGATTCTAAAAAGAACTCCAGTTTAGTTATAAATAATTAACAATTAATATGTTTCGATATCAATGCCAACTTTCTATGTCAGAGACAAAGTATAAAAATATATATATGCGTCATTAATTAATTCATTGACTTCATTGACAAGGTCATCCTTTGCCTGTGCCTGTGCCTCTTATAAATTGTATAAAATGTTGGGAGTCCGACTTTAAACATTCGGTTTATGTTTGCTTCTGTTAAGAGTAGTTGACCATATCGGAAGAAGATGAAATTAAATTGGTTTATATTAATTAAATTTAATTTAAATTTGAATTACTCAGAGATGCACTTTTTTTTGGAGATACTCCGGGTTTTCGTAAAATTCAGATTTCAAGAGAACGTGGGACGCATACCGAGAAGGCTTTGTTTCCCTTGATGGAGACTTTTTCTTGGTCTTGGAGAAGATCTATCTCTTGACTAGCAGCCAGCCCCATGAATTGTTTATATATATACATGGATTTTTTTGGAAGAGAACTGTGAGATATCAACATTTTGCCATTGCTGATGAGAGCGATCAATATCGACTGGATTTAGGAGAATATATTAGCAAAGTCGGATAAGATACTTCACGAAGAGACGCAAACCAAAAATTCAGCACATTCAATCGTAATAATGACAGGAATAAGGGCAATTGTACAGCAAGATCTACTGGTGGCTGGAGGTATCCTCCCTACTGTGGAGTCACGTAAGCAAGTGACTACCTGGATTAACTATAGTATAACTCTAATTTAACTGATTACGCCGCTCCTTCTACAGTAGTAATAGAGTAGTGGTAGAGCAATGGCATATTTTAGCGAAACCCCGTCAGAAATGTCAAAATCCTCATACGCCCAACAAAAATATAAATATGAAATAAATCGAATCGAAATTTCCAATTATAAATAACATTATATAGATATTCAAATAAATAAATAATGAAGCCATCATTAAAGAGTTGAGAGAGCTCGACTAGCAGATAGCCTAGCAAACTGTTATTTATAATCGATATCGATAAAAGCACAGCTTGTAGGCATATTTGTCAAATTATCCTTTAAATATATTTTGCACACTTAAGCAATTTAACCCATTTTTCAGATCTTATTAGGTCATTCAACAAAGTTTGGGGCAATGAATGGTTTTATTTACAAACCTGAAACTGACGTCAATGGTTTGCCACAACGTATATAGTATATATATATACACACAATTATATATATAGATATATGTATCCACAATCTATATACTTATTTGCTGACATGCTGACAGAGGATTGTTCAGACAGACTTGCGGGGCCTAATCGTCTCGGCTTTTGTTGCTGATTAAGAATATATATAACCTTTATTGGGTCAAATTCTGCTTCCATCTGCCGACATATGTTGTTATTAGAATATACATTTGAAATGAAAATCAAAAGTTGCTCAATTGCTCAAAATGCTCCATTCAAATTAAACTTTGTGCACACATTTATCAATGTTCTCCTACAGTATTTGTGTGCTGGCTCTAAGATTGTTTGATCCCACTTAATAATCAAAATTTATTTTTGGATTCGTCTTGAGTTTGCTGATAATGGACTACCATTATCGCCAGTGACCTATAATCAGAAATACTTGACCTGTGCCTGTGTCGCTTCTCAATTCTATCAAATGCGGCGATTCCGACTCTGAACATTCAGTCTACATCTGATTCTATTAAGTCCAGACCATAGCTGAAAAAGATGAAATTAATTTGGGCTTTCTTGACTTTCTACATAAGTCTGATGCTAATCAAAGGAGAATCGGCCAGCGAAATTTCAGATATTGTGAGCAAATAATATATATATTTGAAAAGTGTTCTAATTATAATATTTATCAATCTTCGCCAGCATCGTGACTGCTTAAAGAAAGCAATGAAAGATCTATTAAGAATTGGAAAATAAAAGAACTCAAATTTTGGATAGTCCAACAAGAATTTAATAGGGAATTGAGAGCAGATTAATAGTTGATTAAAAGATCTAATCAGCAGTAAGGACAGGGAGTTAAAGCTGCAGGAAAAGTTATTTCAGAAACATGTGAAACCATCATTCAGGATCTTATAGATCAAATAATGAGCAAGCTAGATAATAATCAAATAGCAAGACAGGACACTGAAATCAAGGAGCTGCAGAATAAACTAGCTGATCTAAACGAATATGACGCCATCATTAGGAAAAATCAGATATATTTATATAGAAACAACAATGACACTTCGCAATCAATCAAGAATTAATTAAATAATCAATATTTTCAGAATTTAGAGGAATTGCATAGTGCTCAAATCTCCAAACAAAAATATGAAATCGAACTCCATAAAAATAAAGTGGAGGTACTTAACAATGCGTGGAGTGAATGTAATAGTACCATTGATCAAAAGACCGAAGAACTATCCAATTTAAATGACACTCTACAAGATCAAATTAATAAAGATAAAATCAAATTAATGGAGCTTCAAACACAGTTGGATGAACATAAAAAAACCATTGATCAAAAGACCGAAGAACTATCCAAATTAAATGACACTCTACAATATCAAATTAATAAAGATAAAATCAAATTAATGGAGCTTACAACACAGTTGGATGAACATAAAAAAACCATTGAACAAAAGACCGAAGAACTAACCAATTTAAATGCCACTCTACAATATCAAATTAATAAAGATAAAATCAAATTAATGGAGCTTACAACACAGTTGGATGAACATAAAAAAACCATTGAACAAAAGACCGAAGAACTAACCAATTTAAATGACACTCTACAATATCAAATTAATAAAGATAAAATCAAATTAATGGAGCTTCAAACACAGTTGGATGAACATAAAAAAACCACTCAAAATAATATACAAAGAGTTGTCATTATTAAAGTACACTCTGAAATTTCAAATTAATAGTGATAAAATATAATCGATGGTGCTTAAAACACAGTTGGACAAACACAAAAACATTGAACAAAAGAATCAAGAACTATTCATTTTAAATTACAATCTTCAAGATCAAATTAATAGAGATAAAATCTGATTTTTGGAGCTATCGCAAGAGAATGAGGATCTAACCAGTTTAACTTACAGTCAACTATCTCAAATTAGTATAAATTAAGTCCAATTGATGGGGCTTAAAGCACAGTTGGACCGACGTAAAACCATTGAACAAAGTTTTGAAGATTATGCAATTTTACATAAAATTCAACCGTGTTAAGTCTCTTATTAATCCATAATTATAATGTTGATTGACAGTCTTGAATAAACTTTGATTGAGTACACAACGCTGGTGGGACTCAGTTTTATTTTCTTATCCAGGCATTCCCTGACGCGGGGAAAGGCTTTCGCTCCAACAGGTTATGGGCCCAGGGCGCGTGGCCTGATAAGATTGTTTACGGTTTATTTGACTCGATATCCAGAGTTACGAACTCGGATGTAATAAACGACATTCTGCCAGCGTTTGAAATTCTGTGCATAAAGTTGAAGGAAGAAGACGATAGGAAAGAAGGCGGAGAGAAGCAGAGCGATATCGCGCAGGTCTTTACAGTTAGACAACGGCATAACGCTAGTGCGACAGTCACCACAAAGAAGAAACAGAAAAAGGTCGTTAAAAAAAGTGTTACGAATGTGGTGAAATAGGGCATATTAAAGCGAGATGTCGCAGATTAATTGCCAAAAATGATGAAATAGCGACCGGACAGGGGAAAATGAAAACGGATTTGTGTACACTGGTACTAAACAACGTATTGTACGTACCAAAGTTGACGGGCAATTTCATGTCTGTGGGACAAGCCGTAGAAATTAAGTGCAAGGTATATTTCGATGCAAGCATTGCACGAGTATTCCAAGCCGGAAAATGTATACTCAAGGCCAAACGCGTAGGAATGATGGTCATCGTAACAGATGTTATGCAGTTGTTAAGTCGGACGGCGAGTTGTGGCACAACAGATATGGTCATCTCAATTATGGTAGTTTGCGTGAAATGGCAAACAAGGTGCTGGTGCGAGGAATGGAAAATGTTGACGTGTTGCAACGGGTGTCGTGCAAGACGTGCAGGCTGAACAAGGTTCACGTGCAGTCATTTCCGGGATCAACAAAAAGCCGAGCGGAGGAACTTCTGGAACTGGTGCACACTGATGTGCGTGGCCCTTTCGAAACGAAGTCTCTTGGCGGCTCTAAGTATTTCCTCACATTTATTGATGACAAGTCAAAGCGGATTTTTGTGTATTTCTTGAAAGGAAAGGACGAGGTAAGTTCGTGGAGTGCAAAAATCTGGTAGAGCGTTAAACAGGAAGGATGATCAAGTCACGAATATGTGAACAAAACGTTCAACGGGTTTTTGAAAACCAATGGAATTGCACGGAAATTGACGGTAGCATACACTCCGCAACAAAATGGTGTTGCTGAACAAGCTGAGCTAATCGTATGCCTGTGGAGATGGCTAGATGCTTATTGGATCAATCAGGCATGGATCAGTCACTGCGGGCAGATACAATAAACACAAGAAACGATCGATTAGTCTCCTCAAAGTTTTTGGTTCCATTGCAGTGGCACTGGACAATGGTCGTCATAAGAGCAAATGGTTGGTTAATCAGTGCAGGCAAAAGGCTATCGGCGCTGCGATGCAGAATCCAAGACAGTTGTCGACAAAAGAGATCTTCTCATTGATGAGGCCAGCTATCTGGAGAAGGCAAAGGGCGAAGCAATAACTTTTAATATGGCAAATGTAGGGCATCGAAGAGGATGATGATGATGAGGTTGACTTCAGCGGCGAAGAAACCTTTGAAAGTGCTAAAGATGACGAAAAGCTGAAGGAAGAGCAGATCCCACGAGTTGGACCTGCTAGACCGAAATTGCTTAGGACGGGCAGACCTGGACGCCCAAGGAAGCAATATAATATACTCAGCGCGGTTCCAAGTGAGATACCCATTCCAGCAAGCTACGAGGAGGCTATGCGCGGTTCGCTTGCTTCGTTGTGGCAAGAAGCGATGCAAAGGAGTATGAGGCATTGATTACGAATCAAACCTGGCAGCTGGCAGATTTACCGAAAGGTCATCGTGAAATCGTGATTGCAAATGGGTGGTAAAAGGATGCGCACAGCAGAATGGTGTGAACTATGCTGAGACGTTTTCACCAGTTCGCCCTACTTTCTATTGTTTCGGGTCTCAAGGCACGTCGATGATCAAAGTGCACAAATGCTTGTGAAAAGATTTAATAAATTATAAGCCCGAATGAGGCACTAACAGTAAAGACCGGCGGACGGTTTTTCTGCAGAAAAATCATAAATTTGTGAAACTATACCAGAACAATTGGAATGATAAAAATGGCTACCACATTTCACCGCAAAGAAAAAAAATACTTCCGCAACGAAAACCGATCTAACTTCATAAGAAAAACTATTCGCCGTTAAAATGCACCAATAAAAACATATATTGAAATACGGGGTTCTCAATTCATAAGAAAGACGAGAATCTTTAAGATCATCAGCACGTGGCCACTGGAGCACTGTCATCATCCACCCCCTCTAACCAAGGTATAATTTTAAAATATATGAATTTCTTTTAAATAATATATCTAAGTTGATGGACTTTACCCACTTGAATCTGTTGAGGTTGTGTTAATCGTAGTATAATTAAATGCTGCCTAAGAGTATGCAATAAAAAAAAATAATAATTAGTTAAGTATTGACACAGGAATTCTCCGCTTACCAGATGAGGGCACTTGAAAGCCTACAAATAAATAATAAACAAAAAAAGGCCAATGACGCATTAAAAATAAGAAAACATTGTAAGATTCCACAAGTCTAATGTAGAAAAAAAAAAATGGTTACGAAAGTAAAATAGACAACTTTCTTATGCAGTATTAATACAGTATTTTTCAGAAAACTTGCTTGATAAGATGAATGTACAAGAAATTGAAATTTATGAATAATTAGTATACATAAAAAACATGGATACTTAATTTGAGTTATTATTTCCTACTAGTCGAAATGTTAGCTTAAGTGAGCAATGAATTTGCTTTTGGGGACTGCCGAATTAACAATGCAGCGCAGGAAGTCCAATTGGATGGGTGGGTACAGAGCGCTTTATCGGGGCAAACAACAGCTAGCACCCCGATACCATTAACCAACACCAACGAAGCTTTCGCGCTTCTCGCATCTTCACAACAAATTATGCACTTCCCATCTTAGTGTGGAGTTAGGTATTTGATAACCAGAAATTGCTTGTTTCGGAGTTAGACTCATATAAAAGTGTTTTAAATAAATAAAATTATGATCAGAAATTAATACCAGGATGGTAGCAACAACCCTCCCCCCATCACGCCCAAAAAAAATATAAATATTAAATAAATCGAATCGAATTTTCCAATTATAAATAACATTATATAGATATTCAAATAAATAAATTATGAAGCCATCATTAAAGAGTTGAGAGAGCTCGACTAACAGATAGCCTAGCAAACTGTTATTTATAATCGATATCGATAAAAGCACAGCTTGTAGGCATATTTGTCAAATTATCCTTTAAATATAGTTTGCACACTTAAGCAATTTATCCCATTTTTCAGATCTTATTAGGTCATTCAACAAAGTTTGGGGCAATGAATGGTTTTATTTACAAACCTGAAACTGAAGTCAATGGTTTGCCATAACGTATATAGTATATATATATAGACACAATTATATATATAGACATATGTATCCACAATCTATATACTTATTTGCTGACATGCTGACAGAGGATTGTTCAGACAGACTTGCGGGGCCTAATCGTCTCGGCTTTTGTTGCTGATTAAGAATATATATAACCTTTATTGGGTCAAATTCTGCTTCCATCTGCCGACATATGCACAAAGTTGACTTTGAATGGAGCATATTGAGCAATTGAGCAACTTTTTATTTTCATTTCAAATGTATATTCTAATAACAACATATTTCGGCATCGGCTGCATCGAACGCAGCATGCATATAGAGCAGGCAGGTCAACTGATGCAGCACTTTATCAACTGCGGCATGCTTTGATAACACATCGCACGATGCCATTGAGGCCACTCTCTCGGGGAGAGGGACCCTATTACCAGCAGGTGAATACTTGCATTGTTGCGGTCCAGGCAGGCCACCGCATCGACGCATGACAGCACTGTAACAGTCTTAGCCACTAAAGGCTTCCCCCAGGGGGGGTATTGTCTCCGCTACTCTGAAGTCTGTTAGTAGACGAACCGCTTAACAGACTTTCTACCAGAGGCATCCAATGTGAACATAACGAGTGACTGGTGTAGGGAGGTTGGACTCAACCTGAACCCTACTAAAGCAGTAATTGTCCCCTTTTCTAGACGATATAAGCTACAGAGGACGAAGGAAATACGACTTTTAGGGATATTAGAGATAAGCAAGGAGGTAAAATTCCTCTGCGAAACGGCGAATTTGACAGTAGGTAAAACTTTATGCGAAGAACGAAAGTGAAGTGCTCTTGAGCGCTGTACACATATCGTAGCATAGCCAGTAGCAAAAAGGAAGGGACAACACTACATGAATTCCATGCTATGAAGCCGCACACCATAAAATGGTATACCGATGGATCACTCACCAATCAGGGAACAGGCTTGGGTGTGGTGGGCGCTCGGATATCCTACCATGAATCTCTGGGAATGTTTACAAGCATATTTCAAGATGAGGTGTGGGCCATAGGGAGGTGTGCAGAATTTAATCTAAAGCGCAACTATCGGAATACGGATACATCTATCCTATCCGATAGTATAGCAGCAATAAATCCTATAAATGGTACGAAGTTAACATCAAAAAAAGTCCAAGAAGTAGGATCTAAGCTTGACTAACTCGCACACAACAGGCTCACCCTAAGATGGGTCCCGGGACACAGGGAAATAATAACGAAGCGGCGGATGAGCAGGGTAGAATGGGTGAAAGAGACGAAGAAAGGCAAAGGAGACTGCGGAGCTGGGAAGAAACACCAGGACTCCGACATGCAAAATGTGTTTTTGGCGGTTATAATCATAAAGCAAGTAATATCCATGGGTAGGAATATGCTAAGCATACTTGACGGTCTACTAACATGACATTGTAGACTAAAAGGCTACATGTCCAAAATGGGTATCTATTGTAACAATTATAATAGGTCGCAGTGCAGAAGACCCCAATTTAATAATAAAATAATAACAATACCCCGAGCGACCACCCAGTTGCACATAGAACTAGTTCTTGTTCTTATCTATGAAACGTACTGCCGCACAGTAAAAAATATTGGAGACCCTCTAAAGCATTATTGTAATTAAAATCATCATTTATTTATAAATTTGTCATGAGAAAATCAGATACAAAAATATTTAAACTAATAATTACTTATTTCTTGTATTTATTCAATTTTAAAGTCAGTTAAATCTATACAAAAAATGTTTACCGTGTACAGCTGCTCTGCGACGCTGTTGCATCTAATATGCATGGTGTGAGAGAAGGGTTAGGAGCTTAGTCCGAGAGTGAAACTAAAGTCAAGTGACGATAATCGCAAGTTGTTGCCATTGCCTTAAGGAAACTACTTTTCGCCTCACGATTTCTATGTCTGTCGAGTTGCCTAGAGTTCGCTTTACTCTGGCAAGGAAAGGAGGATAGGTCTCGTTTTGGGGCTAAGTGCATTGCCAAATGGATTGCCAACAGTGGGTGTTAACTTTATTTGCAAATTGTGTGTGTAAATTGCAGTTTGTTTGTAGTTTGCTGTTTACTCGCCTTTCAGAGTGCAGCCCATTAAAAACAACTCAATATGCAGTTGAATTTACAAATGCGCAAACAAAAATTACTATTTTTAACTATTACAATTTTTAGCTTGAAATTTAAGTCACATTGTGAGGCGCAAAACTTACATTTATAGTTGGATATTGATCAAGATTTGACCTCTTGTATACAATGGTGTCTAAACTTTAAAATCAATATAATTTCTTAGATATTCTTTGCATAGACATAACTTTATGAAAAGCATTTATAATCTAGGTACAAATTATATTATTAGTTAAAAAAAAAAACTGCCATTGAGGACGAATCAACTCGATAATCTTGAAAGAAAGAAACAATTAAAAATGGTTTTTTTTTCTACTACGGAAAAAATAACAACAAGAACTGTGTGAAATTCATTTTCTTTCAACCATCGCTCTCCAAATTAAAACTATTGTCATATCTAGAGAATTCAGCCATTTTAATGCAACTATTTTAACTTCATCATTATGTTTGACATGAATGCAATTACTTGTCAATTTTCAGACACAAAAGCACAGAAAATGAAGGCAAGTTAACAACTAAAGAAAGTTTAACTGCATCAGAATTTTTGCTTGACAAGAGTATTGAATAAATGTCAAAATTAAATCAGAATCGCCCTCAGCTTCAGCTATAATTACGAGTGTGCTGCTTTTCATCTCGTCCAATTGTGCCAGCTTCAATTGCAGTCTTGGCTACGCCTAAGAATTGCTCTGCAAATCGACAGACTGGCAGCCAGCGAGTGGCAGCTATTGTCCTTTTGGCCCTTGTTCTGCTCACGGAGCACTGCCTGAATGCACAACTGGAAAATTCATTTAATTTTCCATTAAGAGACAGTTGCAAATTATTTAGTTTCATGTTGGGCATTCATTTGCATGAATTAAAGTTAAAACTTGTTTGGCACGATTTTAAAATTACCCAGTCGCAACTTTTTGCACCAGCTTGTTGCTTGTCCACCTGCCCTATCACCGACCAACTTTGTCGCCCCCCCCCCCTCCCTTCTCTCGTGTTAGCTGTTGCTTTTCATGAATGAATGTTGGCGCCTTTTTCAGCGCTTGCGCATTGCTTTCCGCTGAGAGCACAGAGGAAGCCGGTTGAAATTGAAGCATCCACAGTGGAAACGCAGCCTCCGTCAATCTGAGCAAGCAGGAATTCAATCTGAGTTTTATCAGAAAAGCAGTGCGCATTCAACTGCAGACAGCAGTTGCGGTTTGGTGCTCAACGCGTGCACCTCGGGTCCCGTGAACGAATCCCTCGTGAGCAGCAGGAGTCCGGTTTTGTGACGTGTTGGTCGCAAACGCTCTCCGCGCCTGCCCCCGCTTAGGCACTCTTAACGAGAACAAAGAAAACAACTAACGCGCTCAACCAATTAGCCAATTTTTAAGTAATTAATTATATTTGTTGGCGAATTCAGTGAATTAAAAATATATATATAAGAAAATGTGGCGTATACGTAATATTGTGCTGCTGCTAATTAAATACATAAAGAAAGCAAAGCAAATAAAACTATAATAAAGGAAAGGTATTATTATAATGGAAAAAAAATATATTTGCATAAACAGTGCCAATAATAAGTATGCATAACTTAAAGTTTAAGAAAGTACAATCTAATAAATAATAGCTAAAAATTAAAAAAAAGTTTAAGTCTTTCATAATAAAAGAAATAAATAACTAAAAAATAGAATCATATATAATATAAATAAAAAAATTCAAATATATCACTTAATAAAAATATTAATTAAACAAAAATAAAATACATCTGCCAAAACATAAAAAATTCAATTAATTATTTTAGAGTCAAACTATATTCAAAACGGTTAACTCTAAATTTAGCACAATTAGAATAAATGTGAAATAATAAATCAATAAATTTCGCCTAAATAAGCTAAAGAAGAAAATCCTTGATTTTGGTAACTCAAAGCATTTCTAATCTTAATATTCCGAGCTGAATATCCCTAAGCTGAGCACAAAGGCTCTGCACAGATTGAATTAAATGCTTCCAGCTCTGTTTTATTTAAATTTTGAATTGTTTAACGAACTTTGGAAATGAATTTGAATGTGTCTATGGATTCGATAATTGGTAATTGTTACTTTGTCTGACACCGTTGTTCATTAAAATTATGAACTCGAGAAAGACAATGAATATACGAATTATTTTATGGAATGTGAACCAAATATATGCAATTTATTTTGTAAATGTGCAAGTAAAATATGCAGCTTAACCTGCAAATTGAATAAAGTGCCGTTTATAATAATATATAATTTAAAGGACTATTCAACTGTCTCTCAGTACGAATAAAATCGAGATTTAATTTTCTTAAAGCTTTCACATTTGTTTGTGACTTAATGACTTTCAAATGTTATTAAATATGAAGCCTGTAAAAATATTATGAGTATTTGAGAACAAAGTGTTTTCCAAGAATAAATGACCACTTGACAAGCCCAACAACAAAAGGTATAAAATGCCTGCAATAATTGTATGTGAATGTGAATATTTTGAATACGAGTTAATCTTTATTTATTGCATTATTTGAACTTGTGGTTATCGCAGTGTAAATCCGGCTTGGAATACAAAGCTTGTGTGTGTGCCTGGAAGAGAGATTGTGTGTATTTGTGTGTTTGACAAGGTTACAAATGCATGACAAAATAACATATCACATAAGTTATGCAGCAGCAGATAAGATTGCACTCGGGCATCTCCAATATCGAGGCAATACCTTTGAGCCTGAAATGCCGACAATTCACAGGACAAAAACTCTCTCAAACACACACACACACACACACACACACACACTCATAGGCACACTCACACACATGAGTGGAGCTGGAGGAAAAAATGAAATCACAATTACAAATGCAGGCAGCATTTTGCATAATTTATGTCAAGCATAACAACAATAACACCAACAAAAGCTGAAGTCAGCGGGGTATGTGGTGGGAAGGGGGGGGGGGGGGGCGAAGGGTTGACTCACACGCTTGCCTGACCATAAATAAGTGCAGGTTTAAATACCACGGCAACACAATTGTGAAATATGGCAGAATAATAGAAAGAGTGGAAAGCATAAAATATAAATGCAAAATGTACGAAATGTAACAACTACAAGTAGTATGCTGACATGCAACATGCATCGTGCACCACCAAGCGGGCGGTGGTGCCACTGCTGGTGTGGGGTGTGTTGAGTGGCTCGTCGCATGCACAGTGGGGCAAATGTCAAGTTGGTAAGCTTTAGTCAGCGTTATGGCTTTAAGTCGATGCCGACGGCTTCAAATGTTGGTGGTCGCAACCACTCCCCTCTTCTGCATTTCGTCCCCTCTACCCACAGCCAGACCACTGAGCGTCTGGCAAATGGAGAGCTCAACGTGCAATGCGAAACGTAACGAAACAGAAACAAAAGCCAAGAACAAAATGGGCCAAAAAGTTATTTTAAGGACACGGCAAAAATAAAAAACAGTCGTTCGCCTTTCTCATTTGAAGAAGCAAAAACTAAACAAAATGAAAAGCAAGAAAGAGACGAGTTCCATATACGCAAGTGTGTGAGGAAGAGTGTGTGTGTTTGTACGGGTGTTTTGTGTGTGAGTGTGTGTTTTAGTAATCTCGAAACAATTATGCATACGTGCATACACAGAAATCTGTGGCGCGTGATGCTCAAAAGTAGCCCAAAAGCCTCGAAATGAAAGCGCAAAATGTTTTTGCCATTAGCATAAAAAATAATGGCAACGGGCGACGGCCAAAACTGGCAACGGGCAAAAGGCAATACGATAAATGAGCAAAAGCTACCACATCGACAAAGCATCAGCCAGACCCCAAAAACTGGCATCTTAATAGACGAAAATTGTAATACACTGAAACTTTCATTCTTCCCTGAAACTCGAAATACGCCACTTCAGTTTTAGGTTCTCCCCAAATCAGGTAAAAAAAAGCAGTCAGCTGTTAGCGAAGCACCACAAGCACCTTTTGTTCACTTCTGATCAAAGGGTTTGCGTAGCTAATTGAACCACAGCTGCCACAACAGACAGGTTCAAGTGCAGGAACTGGAATCGAGAAACCAACCGCGCTTCACTCTGCTCCAATTGCGATTGAAGGAAAGTGCTTTCCATGGCAAGGATTATGCACTGGTGGCTCACTTGAATGTCTAAAGCGCAATTAACAGTGGCTGCCACAAAGGAAGCGCAACGTAAAGAATAACATGCCACAAGCCGCATGCCACCCTAAAATAGTCAACCTGCGGATTTACAGACGATTTTGAAATAAAATGGTTTTCAATTAGCGCTGGAAATGAACACAATTGGAAATTATTAAAGTTTTTAAGGGATCAGAAACTATTACGTATTCATCGAGATGCTTGTGCATTTGAGAAATCAATTTCTTTCACTAATTAATTTGCAGAACTTCAAAGTTTTCCTGCATATTTTTGTATATATATATAACAGTATTTTATTGTTTGATGCGTTAAAATATTGACAACTTGCTGATAATTATAAAAATGATTTTCTTAACATAATTTGTCAGTTATAGCAATTAAAAAGGCGATTTCAAAAGAGTCATTAACATAAGATTTATAGACAGCTAATCGTGAATGTATCTATGCAAACATATATCACAAAATTGTCTAATTATCTCCTTCTCAACTCGTTACATATTGCGTGAAAAATTAGCTATACTCTTACAAAGTTCTAAAACGACCCAAAACAATCTCAACAAAAGTGGCATTGGTATTTCATGACAGCCTTGATAGCAGCTTTTGTATGTGTGTGTGTGTGTGTGGTTTTATGGCTATATCTATGTGTGTGTGTGTGTGTGTAAATGTGATGTGAGTTTGGTGTAGCCATTTTCATTTCATCGAAGACTTAATCCTTTCTCAACTGCCAACGGACGGCAGTGAATCGGTCAACTGGCGATTGGCAATTGGCTGCTGGCGCTTATTGTTTCGTTGGTTTTTTCAACATTTGCAAGTTTCTGTGGATGGCTGCACTGACAGAAAAACCGCTGTCGAAAAGCAAACAAATCTATAAATTGTCCTTGAACAAGCAAATGTATATTGCCTGAAGACAAATACAAAAAAGTAAATGGAATAGTTGGAATTTATAAAAGTTTTATTAGGCTTAAGTAGTTGCAATAAATAGAGGACTTAAATGGATTCGTACTTCAAAATAATCTTAATTAAATGGTTAGAATGGTTAGAATTTCTGTGCATGAATCAAGCTCAAAATTCAACTGATTTTTTTTTCCCAGTGTGTATGCATATTTTTATGAGACAGATAATGGCAGCCCGGCAAAATGGCCAGGCAAATGAAATGAGACCAAAAGTGAGGCCAATAAAAGGGCGATAAAATTGACGCCAGCACAAGAAGCAAAACACAAAAAAAAACAAGTAAAGCAAAAAAAACATACACAGGAGTAAAAGGGCAATAGAAGAGCAATACAGATACAAAATATACAAACACGTTAACACAAGCACGTTTACTGAGCGTTGTTTATTGCCTCGCACATCCGCGTGGCAGATAGCAAATTCAAATGCGGTGCTGATTAATGACCTGAAAGAGGAAAGTGGCCATTGCCCATTTTGCCCCATTTTTGCCGACGGAATGCGCATAATTCACGTTAGCGTAACGAGTTATCGCCAGCGGCGACTGCTGATGCTGACCACGCTCCTCTCGCTCAGCCTGGCTGCCTGTAGTTCAACAGCCGTCGCTGCGATGGAGTTCTCGGTCGAGCCGCAGCAGCAGCAGCAGCTGGATCCAAAGACAACGGTAACAACAGCTGAGGCAATTTGGCATGTTGTCGTCACCACAATGGACAGTCAACCAACAACTACGGCTACAACGAACACAACAACAACAGCAACAACATATCGCAACCGTCCATCGCCCAGTGACAATTGGAAGGGTACCAGGACGAAAGTGAAGCGACGACAGCGACTCAATTCATCGAGTAATTTACCCACCATCAACGCCGCCAGCGGTACAAATTTGAGCAGCTGGCAACAGCAGCGCTACCTAAAGGTAAACCAGGTCTTTGAGAGCGAACGCCGCATGTCCCACGCTGAAATACAGCATAATCATGGCAAAATAGTTCTGCTCGGCCTCTTTGAGCTGTCCACGAAACGCGGCCCGCGCCCGGACGGACTCAGCGAACTGGGCGCCGCAACAATGGCCGTGGATCACATTAACCGCAAACGCCTGCTGCCCGGCTACACGCTCGAGCTGGTCACTAACGATACGCAGGTAAGCACCACCACCCCCCCCTGCAGTCATACTCATTAGGAAAATGAAATTTTATTTAGGGGAGAGAAGAGAGAACATTAAAACTTAATAAGGCGACAAATTTGCAAGCGCAGCAGCAAAGTGAATTTTTGGTTGGGTAACAGCAGTTACAAATTACAAATTTTTTGAATTTTAATTTATGGAAATATATTTCTACAAATGTAATTCTAATTTTAAATGTTATATTCCCTGTATGCTGAACTGAGTTAGAAATTTTTTATTTGATATAAAATACAAATCGTCATTAATTTTACATTTATTAAATTATCATTATTTGAACGCCCATTTTTAATTTACTAAAAAACAGCAACATTTTTAGCATTTAGAAGATTAGTTTAGCGCTCTCAGCAATAATTGTCGTAATTCGTCAACATTTGTTCAGTTATTTTCAGTTGTTAAATCATTAATTTAAAAAAAAAATTAATTTGCAGTTTTGCTTTGATAGCCATTTGGTGCCCATCAGTTAACTTATATTTTAATTCCAATTTCGATTTTTATACTTTTTTTTTGTTCGTTGAATTGATGTATATAAAAATGCAGAAGTATTAAATTAAAGCCAATGTTTTTTTTACTGTGCAAAAATAAATTTGTCATCAAAGATTTTTTTTATTGCGAGCCGCAGCAGTTGGAACGATAAGGTTGTGGTGATTGCAGTGGGGTTTTGGGTTGAGTTTTCTGGTTTGATTTGATGGCTCTTGGAGACCCAGCTGAGGAGACTCGCAGGCGTTGGAATCTCGTCATATCACCCGATGGCATCTGCTGCTATCAAAACTCAAAAGTCGACATTTCAAAAATGTTTATTGCGCCATTTTGGAAGCGCGCTGTTTTTTTTTAATGACGTAACCTTTGCTGCCAAACTCAACTCTGTCTCCATATCTGTGTGTCGCTACAGTGTGATCCCGGCGTGGGTGTGGATCGCTTTTTTCATGCCATCTACACACAGCCCTCGACACGCATGATGATGCTGCTGGGCTCCGCCTGCTCGGAGGTAACCGAAAGTCTGGCCAAGGTGGTCCCCTACTGGAACATTGTGCAGGTGAGTCCAACTCAGCCAGGACGTGGTCCTCTTTGTTTCGGCTTTTTTGTGTGGGATTCCTGATTAAAATATGCAAATATGGACTATTACTCAAAAAATTTAATCAACTCACGTGCCAAAAGGAAACTCACTCGATTAGCATAAATACCACGCAGTTAACTCAAAAGGCAGCCAATAAACATTTCCGCGTTCAAATAAACAGCCCTCACAAATTACACTGGGCAACAACGATTTACATACAGTGGTGCAAATTGCCTTTCATTTCGTAGAATGCTTATTATGATGGTTAGAGTCGTAAGTGAAAATGCCTACTATCTTTAATATATTCCTATTACTTAAGAATGCAAACAAGCTGAGCAATTTTATATGATAATTATTTTCTACGAAATTCTAAAGTTGTTCGTCATGACAACCACAATTGTCGATTGTAGAATTTACATTGCTTAATTTTGTAGACCGGTGTTATTAAAAAAAGAAATGCGTAAATATGCTTGCTATTGGCGGGGGTTTGGTTAGAGGGTGGGAAAGGGGGAGACACAACATAAATTCACTTAGAGGCGAGAGCTGCAAGCAAATGCCAAATTGTGCGGCCTTTGAAGTTCAGCTTATGTATGTGTTATACGAGTCGCGTATGTGTGGCAACTAAATGGGCCGAAACTTTGAAAGCGTGCACACGCGTGGCATTCAACTTTGACTGTCTGTCTGTCAGATATGTTGGGAAATTGCTACCTGCTAACTGCCGGTTGCTGATTGTTGCTGATTGCAGGTCTCCTTTGGCTCAACTTCACCGGCGCTGAGCGACAGACGCGAATTTCCCTATTTCTATCGCACCGTTGCTCCCGACTCCTCCCATAATCCGGCTCGCATTGCGTTCATTCGCCGCTTTGGCTGGGGCACTGTCACCACATTCTCACAGAACGAGGAGGTGCATTCGCTGGCGGTGAACAATCTGGTCACCGAGCTGGAGGCGGCAAACATATCCTGCGCAGCGACAATCACATTTGCAGCAACGGATTTCAAAGAGCAGCTGCTACTCCTCCGGGTAAGTAGAAGCGACCGTATTACCTTTGAACTTGATATATGTGCAACATGTTTGCCCTAGGAGACGGACACACGCATCATTATCGGCAGCTTCTCCCAGGAGCTGGCTCCGCAAATACTCTGCGAAGCCTACAGGCTGCGCATGTTTGGCGCCGACTACGCCTGGATATTGCACGAGAGCATGGGCGCTCCCTGGTGGACTGACCAGCAGACGCCCTGCACCAAGCACGAACTCCAGCTGGCCGTCGAGAACCTCATCGTTGTCTCCACGCACAACAGCATTGTGGGCAACAATGTTAGCTACAGCGGACTGGTATGCCAAAATATATACAAAAAATACATTTATTACCAGTGAATAGATTTGGTCACGTGTCGTGTTTACGTTTTTTATCTAACTAAAAAATATTGCTGCTCATCCGTTTATGCCAAATAAAAAGGCTATGTCCATAAAAGGACTTAACAAAAGTAAATAAAATACTGCAATGTGAATATCTGCATATCATTGATATTAATATCAACACATAAAATCAAATGTTATACAAAAAAATGTACACGCTTTTCCAACAATTAGTTGCAGCATAAAAAAAGCGTGTTTATTGAGCAGTTTAGTGAAAAGTTAAATTAATTTTCCTTTAACTATTTACCAAGAATCAACAATAAATAAATAAAATCATATACAGAAGGTAACTGAAACTAATTCCAAATAAGAAACTATTTCTTAGTTTATTTATTATCAAAAATAATAAATAATTGATTATATATAAACAAAATAACATAAGTAAGCCAACTCGCCGAAAACAAAAACTTGGCCACGATTTAATCTTTAATCCTAGACACCCTTGGTGAACATTAAGCACCCCCATTGCCTCAAATAAAATTGTACATTTGATTCGAAGCAGATCCGGGAAACGATTGCGGGGTCTATTTGGGTAGGCGTAGCAGCCGGATAAAAATGTTTATTATCGTTTTAGTGCCGGTCATGAAATCGGTGGCCCATAATGAGCTGAGGCAATCTCATTAAGAGGAGTTGCCGTCGTTGGGGGCAGTGGGGGAGGGAATTGGTTGTATAAGTGATGAGCGGCCTATTAAATCGCTGCCATTTTTTTCATTTTCCCCATTTCTTGCAGAACAATCACATGTTTAATTCGCAGCTGCGCAAACAATTTGAACAGTTTCACTATCAGAATGGAGCCCTGGAGCCTGACAGAGGCAACAGCAAGAGCAGAAGCAGCAGTAGCAGCAGTAGCAGCAGCAGCAGTGGGAACCACAAGCGTACACCACAATCGGATTTGCGGGGCCGCAAGAGACGTGGCATCAACAGCAGCCACCATCTGCCGGATGCCATATCCCGTTATGCACCGCAAACCTACGATGCCGTTTGGGCCATTGCATTAGCATTGCGCGCTGCGGAGGAGCACTGGCGCCAGAATGCAGCACATTCCAAGCTGGACGGATTCGATTATACGCGCAGCGACATGGCCTGGGAGTTCCTCCAGCAGCTGGGCAAACTACACTTCCTCGGCGTATCGGTAAGCAGAACTTAACCAGATATTTGCTGGCAAAATGCTAAAGCAGCACAAATATTTCCCATTTCGCGTAATTATAAAAATCGGATTAAGCTAACCAAAGTTAAAATTTAATTCATTTTGAAATGCATTTCAGACAAATTTATTTACATATATATTGGGCATTAAAAATATGCATTTTAGCGAACTGAAGTGCTAATTCAATATTTATATACCAAACTTTTCAGTCAATTTTTTTATTGCAAGTGGTTTATGAATAGTCGTGAAAATGTAAAATGAGATATTTTATGGCAACAAAAAAGAATATTCAATTTGATAAGCAGTGGATAAAAATTGTTTGTTAAATTATGCAGAAGGTTTTCAAAATTAGTATTTAATGCAAAAACATATTGAGAAAAAGACAAATTTTTGTTGTTTATTTTAAGGGATATTTTTTTAAGCTTAATACAATAGAATAAATCAGACAAACGGAAATGAGAGACTGAGAAAGCTGATGGAAAGCAAATAAAATCTACCGGGAGAAAGAGAGATAATAAATAGAAATAAAATAAATGAATATATTTAATATTGTTTATGTTCTAATAACAGTGAATACTGTACAAACGAATATTAATAGAATCCCATTTCATTGAAGAGGGGGAGTGAAGTAAGCTTGTCAATAATCTGACCTCATTTATTTATTTTTATTTATTTTTTGTGGTACTTAGACAAACATAAAAGACTAAAATAAAATATAAAAAAATATATTCAATATTTTTATTTGCTTTTTTCAATATAATTATTTCTATCCAATTTGTTTTCAAATTAAATTTAATACGCAAAAAAAATGTTATTTTTACAATTACTATTTGGGCGGCACAGGGACCCGTCTCCTTTAGCGGTCCGGATCGAGTCGGCACCACTGCATTCTATCAGATACAGCGTGGCCTGCTGGAGCCGATTGCTCTCTATTATCCTGCCACGGATGCACTGGACTTTCGATGTCCTCGCTGTCGTCCGGTCAAGTGGCACAGTGGACAGGTGCCCATCGCAAAGCGGGTCTTCAAATTGCGAGTGGCCACAATTGCACCACTGGCATTCTACACTATCGCAACACTGTCGAGCGTGGGCATTGCACTGGCCATTGCCTTTCTCGCCTTCAATCTGCACTTTCGCAAGCTGAAGTAAGTACGAATCTGAGTGGGCAGTGTTTGTCCCAATTCTTTGCTTACTGTGCACTTTTCTCTTTGTCCACAGAGCAATTAAACTTTCCAGCCCGAAGCTGAGCAACATTACCGCTGTGGGTTGCATCTTCGTTTATGCCACCGTCATCCTACTGGGCCTGGACCACTCGACGCTGCCTTCGGCGGCCGATTCCTTTGCCACGGTCTGCACGGTAAGTCATCCTCAAGTGCCTGCCCCTCAGCACCCAGCCACACAGCTCCTCTCTGTGTTCTGAGCCATTGTTTGAGTTTCGGTTATGCAAGCACTGCCTGCCTGCCGCCGGATGGAACTTAGTTTAGATAGTGGACTGGGTTCTCCTCATCAAATATGACTTACAGTTTCAGTCGGCACAACTTTCGAGTTGCGCTCATGTGTGTTTGTTATACCCAGCAATCCCATTAAATATAACTTGAATTGGGTGTATATTAAAGCTAGGAAAAGGTCAAAAATCTCTTTAAATGCTTATCATCTTATTTTGTATCTTTTATATAATATCTACAAACTAAATATTACTTAGGAGATTTAAATCTTTTTTTTTACTCGAAGCAGTTTTTGCTTAACTCCAGGGTATTTTACAGTCGCAAGTTTTGGCCATCTGCTAACTCGCTGGTTTTATTTGTGAAAGTTTGTTGGATTGACGTCTTGTTATATTGTTACAAGTTGCTAGCTAAAAATAGCTGAATCTTTTGCCAAGCTTAATAAATCTTGAAACTTCAGAGAAAAAGAGCTTGCTTTGAGTTAGATAAACTGAGACCTGGTCAAATTTGCTGCCCTTGTCATCGACATTGTTTTTTTTTTTTTTTGTTTGCATATTTCTTTGTTTTTATGCTTTTTTTTTGGTACAGAAGCCTACCGCCAAAAATGCGACTCGAGGGAAATTCAGAGCCATGTTCGTTTTGCTGTTGTTTTCGCAGCATGTAATGGTTGGCTCGGGTCTGTATTATAGGGTATAGGGTATTGAGTGGGCCCGGAAGGGAGTATGGCTAACAAGAGCAAACACATGACACGAAACATGTAAATTCACAACTTTTTGTGATATTCTTTATTTTGCATAAATATGAGGGGCAAAGCAAAAACCACAACAACAACAAGAACAATAACAAAAAAAGCCTCTCCTTGGAGTCCTGTGGCTGTTGTTGAGTTAGCTTGTTACGTTGGCCATTGATGACTTGTTTAGGTATACATAATCCAAACACACAACATGACACTGTCTAATGGCAATCACTTTAACTCCCACACCCCCACTTCGCATCCCTTGTCCTTTAGGCACGGGTGTATTTGCTGTCGGCTGGCTTCTCGTTGGCCTTTGGCTCCATGTTCGCCAAGACGTATCGGGTGCACCGCATCTTTACACGCACCGGCAGCGTATTCAAAGACAAAATGCTGCAGGACATTCAGCTAATTCTGCTCGTCTGCGGCCTGTTGCTTGTCGACGCCCTCCTCGTCACCTTGTGGGTCGTCGCCGACCCAATGGAACGCCATTTGCATAATTTGACACTTGAAATTAGCTCCATTGATCGGAGCGTTGTCTACCAGCCCCAGGTAAGTTTATAGTTCCCTTCCGCAGTTACACTAAAAAAAAAAAATGGAAAATATAAACTTGAATTTAAAGCCTAGACGAAAATCTTAATATTATCTTATATTTATATTTTTTATTTAATTTCTAGAAAAAAATTTATATTTTTGTTAAGAACTATTCACATTCAATTTGTAAGTGCAGAAAATTACATGTTCCTTTATCTTCTGAAATTTGTTTATTTATTTGAACAAATAAAATATGCAGTGAATTTATAAATTTATTTAAAACCTTATCGAAACTCTTAATATTATCTTATATTTTTATGTTTATAATATATATGTTGATAATATATAAATTCTAGAAAAAAACAATATATATTTTTGTCAAAAACTTTCAATTTGTAAGTGCAGAAAATTTCATGTTTTTCTGAAATTTGTTTATTTATTTGAACAAATAAAATATGCAGTGAATTTATAAATTTATTTAAAACCTTATCGAAACTCTTAATATTATCTTATATTTTTATGTTTATAATATATATGTTGATAATATATAAATTCTAGAAAAAAACAATATATATTTTTGTCAAAAACTATTCACATTCAATTTGTAAGTGCAGAAAATTTCATGTTTTTCTGAAATTTGTTTATTTATTTGAATTTGAATTTTAAATATGCAGTGAATTTATAAATGTTTTTTTTTACATTTTTTATTGAATTTAACAAATGTCTGTCCAGTAAATATGGCAATACTAATACTAATCGATACCCTTTGCCGAGTTTAGCTACCATGCTTGCTAGCAATTGTCTGGTTGTGGTCTGCAGATAGACTGAGACATCGGTGTCTTTCTATAATGCCCTCACGCCCCCCACCTCATCCACCCTTTGTCATTTTGTGCTTATCGGCAGGTCGAAGTTTGTCGCTCGCAGCACACGCAAACCTGGCTGAGCGTTCTGTATGCCTACAAGGGACTCCTCCTCGTCGTTGGGGTTTACATGGCCTGGGAGACACGTCACGTGAAGATAGCCGCCTTGAACGACTCCCAGTACATTGGCGTCTCTGTGTATAGTGTGGTCATCACAAGTGCCATTGTTGTGGTATTAGCAAATCTAATCTCGGAACGGGTCACGCTGGCATTCATCACCATAACAGCCCTAATACTGACCTCCACGACAGCCACGTTGTGTCTGCTCTTTATACCCAAGCTGCACGACATTTGGGCACGCAGTAAGTAAGACGCACGAATCCGACACGGATCTGAAGATATAATTGATTACGAGGATGAACCAGTATTTCTTGATTTCTGTTAGACATCTCAACCAAATTAATTTGATGAGCAAATATACTCTTAAAAGATTATATAAGTATTGGATTACCACATCACATTGCTTCCATTCAAATTACTTGCTACTTTATTAATTCAGATATTAGCACCAATTATTATATTATATAAATATTATCCGCACTCTTACTAATTTAGTTCAACGTTGATTGGGTTTTGCCACCTCATTCTTGTTATCCCCCATTTTAAACAGACGACATTATCGATCCTGTGATACACAGCATGGGTCTCAAAATGGAGTGCAACACGCGACGCTTTGTCATCGATGATCGGCGGGAGCTGCAGTATCGCGTTGAGGTGCAGAACCGCGTTTACAAGAAGGAGATACAGGCTCTCGATGCTGAGATACG
This sequence comes from Drosophila demipolita, assembly GCA_035042405.1. Lineage (NCBI taxonomy): Eukaryota > Metazoa > Arthropoda > Insecta > Diptera > Drosophilidae > Drosophila > Drosophila demipolita. The sequence goes on from JAWNLI010000132.1 coordinate 23,979, forward strand.
CAAGCTGGAGCGGATGCTGGAGTCTGGGCTAGGCACTGGCTCGACTACAACCTCCTCGTCCACATCACTGCTGGGCGGACATAATCATCTGAAGCCAGAGCTAACGGTTACAAGCGGAATCTCACAGTCGGCGAATAAGTCTCGGACTCCAAGCATCTCGGGAATATTGCCCAATCTGCTGTTGTCCGTGCTGCCGCCAGTGATTCCTCGCGCCAGTTGGCCCTCAGCGGAGTATATGCAGATTCCGATGCGACGCTCGGTGACATTTGCCTCGCAGCCGCAGCTGGAGGAGGCTTGTCTGCCGGCACAGGATTTGTTCAATCTTCGTCTAGCTCATCAGCAGGCAACTGAGGCGAAGACAGGAATAATAAACCGCCTGCGTGGCATCTTCTCACGCACGGCGAGCAGCAACAAGGGCTCCACAGCCAGCTTGGCAGATCAAAAGGGTCTCAAGGCAGCGTTCAAATCACACATGGGTCTTTTCACACGGCTGATTCCCTCCTCGCAGACAGCCTCCTGCAATGCCATCTACAGCAATCCGAATCCCCAGCCCGACGGCAGTAGTCTAGCCATTGAGAATGGCGCTCATCTCAAGCCCATTCATCGAGGATCGCTGACGAAAAGCGGCACGCATCTCGATCGTTTGACCAAGGATCCCAATTTTCTGCCCATACCCACCATATGCAGCGAGAAATTCGATCAGGAGGCGCCAACGGGCAAGTATGTCAAGCTGCCCGAGACCAAGGTCAACTTTCAGCTGCCCAGCAGCAGACGACCCTCGGCGGTGCAGCCGGCGCCACCCAGCCTGAGAGAGCGTGTGCGTGGCTCTCCACGATTTCCCCATCGCATCCTGCCGCCCACCTGCAGTCTCAGTGCCCTCGCCGAATCGGAGGATCGAGTGTGCTCCGAGGTGTCCAATTTAGCGGGCAGTTGCAAATCCATACCGCGCATATCACTGCAGCAGGCGACAAGTGGCGGCACCTGGAAGTCCATGGAGACGGCGGCCAAGTCGCGACTCTCCCTTGACTCCCAGGAGGAGCAGCTGAACGGCGATATAGCAAAAGCCGCGCCAACAAATGGTCTTGATTAATTTTTGCTGACGAGCTGAACACTTTCGACACCATCACCAACACACACACACACACACACATTCAAATACTACGCTTATGCTTTAGCATTAATTAATGAAAATTTAAAAAAAAAAAAATGATTTTCTTGAAATCTGCAATTTAAAATAATACTTATATGTATGTAAAATTTTTTTATAATTCAGATTCTTATTTTTAAACAACTGTTTAAGTAGAAATTGAAAAAAGGAGCCAAAAATATTTATAGTTTTTTTGTGCAAGCTTCTCAGCGGAAAAACTGAAAAATTGTTAATACCTTTTGCTTATAATTCCTTGTAAGTTGAGATGAGCTCGCATGAGCGTAGTATTTAAGTCGACACCCACCCAGACGACATTTTCCGCCCAATCCTTGTCAATTAGATGTGAACACCAAGCAATTATTTTTAACACGCGTCCAACATCCTTTCATGCGTCGGCCCTGGGAGAGGAGAGGCGCGTGTGCAACTGACCAATCATCGGCTTAAAGCAATCAAACGCATTAGGATAAGTTACGATACGCGTTAATCCTAACTCAAGTAGCTAGTCACGAACCATCATGCCACAAATTCATAGTCACCCCCCGGACTCCGCGCCACCCCATCCTTTTGCGCTCTTGCTAAAAACACATAATGTGATTCGACCCAAGCTCATTCTAGAATTTTTGCTCTCTTCATAGGCTAAGTAGAGGATTTTGCTGCATTAGTTGCACAAATTGTTAGGAACTAAATTTTCCCTTTATTCATTTTCATTTTGGGCTTTAACTTGAGTTTCTGCTTCTCGTTTGTTTTGTTGACGTGCCAAAAACACTTTAAAGTTTATCGTCATTAACGATAGCCCAATGAGCAATACTATAGTATTTAGGCTTAGTCAAAAACAGTCTATGATTAATTAATTGCCAATGTACTGGGATTCGAATCCCTCTAACCAAAAATAAAAAACAAAAACAAAAACACACACAATTTAACGACTTGTCTACGCGTCTTAACATAAACTAAATTTCGTTGTATTTGTAGTTTGTAGTTGTAGTTGTAATGTGTTAGCCAGCTCAAATCGAAAACCTAGCATAAGTAACTAAGTTTTAGCATTGTAACCTCATACCAAAAAAAAAAAAAAAAAAAAAAAAACAAAGAAAATCCCCATTTTTCCATTATCAATGCTATGTGGCAAAAGGTCAATAAACAAAAGAAGCAGACCAGCCCTGTCAAAAAAATAATGATTAATTAATTAACTTGTTTTATTGGGGTGGGCAGGCTGAATAAACCCAAAGAAAACAAAGAAAAATGACTTTATATAAAGCCGAGAAATAAGTTTGCCAACCCTTGCCCAAAAGGGCCGCTAAATGCCGATTAGAGTTGCCAACTATTGTCCTGTAAAAAAAGGCTAGTTTTAAAAAGACAATTAGCTAAAGTTTTGACAAATTCGACAGCCCGGCTTGCACATTAATTATTTAAGTGAATATTTACCAGCTGAGCATTAAAATGCTTTTAAAATATTAATTTCAACTTTCAGCTGAAGTTTATTTTGTTTGAGGCATCATCTGAAATTTATTTATTATATTGCCCCTAAACTTCGTCAAAACTGAATCGATATTTCTCAATGACATTTTGGCCAAAGTTTGTCGTGTAGATTAATGCCGAACATAAAACATTTGTGCAATGGTTCTTATTTTAGTTTCTCTCTAAATCACAAATAAAGTTTTGTTGAGTTAGTTTTGTTATCCCAAGAAATGGCTACTCAAAGGCATTAAACTCTCATAATCTTAAAACTAAAATAAAATGGATGTACATAAATTTCAATCCTGAATTGGGAAATATTGTTGATTGAAAATGTCAGTAGTTAAGGAATTGTGTACATTTCTACACAATTTTGTTCAGAAAGGATTTTCAAAGCACTTATTTACAGAATTCCGTGACAGGAACAGCGGCGATAAAAGCATCAACGGCAGCAAGTCGACACAAAGAGCCAAAACTAATAGACTTCGGTGATTAAGTTGACATCGCAATTTGTTACTATAAATAAGTAAATAAAACAAATTCGCATCAGCCAAGTAACAGAACGTCGCAATGTGCTGACCTGGTCGAGACCTGCTGCTGCTGAGCTTGAACAGAGCTCGAACGCAGGGGCCAGCCGGATCGTGTGAATTTATCTTTATGCTCGTAAAACAAAAAAAAATAAACAAAAATAAAGCCACATGAAACAAAATCGTCCAAATAAACAGCGACAACTGCGACGATGGAGGCGATGTTGAGAATGGTGTTGACGGTAGCATTCCCAGCAACAGTGCCACGAATGAATGTTGCCCGACATTTTTCATTGCTCCATTTCGCTTTTGGCTTGGATGTGGCGCATGAAGATTTATCTCGCCGACACGTCGCTGCCAGCCCGCACTTCATTTACTGTCTGTTTCCTATGCCGCACATTGTGCATACGTCGCGTGTGCCGCGTCAATAAAACCCAGCAGTTTGGGAAGTCTTACATTTGGTTTATTACAAAAAGGCCGGAGAGTGAGTGTGGCAAGTGGCGAGTGGCGAGTGTGGAGCCTTCTGCTGGCAGCATGCGAATACCTTGTCCCAGTGTCACATTGAGAACAATAGCCAAGAAGTGTTTGTTTATTGTGTGTGTGAGTCGCTCGTATTTGCCATCTTTCCCTTTTCCCTCTGCACTGCACTCGCAGAAAAATATTTCAGGAATTTTGCCACTTAAAGCCACCAAAGGCAGCTTGACTTATTATGGGCAAGTAAATTATCAAGAACAACATTTCATTTATAAGAAAAAATTACTGCCTCAATTTGTTTAAATTTCCAAGTTATAAATAAAATCATTTAAAAGAATAAGAGAAAAAATATGTTAGTGCATTAAATTATCTCATTAAATATCATCAACACTTAACTCAGTTTCGTATTTGTGTTTCTGGTTTCAAGACGACTTTTTCTTAAGTGTAGCAGCTGCCGGCAAAAACAAGTGGCGCAAATATTCATTTTAATCAAGCTAATTAATATGGTCCAGTTATGCAGAAATAAAGGAGAAAACCCAAAATACAAATGAATAAAAATGTCGCCATCTAAGCGAGCCCGTGACAAATGAGAGAAACACGCCCCTTTCCGACCAGCCCCCAAGGACTGCCCACAATTGGTGCTTCTTGAGGTGGCTTTCCAAGGACTGCCCACAATTGGTGCTTCTTGAGGTGGCTTTCCTTCTTGTTGCTTATAACTTATTGTGCTGGCGACCCTCAAATGCAGCTCATTAATGTTAAATCCTCTCCGCAAAGTCGACTCATTTAATTAACAGCTTCTTGGATGCTATTGCAAATATTCACTTTTGCACTCACCCCACTCCCCCTTCGTGACCCACTCTGTGAATATGTTTCTCCTACTACTCTGGAGACCCACTTCATATGCTTTACATTATTTGTGAGATTATCGAAAGACGCTCAATAAATTAAAGCTGTATACAATGCCTTGGAGCATTTGCTACCCAACTCCCAGTTGCCAGTTCACAGTTCCCAGTTCCCATTTGCCAGTCTCATCCAGGTAAAAGTGAGCGGCACACATTTCTTCGTCTTCACTTTATTTACATACCATTGGCATAAACTGGTCGAGTTTATTTCGTGTTTCCATCTCATTCCCAGCACAACAACACACACATAAAGCGGCACTAAGTTATTTTCAATCAATAAAAATAACATAAACAACAAGAATATAAAGTTAAGTTTGTTTTAGACTAAGACCGAATAATTAATACCCTAGCAAACATTTAGCAAAATTAGTTTAAAGTAATCGTGTTTTTTTATAATAAGTCAGCTATATAGTAATATATAAGCACAGCAATTCCCATTAAATATGTTGTTAAGAATTTTTTTAAATCAAGAAAGTTGTTCATTTAAATAAGATTTTTCTTTTAGAGGTCATATCACATATCTTTAATTTTTCTTATTTGTACTTTTAATTTAAAGTAGAATCTTCCTTTACCTCCAAGTTGGTTTACATAAGACAAATTTATACCCTCGTCGCTTCCATTCTTAGCTTGCTATTGACGTCAAAGATGCTGTTACACTTCTTCTAACAAAATTAAAATACTTACACTCGACAAGAGCACAAAGTGCTGTAAAAATACACTCAAATACTTTTCACACACATCCACCCACACACCACACACACACACACACACACAAATACCAACATACTATGCTGCTTGAGAAGCAACAATTTCGCATTGCCTTTTGCTTTTGGCAACCCACAGCGAGGCAACTGTGGCAACAAGCACAAAAAAAAAAAAAAAATGTAAAGTACTCTGCTCCCAATTTGCCAATAAATTTGCCTGCCATTGCATTGGTCGTAATTCAAAAGAGGAGAGTTCAACCAGAAGAAACAAATAAAAGCAGCAAAAGTAAAGAAACCAACGTCGACAAATTGTCTAAATTTGGAAATTTGCGAAATGTCAAATGCAAAAATGTTTTTGCAAAAGTTGTACATCGGCTAATGATAAAATATGTATGTTCATATATTTGGTTTTTAAATTTGCCTCCCTGCTGCGGCAACACTTTTCCCTCCGCGTCCCCTTGCCTAATCAGGCGTAAAAATCATGCAACGCATTTCGCACTTGAACAATTTTCGACACACATTTACAGAAAATTTGCACTTTTAATTGGGAAGTGCCCCTAAAAGGTGTTCACAATTATCATCGCAACACATTTCATTTAAAGCTTTTCTAATTGCTTATCAGACAACAGGCGCCAAATGCCAACATAATTTAATTGGGGCAAGCACAAGGAGATGGTTAAAAAAGGGGCGGAGGTAAAGGTGAGTAGCAGAAGGAAGCCCGCTCAATTCAATAGCAGATGATAAACGGAAAACGGATTTCTGAACGAATGAATCCATGATTGACATTTCAAGTGCCAAATTCAAGTCTCTTGTGGCACCATATGAGACATCCAACGGAGACAGTGATTCCAATTGCGACTGTGACTGTGACTCTGTCTGAGAAAGTGCCACTTGTTTGGAACTGTGGCATGGCATATCCATCTCATGCAAATGTTGCTCTGTCAATTCCACTTTACTTTTTAAAAACAAGAATCGTGCTGTTTACTGTACGGAAATCTACGTTCCAAACACATTAAATAAAATAAATGGAAATACACAAGATAAATAAAGTGAAGTAAAAAAAGAGCAAACTTTAAACTTCAAACGATAAATATTGTAAAATCCAATTGAATTATTTGAATTAACTTTAAACACAAAACAGTTAAATATCTTATCAAGCTTCAATTCAAATAAAATCTCGACATCTTTTTCTTGTGTTCGTCATAAAACTCACATTGTGTGTTGCTCAAAAAGTTGGCAACACTGTTCAAAAATGCACGCAGGAACAATCAGCAAATGTGCGAGGGAGATTTTGGGAACATGAGGCGAACAAGCATCCTTACAGGTTATTACATAGATGATGAGTGCTGCACAGGGTAAATGAGTAAGGGGAAGGTGCGTTCGCACGGAAGAGCCAAAAGCAGAGACAAGTTGTTGATTTTATAGCCAGCAGCTGAATGAAAAGGAGTTGAGCGTTTCGCAAATTGTTGCGACAACTGAAGGAGACAACAAAGGAGTGGGGTGAATGGGGTGGATGGGGTGGGTTGGTATGTAAATTGGGGGCGTGCGGCTTAGGTTTTTCATAGAGCGAACAGATGCACTTACATTTTCAGATGCGTAAAAATACCATGGGAAATTACGCGAGTGGAATACCGAGTCGAGTATAGAAAGACTGAAACACGCCAAAACATACACACTCACACACACACACACACACATGAGGGAGCAGCTACCAACAAGAATATAACATTATGCTGTTGACATACTGCAGAGAGCAGGAAACGAGTCATACTCGGCTAAAGCCAGCGCAACTAGCAACGGAAACGGAAGTAGCGACAGCGACAGATGCGTAGCGAAAAATGAGAAAGAGAATGAGAAAGTCACTGAGAATATCTAAGAACTGATTGCCAAACGCGAGGCGAGTATATTGACCGAGTAGCTTAATTTTTGTAAAGCTTATAAATTAATTTAAATAAAAATGTAAATTTTTTTTAACCTTTCATAAATTATTATTTTTTTATACCAGTCATGCTTAAGTTATGATAAAACTATTCAAATAAATTACATCAGTTGACATCTATAAGAAATATATACAAATTAATTTATATAAAAATATTAATGGAAAGACTTTTACAAATTTCATAAATTATTATTTATACACACACAGTTTTAAATTGCTTAAGTTATGATAAAACTATCGAAATTAATTAATTAATTAAGTAAAAAGTAGACATCTACAGGGTATATCGATAAACCGACTACGAAAATTGCAGCCTGGCAGCCAAATGATTAATTTCGAAAAGCTGCCAAAAGCTGTTGAAGAAATTGGGAAGGGTGTAGAAAGGAAGGGAAGGGTAGGGAGGGAAAGGGGTGTGCATTACAGTGCTTCACTGCAACAACGTCTCGGAGGTACGTGCCTGTGTCTGGGCTTATTGACAATGTGTAAACTGAATGCAAAGTTGCGACATCGTGCGTTGATTTTGTGCTTCAAAAATAAATGAACCGCAAAAATAACACAAAACTGCATAAAGCGCAAGGATAAAAGGATGCACAGCCAGCAGCAGTAACTACAAAAACAGCACACACACACACACACACACACAAATGCATCCTTACGGAAGTGGTTGCAACCCAGTGTTGATTGCCAGCTGCGCTTGTAATTGTTGCCAATTTTTGTGTATTCCCTGTGATTTATAACAGACCTTGGTAAAATAGGCTAAACTATGTCAAATCCTGCTTAAGAAATACGCTAAATTTAATGATTAATTAGCGAAGTTTACTTTAATGTCTGTGAATTTATTAAATAATTAAATGCCCTCTTTAAGTGTATAAAATTAAAAAATATGTCTTATGCATACGCATATTTTTAAGCTATTTATACTCATAATTATATTTTATTGCTAATACCAAATACCAGTACCATTATAGCAATTATAGATAGTAAATAATATAGTATAATTCTTATTCAGCGATATTGTAAATACTTTATAAGTCCAACAAACCTCGCAATTGAATGTGCCGCATTTTGAGCATTTTGATCTAAGCCATTTCCATTTGCTGTTTAATGGACTGGCTTGGATTGAATCACAAATGCTACGCAAGAATTGACACACTCAGCGCGCCAATTAGTGGCACACAAATGTGAGTTTTCTTACCTAGGCTGACAGCTGGACAATTGGATGCGTCCCACTTTGACCACACTCCATATTTGTCTGTGTATTTGATTTGCGGTTGTGCATCCATTGCACTACGAATGAAGCAAACGAGCCGTGCGGTCATTCGATGCTGTCTGTGTTTGTCCAGCTGTACGGCAGAAATGTCATTGTTCAGAACCATACTCACACCCAGACCCAGATTCAGGCCGAGCCCATTAACCAAACCCATTCGAAAGCCAACTTACTTGCAGCTTGGCTGGAATTTATATTGATTCAGTTTGAATCAATTGCTGAATGGGCATTAAATTCTGCTCAATTACCTCAAGTATTGGCCGGCAGCAGCATCATTAATTTGCAGCCACTGAAATTTTAATTAGAGCCATTTGCAAATCTGACGCTGGCAGCCAGTCAGGAGCAGGAGCAGGAGCTGGAGCTGGAGCAGCTGGCAAACTTGTTCGCGTGCGTGCCTGTCGCAGTGGAAAAAGTTTCGCTTGCTGCGGTTCATTTAACATTTCAGTTAACTTAAGCAACCTGTACGCCAAACACAACTTGACACACTCACACATACACACACACACACACACACACACTTTACCTGCTGCAAAGTCTGGCAGCAATTTGCAACTTTTGCATGATAAATATTTTCATTGACGCAGCAGCAGGCGTTGAGAGAGAAAGGTGAAAGAAATTCAATATTCAAAAAGCCAAATGCAACATGCATAAAAATTTAAATTCTGCACATCGACTATAAATACTGTATACAACATAAAAAAATGCTTAAACGTTTCTAAATTGCAAACGATTTTATGATATTTTAAATATGCCTAACTCAATTCTGTACATAAATTGATAAATTGGATAAATTCATATTTATTATACCAATTTATTGCTTATTAAAGATAGCTTTTGGCATTGGTTTCACAAAATGACATGCCTCTACTCGATTTTGCCTTATTGGATTGCAAACAAAATTATGGCAAAATTCCAAAAAAAAATCGTAAAGTGTCTGTTCACAAAACAAATGATGCATTTTGAATTGTTTAAGCTATATTTATAAACTTTAACTTCATGCACAACAACATAAACAATCTAAAGAAACTCCTTAGAGGGTATCTAAAAAAGTCTTTTAATTAGAAACAGCTCTCTGGCTGGCTGTCTGTCTGCTGTCTCAAAACTTTGCTGGTGCTCACGACGTATGCGTAATCTGGCAAGGAACGCAACTTTTAATCAAAAACTTGTGCGGCGCTGCTTTTGGCAATTATGCGACAAGAAGTCACTCGAAGTGCAAACTGTGCAACATAACCACGACTGCCATAAAGTTCACCTCTAATTAAGTGACTTTAAACTGACTGTATGTATAAGAAATGAGCCAAATACAACATTAATGCAAACGCTCAGCACACGAAACGAATCAGCGAGTGAAAAAAGAAAGATGTGTGTTCTGGGTTTTAAGGTGAACTGGCACTACGACGAGGACACAAAAACCTGGAGCTAATAGCTTCCCTTTAGTGCCGCAGTTTAGTTGTTGGCCTCGTTGCCACGTAGGGAACATAAAAACATTTTTTTTTTTGTTGGCAACAGCGAACAGCCGTGATTATTATTAAGGGTCGAAGGTCGCTTTTGGTAGCATGTCACAAGTGTCATGGATGGGAAGCTGAAAATGGAGCTGCAGACATGCCAGAATAATGCTCGTAATTTCATTAAAATTTTATTACCTCAATATGAGTGCGAGTCGTTTCAGAAGTGTGTGTATGCGTGTGTGTGTTGTGCGATGCTCATATTTAGATATGAATTGAGCAGCTGCGCAAATGAAATTATCACCTATGTGCATTATGTACACAAAACCAAACTCACCAAACCAAACCAAAACGCTTTTAAAGAGAAAAGCCGCATTTCAAAACAGAAGCCACAATGTTTGCAATTTTAATTTTAAAGTGCAATCAATGTTTGACGAAAGTTGGTAATGTGATGAAGCTATTTAATTAATTCATACAAATCTGAGGAATTAAAAATGTTGCTTAAATTATCAACATATGAATGTGATTAATCAATTATTGCTTATTTATTTAGACCATGTTTGCTATTGAAACCACTTCGATTTTATTTTTACTGTTTATAAAATCAGATATAAAAATGAATTTGCACCATTGATGATTTTAAATAGATATCTGCAATTGAATGGTTTCCATGAATATATTCCAATACAATTGAAATGAATTAATATTTTTAGTTTTTTCATCATTAAATTGGATTTTTGTACAGAGCTTTCAAAGGAAAGGTGTTTGTTGCAACAGACAAAATACACATATTGCCACACTTAAAATTGTTTTTTTTCGTTGAAGTAATTTAATTATGTTTGCTATATTTGCTAATACCCTATTGAAATAATGCGTAAAAACTAATTTTACCTAGTTTCGATACCTTTAATTAGAATAAATTCCACTTCACTGACAAATGAAGTCTTTACAAAAAATGAGGCCAACATATTACATTAAAATTTACAACGACTCACATTTTTATGATGATGATGAACAGAGCATTTTGTAGTTGAGAGTTGAATAATTGAAAATTCGTACTCTATTTATTTTTGCAAATTAAATCAACAACTCATGTTTGTGGTTCCGGTATTAAAGTGATTTTAAGTCAACTTCATACTTATCCACATTACAAATCAAACAAGTTTATTTGCATAATAAAATTTATTATGTGTTTGTCTGTCAGTGTGTATGTGTGTGTGCGTGTGTGTGAGTATGTGGGGTTGTGGTTGAGTGTATAATAGGCATATTTGAAAGTCCATTAAAGAGCCTTCGCATTTGGCACTCACAATTCCTTTGGACGAAAAAGCTTTTAATTTAAATTCTGCCATTAATTTTAACCTCAAAGGTTGCGTAGCCCAAACTGAGCACCAGAAGGATGGAGGGAAGGTGGTGAGAGGAGTGTAGACATTGTCTGTTGTAAAGAGAGAGAGAAAGAGAGAGAGAGAGAAAGTGAGAGAGAGAAGGAGAATAAGATAGATAAGAGGAGAGTGTTGCATCAGACACAAAGCCGCAAAGCTGAATGTGAGCTTTGCTTAATCCGGGCTGTTAAAGCAGTTGCCACTCACACACACACTCACACACACAGAGACAGACCTAAGCCCGTAGGCCTTGTCACTAATACAGGTGCACTGTGTGGCATCAAAACTGAACATATGCAGGCGCTACCTTTATGTTTTCCTGATTGAGTTTCACCTTTTGCATATGAAATTCAATTTAATCAGTTCGCCAGCTCACAGGAAGCCATTCTCTCACATACACAGACAATCACACACACACACATACACACACACATAACAACACACTTCCACACACAGAGTGTAGCCAATAATAATGAAGTCCTTTTGTTATGCCGACATTTTCAACAAATAGGCTATTTTCATTGGGTATACGCAATGTTGTACGACATTTCTGGTCGTTAGATTGTCCACATTCGGCCTATTTGCCGACCTCAATAATGTTTTCACTTGGAAATCAATAAATACAAATAACAAATATGTACTTTATGTATGTGCTTCAGTGTGTGTGTGTGTGTGAGTGTTCAGACACAACAGCCAAATGCAAATATTGAAAGCAAACCAGAGCAGTGCTTCCACACTTGGCGCCCATAAACGAACAAATTGTATGCAAATAAAAAACAAGTGAATGCCGCAAGATACAAACAGCCTACTCCCCACCACACTCTTCGCTACTCCTCACCTAAATCACTTTTTCACCAACACACAGGAACAAAATGAATTTGATTTGATTGAATTGCTTTGAGCGCCATTTATTTATCTTTTAGAAGTGTTTCTGAATGGTGGCAAAAATTTATTAATAAATAAAATTGTTATGGAAAATATTTAAAATACAATTTATAATTAATGAATATATATTTTTGACAAATATGAATTCAATTAATTTTTATATTTTTGGTAGACTATTTTTCTGAGTGCATCATTTCCCTAAAGTGGAATGGGTGCGGCTGAAGAAATAGATACGCTGATGCTGCAGTAGCTCAATCCCTAAATAAAATATGTTCAAATTTACTCGATGTAGATGATTGACTCTGAAAATTCGCTGTAGTTTTGATAATTTTCATCTATCTGACATCTACAAGAAGATGGCAACGAAAATTCTCTTAACTTTTTAATGAGAAACAAACACAATATTCTCTTTGAAAGATGAATACCAACATGAGAAGTTTTAGATAGAAGCTATGAAATCAATTGAAAAACCATAAATTCCGAAGTTGGTAATTCGTTATATAATATTTAGATATTATATCGAGCTAGTCTCTCAGATGCCATCATACCCCTTTTGCAATGTGTACAGCGTATTTTTGGATGAGAAAAACTGAAAAATAAAAACTGAGCGTGTGACGACAAATCCAAGTTTTTATTAACTCTTTGACTGTCTGACCGCAGCTGTGGCAGCTTTCCAGCTCGTACAACAAGCCTCAGGCCGCAACCAGAGCCACCCACAAGAAAAGGCAAGTTTTTCCTGTTCCTTGTCTTAGCCGTCACAATTGGCAAAAAGTTCGAGTCGTGCTTGCAACTTGTTGTGTCGTCTCGCAAAGTTTGCTTGGTCATTTCTCATTTGTCTTTTTGCTGTTTTTTTTCTATTTCATTCCTCATGTTGCATGCAAATCATCATCAGCTAAGTTGGCGATTTGTATGGAATGAGTTTCCTTTTTCCCTTGTTTTGTTTATTCTGCTGCTTTTGTTTTTCTTAGTATTTTTTCTCATTTGTTGGCCACTTAAATGTTTGGACAATCAACAAGAAATTGCTATTGATTTAACTCAAGTTGGGGCATTGTTGGTCCTGATGGCCCTTCACTCTTCTCGGGACAGGCATATGTTACACACGTGCCACAACTTTTGGTCATGCTTAGAACACACAATCCCACACAAACACACATAAACACACCCACACACACACACACTCACACATTCAGATCACATGTAGCATATGTCCTTATTGTTTTGTTAGTTGACATGTTGTGAGCTGCTTTCCTGCTTAATATTTGTGACTCTCTCCCTCACCCTCTCCCTCACCCTGTCTCCACTTCTCTCCTCACGACTCCAATGCGCTTTGCACTCCATTGCCATCAACTGACTGTCGCACAATTTAATCGCATTTGACTCATTTAGCGGCAAATTGAATTTGCCACAGCGCATCAAATGCCAGGCGAAACCAGTGAACATCGCCACGAAAATGAGAAATTCAATTAAAATCAAATTTTGACTGCCATCTACACACACACACACACACACACAATATATAATATTCTTATATATTTTGACAAGGACAAACCGGCAAAAAGAGTATCATCAAGTTGTACAAATGTATGTTTTAAGTAGAAGAAGACCAACATCAAAAAAAAATGGAATAATGTTCATATTCTGTCAGGTTCTATTAAGGCATCGTGGAAAGTGGAAACAATTTTAAATAAATTTTAAAATAAATTAAAAAGTATATAAATGAAATATTAATAAATATTAGTAATATAAAGTGTAGTTTTTTTTTAGTGGTAAAGACTTTTAAATACATGTTGAACTCTGACATATTTACTACTATGAAAAAATTAAAAATATAATTTATAAATATCTATTAAAATTATTATATTATTAACAAAATTGTTGGGAATTTTGAACAGATATATAAACCATTGGAATAAGTCATCTAATAGTCGAGTGTCTTTAATTTTAACAGCTTTAAGCACATTTTCATCACAAAACTGGAAGGCGTCCTTAATTCGAATTGCCGCAAAGCAGACAAACAGACAAATCAACAGCAACGGCTCTCCCCATCTCAAAAAATGAAAATAAATAAGGCAAATTTAATTGAGCCGAGCGACAAGAGGAGCTCTAGCTGCGGATGGACCAAAGGAAGTGCCTATCCTCCCACCACGGCCACCAAATTCCCGCAGCGAGTAGAAACTCTTATCAAGGACATGAGATAATCCCGTTTCGCTGGCACTTCTATACAATTTTTCGCATCATATTTCGTGGTGGCGCAATAAGCTTGGGGGGACTCTTACTCAGACCAAGTCCAAAGCCCAATCATCCCAAAATGCTGATTAGTTCTTTGCGTTTCGTCAGTCGTTCGTTGGTCAATCCTCAAGCGATAATTAGACGTTTACGAAATGCTGCCAGTTGCTCTTCTCACCACCGGCCAAAAGATGATTTATGATGTGTGTGCTGCAAGAGTTCAAAGTTACTCAATTTGTTAAACACAAAGGCGGTTCCAAGCTCGGATCTCTCTCGCTCGTAGCCCGCAGACCAACAATGAGTAATGTTCCCTGAATGTGCCCCAAAGCCTTTAATTATTCCAAATGTATCTATTGCCATCTCACTTTCTGTGTGTATCCTTTTCTCTTTCTTTCGGCTAAGCTAAGCTTGACTGCATTTAAGGATGGGGAATGGAATTTTTCGTATATAAACTATTAAATTTTCAATTCAATATAAATAAAATCTATTCAATTGTATTTAATATGGAGTTTAACGAATATTTTGGAAAAGAAAGAAAATAAACTTATTGAATTAAAAAGAAAATATGGAAATAAATACAAGTATTAAATAATAAGAAGGTATATAAAAACTGGATTTAAATAAACTTTAGCCTAAAATATATCTGTTTATAATAATAATATATTATCATTTTTGTACTTCTAATAAATTTATCCTTTTTCAATGCTTTAACTTTCGTTTAACTTTCCTTTTTTGTTCCACACACATGCGAGTTGCTATATTTTTCAGCTTGTGATTTGCTCTTGCGATGGCTGGTTATAGTCCCTGTGTGCCACAAAGTATGCAACACTTGTTGTAGCAGCTTCTTTATGTTGAGCCACTCAAGCGCGAATCCCAAAACCCCCTCACAGATAACTGCTAAAAGAGACTGTCCCCGCACCCTCGCTCCGCTTATGTTCTACAAAATGCACTCCATTTCATACAGCAACAGCAGAAGGAGCAACAGCAGCAGCAACATCTGGCAAAGCATTTACAATTGCAGCTTGCCGCTTGCAACTTCCACTAAATTTGTGACAAACGGGCAGCTGTTGAGTTAAGTTGCAGTCTCAAATGGCTAAAACATGAGGATAAGAGGAGAGGGGCTAAAGACAAATGCACATGAAATGCAAGCAAAACCACACACACACACACACTCACACACACACACCCACAATTGCGGTGCTCATCATAGTCAGCAGAGTCGTTGACTGTGGCAGAAAAGACGAGAAAAAAAAGGCAGCAGAGACGTGAGGCAGAAGGGGTCTCAGCGCTACACAAGATAAATAGTCTTTATTAATTACACAATAGAAGCGGCCAAATTGCTTTTGGCAGCAATCAATACTACATTCATTCGAGAGCAATGAGAATTCATTAAGTTTACCTTGAGCAGAACTGAGACACTAAAATAAATAAACTTTTTCTGTCGATGTTTTCCAGTCGAACAATTTTTAATCAACAATTTGACGCATCACATTTATCTCCCATTATTACATCCAACTAATCATAAAAAAAAAAAATAAATAAAATTAAAACTTTTCAATAATAAACTGTGCTTTAAATATGTTTAACTTAAAATCTGATTACTTGCTGAGCTACAATTTCCTGTGTAAATTATCATTATTAACTAAAGCATTTATATAGACTCTTTGATATGTACCCAAAGTCTGGCAAGTTATAATTATGTACTTCGAAGCGGATGCCTTGCAGCTAGCACTTTGACCCTTCCCACCCCCCCTTGCAGTTGACTACGTCCATGAGGACAGCCCAGTCAGCTAAATGTTCAATTGATTTGCATGCACTGCCAGATAACTCTGCTCTGCTCTGCTTCTGCTCTGCTCTGCTGCTTCCGCTTCCTCGGTTGTTTCATCTTCTTCAGCAGCTGCTGCCGGCTGCTGCCTGCTGCTCTTAAGTCTGGCTATTAAGCTGGTTTGGCGAGTGAGAAAACTGTTCGCTGGGGAATTGTAAATCACGTCGAGCGCAAAGCGCAAATTGGTTAGAGAAACATACATAACAAAAATGCACACACACACACACACACACACATGCACACATGTGCGAGTGTGTGTGTGTGGGATTCGTTTGTGCTGGTTAAATTCGCACTTTACAAACATGAAAGCTGCGCTCCTGCAGCAAATACTAAAGCAGCCGATGTAATCTTTTCAAAAGCGGGGCAAAGTCAGGGTAGAGGACGGGCCTGGGGTGGCGTGTGGGGTGTGGGCGGTCTGACAGTTTGCCTGCCAAAGTGCGGAGCAAGTGGCAGTAAAATCATATTACCCTTATATATATATGTGGAATATACGAATTAGTTGGCCATCTTGAGCAGGAACGCTTTGCTCAACAGGATGTGCTGATGTGAGGCTGCCAACATGAAAGGATGTTGCAAACTGCTCACACACACACATACAATCACACACTCACACACTCAAACACACACACACACACTCACTATAGACGCTTGCTGCTCATCTTCAGGAGAGCTGCATAAATTCGAAATAAAAAACGGCACACATTTCACATCGAAGCGCTTGCCAGCTTGGCCTCAACTGAGCATCCCGCCAAGCAGCAGGCAGCAAGCAGCAACAACAAAAACAACAACAACAACCACAACAAGGACAAAATCAGCAGCAAAAAACAACGTCAAATAACTGTCAAGTGAAATGCAGCGCAAGCGATCGAAACAGTTGAGTATTTTGAAAAAAGAGAAAAAAAAAACCTAAAAATAATCATAACCCTTATAAGCAAATGTGATAGACGAGCAGATGCCCTGCTTATATGTTTAGGGGCAAAGTATCCCTATCCCTATCAAAGCAAATCGCTTCACAGAATTCACTTTGCATCGAAATTCAATGTAATTTCAATTTAAGCTGCCACCCAAATCTCATTTAAGTCTCTGGCGCTTTCAGTGGATAAAAATCAATTTATTGTACAACTAAATAAACATCTTCTTGTCTGTAATAGCCTGAAAATAAATATATTAAAAACGACCTTTTTCCCACATAAGCCAAAAGTTTGTATGTAAATGAATAAACTTGTTTACCTTGGCTTACATTTGTCAACAGGATGAAAGAAAATAAAAGTGTGCAAGGCACTAAAGCATTTTTGACTCTGAGAAGTCAGAAGTAAGCAAGTTGGTCAAAAGTCAGACATAAGTTTAAATGCTGCAAATCTTGTGTATGAAGACATTTTTAAGTTATTATTGCTGTAACTGTTCACTTAAAAGTAATAATAGAACAACAAACACTTATTTGCATATATTCATCAAAACTATGTTTAATTATAATTATTTAGTGCAAACTCAGAACATTGATTTCCATTAAAAAACACTTCTGCACTCATTGGTAATAACTCAACTTTGGTGGCAAACTATTTCACATTTATCTTGCCAACCATGCACAACTTAACGCTTTCAATTTTTTTCTTTGTCACTTTTATGGTAACAGGGTATGATAATCATAAATATTGCACGCTGCTGAAGCTTGTTGTGCCCATTATGCTGACAGCAGAGAATGCAGCAAGCTGCTATTAAGTATACGCCACATCGGCTGACAAAAGCTAAGCCCCCCGCGCCAAGAAGAAACGACATGAAAAAAAGGCGTTTGCGGCAACCTCGACACAATATTTACAAGGCACTACATTCTATGGCTGTGGGAATATTCCAAAAAAGCAGCGTTTTGCCGTAAAAATGATTTCACGCCAGCGAAACAAGGTTAAAAAGGTGTTACGAGCCAAAGCATTTAAAGCGCTTTGGGCTGTTTCAACTTTCAACAGCAAAAGTTTCGTGTGCGCAACCAAAACTTAATAGCACTCCCCATCCTTCTCCCCCACCCCCTCCCCCCCTCACTCTCTTTTCAGCACTCCCAGCTATTTGAATTTGTGACACCTTTTTTGCCCTTTGCACATCGCGAAATTAAAAGTTAAATGCGCCAAGTCAATAAAAGCATGATACTTAAAGTAAATATAAAGATAGCTGCGAATGAAAAAGAAAATGCTATAAAAATAGAAGCAATTGAATATTTTTTGTCGCGCAGTGTTGCCAATTTTAGTCAAAACTGGCTTTTAAAAAACATTGCTGCTTACTAAGAACTGAAACAATACTTTTGTCTATAAATTTACAAAGTTATCAATTTAATTTCACATTCGAATACTACAAATATAGTCAAGTGTTGACTTTATGATCTCATCTTTGGCGATACAAAATCCTTAAAGACATTGAAAACTGGCAACCTTATCAACTTTTAAGCTCTTTCGCCTTAAGCGAAATTTATTCTGATTGAATATCATATCTAGAGCAATTTTTGTTGCTCATCCTTTTTTGCCAACTTTTTGCTTGGGCATCTTTTCAACCAAAGCTAGCTCAAGAGTAGTCAACACTGCTTGGCACATTTATGCACCGAAAATCTTTTAATGCTGAACGTATTTGCATGCCACCAACTGCAGCAAGGACAATGGCGACACTTTCGTTTATATCTTTTGTGCGCCCAATGCGACGCCAACTGCTTGCCCAGAGATAAAAAACGAAAGACCTATTCTCAAAATTGCGAAATGCAAATGGGTGTGAGATAAACATAATGTAGAGTTAGTAGAGGGGCAGGAAGCAGGAGTCGGAGTGGGCGGGGGGAAACGCACTAAAGTGAAGAGGCAACACAGAAACAGCTGACTAATAAAATGCAGTTTGCGTTTTATCATTGCCAACTGACTGGCTGCGTTTGCTTTACTAATTGATGCACTCGCCTTTGTGTGCCCAAAGAATTATGCCAGGCAGCAGGAGAATTAGAAGGAAGGCAGCACCGCCTAAGGAAATTGCACAGCGTCAATAAATGGAAAGATGCTTTCCAAGCAAATGTCGTCAGAGACTCCTCCTGCTCAGCAATGCGGCAGATTTAAATGCCAATTGAGAGAGGGAACAAACATTAACAGCAACAACAACAACAACAGAAATAGCATGATGGAAGCCAATTTAATCAAGTCATCATTTTAAAGTAAATATCGAATATGCTTTGCATTGTTGAAAGCAAAAAAAAATATATATATATATATAAAAATCAATAGGAAAAATATGCAAAGCGTTTTTTAATTAAATTTGAAGATCTTTGCCAGCGACTTTGCAGAGGCTAAAATTATTATGTGTTCGAATGAGCGAATGAAAGCGCATTGAAGCGTGGATTATTGCAGGGGAAATTGTAAAAATCATTAAATGGTAAACGGTAAATAAATCCGGCAACGGGCATAAATCGGTTTTTGCGTTTTAAATGAAATTTAAATACCCTTGTAAAAATGTGGCATATGTCCGTTAACAAAATCTGGGCATAATGTGAAGAAAGAAAGAAAATCCGAACACTTCTCATGGATTTCTTCAATGAGAGCCATTTAAAATTGGACTTTTCAACTTTTCTTAAAATTTTTATTGTAAGGCGAATATGTTCTCTACAAAAAATTAAGATAGAAATTTTTAATCTTTATTGAATAGAAATACTTAATATTTATTGAATATAAATACTTAATATTTATGATATAGATTATTATTTATTATATGATCTGGTAAACGAATTTCGTCACTTTCAATGCGATATCTTAACTAAAAACATACTTGACTTGAATAAATAAGAGCTTGACTGCACCAACTAAATGCTAGAGCCCCATTAGGATTATATGTGGGGATTATGTAAAGGTTTTTCGCACTTCGTGCTATAATTACATTGCCACCAGCCTGGATGTGCAAGAAAAAAAAATTGATTTGTTTTGGCATTTTAATTGCGATTGCGGCTCCCATTAAAGCGCTCCAATTTACGGATTGTAAATTAAATTTTAATTTGCATATGCCGCCTGCTCCCGCCTCGAAATCGTTTCATATCAATTCCATTCGATTGCCCATATAAACGACTGATGACCCGCATTTGTCAAATAAGGAAATTAGTTTTATAATTTCTGGCACCAGCATTGTGAATATAGGTCTAGTTGCGGTCCTATGTATGGTCTTGGCAGGGAGTTTGATTGCTGCTTCTGCGGTTGAAGCCAAATTTACAGACCTCATCCAACTGCACCCTATCCTACACACATGGACACACACACCCACAAATAGACACTTGCTTTTAACACTAATTAGTCAATTAATGTATGTGCAATTTGCCAATTTGTCGATATCCCAATTAAAGTTAGTGCCCATTTAGCCAATATGCTGGCCTTCACCAATATAGACAGACACGTCCGATACGAACACAGTGCGTATGATTAATATTTAATTGCATTATGCTTTTGCATGCAACATGCGGCAAACTAGAGTGCTGTGATCTGTTTATGTGTGTGTGTGTGTGTGTATAAATTGTAAATTGTAAATTGCAATCTAAATGGCCAAACGAAATTAAATTATAACTTATATTTATATATATCTTTACATATGCATATGCATTTGTATGTATGTATATATTTTACATCGGCAGCACATGAAGCGTATCCGGTATATTCTTCCACTTGGGTGCATCTGCAACTATGGCAACTACGACAGCAACAGCAGGAGCGAACCCCAAAGACCACATGATTGGAATCAATAATGTCGCAATATCCAGATTGCATTTCTAGTGGATGCTGCTCAATTTGTATTCAAGCTTGGTTTCTTTTCAAGTTTGTGTTTATCTAACTGGCAAATAAACAGCTAATAATCACATTACAACATCGACTGGTTTAAATTGAAAATTGTGACAAGGTTCTGGGCCAAGTGACAATTCACTTTGCTTTCCACATGCACTCAATGTGCTTCAAGGGATTTGTTGCCCGATTTTCAAAGCTTCGTTTCAAATAAATATCGAATTTTAATACAAAAGATTAAGTGCTTATGTAGTATTTAATTAATTATTTATTCTGCTACGGGCTGCACATAAGTTTTAGTTTACCAAATCATATAGTCATGTGCTCCCAATGGTAATAGCCAAAAATTGAGTAATTGTGTGCAGGAAACATCAAAAATAAATATCCTACTTTTACAACCTATTCGCCAGGGTTTACATTCACATTTCGTTGTTTTCTCTTATTAAAACAACAGATACGTGTTTGCTCTTGCAGAGGGTCGTACAAGTTAGTTGTGGAGCTTATAACACATCCATCTTTATAAAGTATACTTGATCCGCATCACTAGGCAAGCCGTAATATATATAAGTCAGTCAACATATAAATATAAATAAATATATATAAATATAATTACAGACGAGTCAATATCTAAATATATTTATAGCTTTAAAATTAATAAATAAGACTGGCTGAAAATATATATAAATATAATTACAGCTGAGTCAAAATATAATTAAATTTATAGGTTCAAAATCAACATATTAATATATTTAAATATTTATAAATATAAATATAATTAAAGCTGAGTCAATATCTAAATACATTTAAAGCTTAAAAATTGGTATATAAGACAGTCAATAAATAAATATATTTTTAAATATATAAAAATATAATTACAGCCGAGTCAATATATAATTAAATTTATTAATTCAAAATCAACATATTAATACTTTTAAATAAATATAAATATAATTAGAGCCGAGTCAATATATAAATATAATTATAGCTTTTTAATTAAAATATAAGACAGTCAATATATACATATAAATAAATATATATAAATATAATTACAGATGAGTCAATATATAAATAAATTTATAGCTTTAAAATTGGGGAACTTTGGACTAGAAAACGACAGTCGTTTTTTTAAATTTAAAACGAGCTGCATGATTTATATAACTAAATTTACTACAATTTAGAAAATTTAATCATCAAAATCGGACTACTTTATTTAAATTAAGTCTAACCACTTCAACTATGGTCATTAAGGGTATTTAAATATCGGTGTGCCTTAGTTGGCCGCTAATCCTTGTTTTGGCACAGTTGTATTATTCATAGTTGAAACTCTATTTTTTAGTTTCAAATAAAACTCAGTGCCAAATGTTTTTCTGCGGCAAATGTACATAAATTAGTTTTCATGCTTTTTGTTTGTGTGTTTAACAAAAACTGCATAAATTTTAAACATCCTTTAAGCTGAATATATTTAATTAACAAATTTCTAAGCACAGCTAAGCTGACCAATAGCAATTAGTAAACAACAAATCGATATTAACAGAATAATATTTAAAATTCTTTAATCGTATTGTGAATAGCTGCATTTGACAGTTGCCGACGTATTTCAGTATTTACTCGAATTTATTGCATCCGCTTTCCTTTGCGGATTCAAAAGTAATAATCATAACTTACAGTAACTCATTCGCAGTTAATAAAATTGATTGCAAAATGCTGTAAATGTAAATCTATAACGCTGTGATTTATAGGACTTGAATCAAATAAAAGTTGTATTCAATTACTCATATGTAGAGAGCAAGGGAGACTGAGAAGCACATCGGACTCCACTGGGAGCTAATCGGAAATCCAACGCTTGCCTTGTACATATTAATAAAAGTTTTTCCTATCTGCCTCCGGAAAAAACTGAATGCAGAACACATTTGCCGGGCGGCAGTGGATTTCATAGCGATTGCTGAAAAGACACAGTTGCATAATGCACTATTGCGACAGTTGTTGGTTGGATGGATGGAGGCGGGAGAGAGGGGGTGGCTGTATGACAGAAAGGAGCAAAACGGAAATCGAAATGTAATTTGTTCGCTGCACAACACGATGATCAGCTCCAGCTGACAGCTGGAGGCCATGGCAAGCTGGAAGATGTGACGGAGAATGTGAGAGTGGAGCAGCGATGACTATGTTGACTGGTTCCTTGCTTGCTTTCCCCCCACCTTGCCTCATGTCTGTGTGTGTGGTGTGGCAAGCAGACAGTGAATGTGGCACGTACAAATACTGCAAGAAGGCCTTGAAGCTGAAGCTAACTCGCCCAACACCAACAGCAGGCACAGCGCTCAAAATATAGCCAGGAGCATAGCAAATCCACAATCAAACTGCCAGCAGTTTGTGGTATGCACTTGCCATGTGGAATGCGTGACACGAATATACTCGAGTAAGCACGATACTCAAAATATATCTAATCATAATTCAACCGAATTTGAAGACAATTCACAAAGGACTTTACTGACTAAACTTTAAGAAGATCTTATGTCTAACTGACTAATAATGTCAATAAAGTATTAAACAATGAGCTGAAGAACTTCAAAAATATAGCTATTTGCAATTATACGTAACAATTGGAAATAATTAAAATATATTAAAATAAATTTAAATACTTGAAAACAAATGCCATAAGCTTCCATCTCTAACTGCAAGCGGATTTGGCTTTAAATAATGGTCAACAGTTTGGGTTGTTTTAAATTTGTACACATCTTCCTGCCAAAAGTTAACTGAAATTATGTCACACAAAATGTTTATCCTTCGCATCTAGCAAGATGGCAAAAACAAGCTAAACACTTTATTTATTTGCTGCTGCCTGCTGTAAGTTTTCAAAGTTTTCGCATTAAAGCGCTTTCAGAGTTGCCAAACTATTGCAATGAAAATTGCCTAACAAGAAGCAGAGAAACAAGAAATGCAGTGTAAACAACATAGAGAGGGAGAGAGAGAGAGGGAAGAGACACTCATTCTTTCGATTCCTATTGTGAAATACTCTGTATTTAGAGCCAAATCAGAGATTGAAAAAGTTTAAACAAAAGCAAGCAGATATTAAAGGTATTTTAATAAATTCAGAAAACATTTGGATTATATTTAGAAAGATGTCTTTAAATTTAAACATTTTATACAAATTATTTATATTTTTGTTATTTAAATTAATCTTTATATCAAGTTGGTAACATTTCGCATTTTATATTCATTTTAGTTTCTATACAAGTTTTTGGAATAATAATCACTGCTAAAACCAAAACATTTCAAAATGTTGCATTTTAAATTCTATACACAATTTATACTAAGTGCAAATAGAGTATAAAAATGACCAAAAGTAGGCAACAGTTGGAAAGGTGTCCTAAAAATTAAATGCCGCCTTTGAAGTTAAAACCAGGACTAAAGCAAAGCCTATTATAAGCACATTGAAAATGTTCCTGACTTTGCAAAATGTGTGATTGTGTGTGTGTGTGTGCAGAGTGTGTGATGGGTGTGTGATGCTTGTTGAAATGCTGCCAAAATCAGGCATAGTCTGGACTCCTTGCCATCTGCCCAGGCTGTCTCAGTAGACACGGCTTTAGATCTTGAGAGGGCCTCAAGTTCGTCTAGATTGACTTTGGCCTTGAACAACTCAGGCAGAAATGGATCAAAAGTCAGTCACAAACAAGCAGAAAAGATTGAAGGGCGTCGCTAAAGGCGAAACTACATTCATTGGACTGGGATTGGAACAGGGGTCGGCGTCGGAGTCGGAGTCGGCGTCGGCGTCGGTGTCGGTGTCGGGTCTGGCACTGGTAGCATATTTTTATTGGTCATTAGTGTGAGCCTCTATCGAGCATTCGTAAGCATTTACACATCGTTAAACTTTCATTTCCGGCGAATTAAGCGCATTCCATGTACCTTCTGTCCCTTAAAAGCACACACACACACACACACACTCGAGCACACACAAATAGAAGAGGGTCACTGGGCGTCCCAAATACAGTGTTGACAAATTAGCTTTTTTGGCTCTCGTTATTGTTACTAATTGGAAGGATAAATATTAATTTATATATATGTTATGTGCTGAATAAAGTGCGAAGTATTTTATCAAACGAAATTTAAATTAACAATTAGAAAAAGATAATTTTTTTTCATGTATTATTTTATGACAATTATTATTGTTAAATGTGTCATAGTTGTAAAGTTCAGATAAGTTTAATGATGCTGAATTAATTCAGAAAATATTCGCAAGCTAAAAATTGGTTCATTTACAGACAAATAAATTCAATATTCAATATATATTTCAATATGCTTCTCATGATATGTGTGCTTGATAATACTCTAGGAATTCTTTCAGTGTCTCAATTAACTGTTTTTAAAACTAGCTTTTTTCTTGACAACACTGATTGGGACAGCGTTGGTGGAACAATATTTACTCCATTGTCCTTACTTTGGCATGTTCTTTGTCAGCAAAACGATTGCGAAACAGGAGGCAGGGCTTACCTTTAAAGAGGAGGGGCGGTAAATGACCACAACAAACCGAGCAAGGACGAGCATTGGAGGGATTACGCTCCTGGGCCATATTTAATGGGTACACAAAGCAAACAGAGGCACGCCCCAAAGGCGGCATTCGCACTTTTGTTTACTTTTCAATCAAAAGTCAATATCAGAAGGTGGCCATATAAAAGGAGCCAAACAGCTTGGAGGCATCGGTTATTCCTGTGAAAGACCATTGTGAAACCGTGTCGCGTGTGCCATGTCCTTCTGGGCGGTTAGTCGCGGTCTAACGCCGCCGGGCAAAGTGGCGCCCATGTTAAATCCGAATCAACGCCAATTTCTCGAGGATGAGATTCGCTATCGTGAGAAAATCAAGATGCAGGAGGGTGGCATATCCAATGTGTTCGTACGCAAACCGGATACAGTCGATGATCCAGAGGAGCTGGACAAACACGATTCGTTCTATCAGACGACGAAGAGTCTTCTGGTGCTGTTTCAGATCATGGGTGTTATGCCCATACATCGTAATCCGCCGCAAAAGAATCTGCAGCGCACTGGCTACTCGTGGACCTCCAAGCAAGTCATGTGGGCCATATTCATCTACAGCTGCCAGACGACAATTGTGGTGATGGTGTTGCGGGAGCGGGTGAAGAAGTTCATCACCAGTCCGGATAAGCGTTTCGATGAGGCCATTTACAATGTGATCTTTATCAGCCTACTGTTTACCAACTTTCTGTTGCCCGTCGCCAGTTGGCGTCATGGTCCCCAGGTGGCAATCTTTAAGAATATGTGGACCAATTATCAATACAAATTCTTCAAGACAACGGGATCCCCCATCGTGTTTCCCAATCTGTTTCCGCTAACCTATGCCTTGTGTGTGTTCTCCTGGCTGTTGAGCATTGCCATCAATCTGTCCCAGTATTTTCTACAACCCGATTTTCGTTTGTGGTACACTTTTGCCTATTACCCGATTATAGCCATGTTGAATTGCTTCTGCAGCTTGTGGTACATCAATTGCAATGCATTTGGCACTGCGAGTCGTGCTCTATCCGACGCACTGCAGGACACCATCAAAGGTGAAAAGCCCGCTCAGAAACTGACGGAATACAGGCATCTCTGGGTGGACCTGAGTCACATGATGCAGCAACTGGGACGGGCCTACTCCAACATGTATGGCATGTATTGCTTGGTCATCTTCTTTACGAGCATCATTGCAACATATGGCAGCATTAGCGAGATTATCGATCATGGTGCCACGTACAAGGAAGTCGGACTCTTTGTCATCGTCTTCTATTGCATGTGTTTACTGTACATTATCTGCAATGAGGCGCATTATGCCTCCCAAAAGGTCGGTCTCGATTTTCAGACCAAACTGCTCAACATTAATCTCACCGCTGTTGATACAGCCACGCAGAGGGAAGTCGATATGTTGCTATTGGCCATTAATAAGAATCCACCCATTATGAATCTCGATGGATATGCGAACATTAATCGTCAACTCATCACCACAAACATCTCGTTTATGGCCACATATTTGGTGGTACTTCTTCAGTTCAAGATCACCGAACAGCGTCGAACAAACACAAATACTTAAAATTATCGATTACTTACAAATACTTAAAAAATCGATTTGTGTTTCATTTGTCTACTTGAAAAATTATCAAAGTTTCTTTTACGTCTTAAGTTAAATACTATAATTATTGGAAGTATACACAATTGCAAAAAGATATTTTTCAACATCATTTTATCGATCGGAAGTCGAAAAAAACATCGAATTTAGGCCAATGAGAAAGTTTATTTAACGTTTAAATTTGAAGCCAGTTATCTCATATTGCAGACAAATTTATTTAAAATTTAGATATATATATAAATTATGGCTAGTATTATAAATAAATAAATAACGTAGTCTCTGATCAACCTTCGCAATGACAATTCCATAATAAAATTCGAATTATACTAAAATATACAAAAATAAGTTTAATAAACATACTTAAGCAGGCGATTATAAGTCAGTATCCAAATTCCTAGTTTACCTAAAATGGTGTTGAGCTCCTCCATGGATCAATGTAAGCGACGTGCAACAGACTACGTGGGCAACAGCTACTTGGGCATCCATCTGGGCATTGAGCGGCTGGAGGCGGTGCTACTAAATGCCGAACTGCAGGTCACCTACACTGCTGTGATACGCTACGATGTGGATCTGCCCGAATATGGGACAACATTTGGTGTCAATTGCAACGCTCTTTCCAATCAATTCCAAATAAATCCCGTAATGTACATCAAAGCGCTGGAGCGCTTGCTCAATAGTCTGGTGTCGCAAGGAGCCGATTTGCACTCGGTGGCAGCAATTGGTGGTGCAGCACATCAATGTGGCGCCATCTATTGGTCGCTGGCTGGCTTTCGTTCACTCTGTGGCCTGAATCCACTGATGCGTTTGCCGGAGCAGCTGACTGAGAAATCGTTTTCAATTCGCAGTTTCTTCCACTTGGATGATTCGCTCAAAGTGCAGAGCTACGACATGGACCATCAACTGGGTGGTGCCGAGAAAATCTCAATGATAACGGGATCGAAAAGTGGTGTGCACACCACAGCATCTGAAATACGAAAGGTATTTCAGGATTATCCATTTGAATATGGGAATACCATACGCATTTCGTTGATGAGCAGTTTCCTTGCATCACTGTTCCTTGGCAACATTGCCTCAATTGAGTATTCCGATGCCTCACGCACAAACCTATTCAATATTTCGGAGAAGGAATGGTCGCCAGAGTGTTTGAGTGCCTGTGCTCCCTACTTGGGTGTGCGTCTGATGAAGGTTATAGCCACGAATCGACTGCAGGGTCGCATTGCGGATTACTTTGTCAACCGTTGGGACTTTAGGAGTGACTGTATGATTGCCACAGCCACTGGCAGCAGTGCCTCAATGTTGGCCAGCCTCAAGTTGGACAGCTGCTTTCTGCTTATGTCACTCTCCGACTGTGATGAGATTTCCCAGAGGTTTACGCATCGTCCACAGTTGACAGAGGGTTCTGTGATGTGCCATCCCACGTTGCCCAACGAATATATGGGTGTGATTCGCTTTCGCAATGGTGGACAGGTGCGTGCCCGGATTTGTCAAGAGTTGGCGAATGGAGACTGGCTGGAATTTAATAATATGTTAAATGAAACACCAATGGGCAATGATAATCACATTGCTATGCATTTCGATGAGCAGGACTACGAGAATCACGGCACGCTACGTTGGGATAAATATAATGATGAGGCGCTGCCGGGCAGACAGCATTTTCCAGATTCCAACCTGGAGGCACGTGCTCTTATCGAGGGGCAGATAATGTATTTTCGTGCCATTGCAGTCACATCGGGTTTCACCTTGGGGCCAAATACCAAAATCCTTGTCTCGGGCAACTACTGCAATTGTCAGAGCATTCTGCAAATTGTTGCCGATGTTTTCAATGCTCCTGTCCACATAATGAAGGGTCCTGGGGCACATGTGATGGGTGCCGCTTGTCGTGCCCGTTATGCTTTCTACGAGTATCGTGAGAATAACTGCAATTGCTGTAATTGCCACAACTGTCGTGGCAGATGCAGTTATTCCCAATTTATACAGCAAATTCCCGATAATCTTAGCCTGGCAGCCGAACCAACTGCGGGTTGTGCTGCCATCTATGAACCTTTGATCGGACGCTTTATGAAAATGTGTAATCTAGTTGAAACTGAGAAAACAAAAAATTAAAGGCTTTTCCAATAAACCTTAAAATATTTCTATTTATTATCAGGTGTCAAATCACGTCAATTGGTTCAAATATAACAAAACTAAGTTTAATTCAAGAATCCTATATATTTTCCTAACTATTGCAATAAATCCAAAGTCAATTAAGACAAAGTTGTTGACCAATAACAAAAAGGGTAAGCCTAAGCCTAAAAGTCCGCATCCCAGCCGGATAGCTCATCCGGCGGCTCATTGGGATCGCAGGGGAATCGATCGAAGTAGCGCACATCTGTGGGATGGGCGATGGGTCGCACAAATGGTGGAATCAACAGCTGACTGGTGAGGCCATCCCAATCGAAGCCCAGAAACCATCTGCAGGAGTCAGAAGGAAATTATAGTCTTATAATATATCCTCTTTGATAACACTCACTTGTGCTTCTTGATGTCCTGAATGCCGCCAGTCTGATAGCCCAATCTTTCCGAGGGCACATCCCTACAGAGCCGCTTGATCAAATGCACGGCGGAGCGTGAGATGTGCTTGGGAAATGTGATAATATCGATGCCTCTCAAAATCAGATTGTACGTCTGCATTGGATCCGGTGCGCTGAATGGTGGACTAAGCATGGAAGGGAGAAATATCCTTGATATAAAATCTATACTTTAACCAAGACAAGAATCATTTTCCTGGGGAAAATCAATACTTACGCGCCATTGAGCAGTTCGTGGATGAGTATGCCCAGAGCCCAATAATCCACGGCACGATCGTGTCCTTTGTTGAGTATAATTTCCGGTGCCACATACTCGGGTGTGCCGCAAAATGTCCAGGTTTTGGTGCTGCTGCCAATGTGCTTGGCAAAGCCAAAGTCCACCAGCTTGACATATCCACGCTCATCCAGCATGAGGTTCTCCGGCTTGAGATCTCTGTAGAGAATGCCGCGTGCGTGCAGATATTCAAAGGCCTGCAGAACGCATCCAATGATGAACTGAGCCGCATTATCCTCAAAGGAGCCGCGATCACGCAACATTGTCCAGATTTCGCCGCCCATGCAAGCCTCTAGCAGCATATAGACATACTTCTCGTCCCGGAATGTGCGGTGGAGGCGACAGATGAAGGGCGACTTGGAGCTGAGCATTATGCTGCGTTCGCTGTAGATGTGATCCTCCTGCTTGGTGTCCACAATGTGCCGCTTCTTCAAGCACTTGAGCGCAAAGATGTCCTCGCGTCCTTGGTGATGCGCCTTGACCAGCTCCACGCGACCGAAGCCACCTACGCCCAAAGTGCTCACCACCTCCATATCTGTGAGCTGCAAATGTGGATACTCCATTTGTGCCTGCGCCGCAAACGATTCGTCGGCTTGAGCCTGTTGTGCCTGCTTCATGGCCAGCATGCGGCTCTCGTCGCCATAATCCTTCTCTTTGAGCTCACACAGATCGCCAATGAGACGCTTAAACGAATCCCGATCCAAGCTGAGGCACTCCACGCCCGGAGCCAGAGCAATTATATTCGCCGTACGCTTGTCCTCATTGATGAGCGCCTGTTCGCCAAAGTAATCGCCACGCGTGAGCGTTCTCAGCTCCGTTTCCTCCAGGGCAGATGGGCTTAGCTTCTGGGTCACCCTCACATTGCCCTGCGAGATGAGGAAGAAACTATCGCCAGCGGTGCCCTGGCGTATGATATATGTGCCGGCCGCATAGAACTCCAACTCGAGCACATCGGCAATCTTGGCCAGCAGTTGCTCGCTCAGATTATGCAACAGTGGCACAGATCTCAAGAAGTTCACACTATTCTCGATGCGCTGCAGGCCAGTTCGCATCATGATCTGCTGGAAGACGCGACGATCGAGCACCCAAACACGCGCCTCACTCACCACCCGTATGGAGGCGGTCCTTGTGCAATTGTAGAGAACCGCCAGCTCACCGAATGCCTTGCCTGGTCCCATTTTATCCAGCACCTTGCCATTCTGCATCACGGCAAACTCACCGGCAGCGGACACATACAAATGGGCCCCCACTTCCCCCTCGCGTATAACAAACTCGCCCGCCTCGATGCTCTTCGAGTACATGGAGTCCACCAGTTCGCGCACCTGCGATGCATCGATATTCTTGAGAAAATCATTATCCATAATGGCATCCTTGATCTGTTGCTTGGCACTGCATAACAGTGGAATAAAGAAATGAAGAAAGTTTGCCAATAAATGAATTAGATTGAAAAAAATTTTAAAAATCATTATTAATTGATTAATTTATTATTAAGCTGAAACAGCCTGCTATTATTAAAAATCCGAATATTTACAGAACATAATCAGAGTTTAGGCAGAAAAGTCCGCTGACTTTTAAAACGAACTGTTTGCAAATCTCTCGATAAATATTGTGTGTACATTTTACTGCTTTTATTATTGGCTTTTCAACCGATTAAATTTTTTAAGCTAATTTTGTATTTATGCTTTAAAAATTATGAAAATTCAACTTTAGTTATTTGAATCCAGTGAAATCAACTATGAATTGAAATTAGGTTGCTTAATCAAAAGAAAGGATTTCAATTATTTTGTGTCCTGTCGGGTTTTACTTGACTTTTTACTTGGCAAAAGTTCACGTCTCACCTGAAATCCTTGTCGTATTTTGGAATGGACGCAGTGTAGGATTGTTGATTGGACTTCAGCGAGCTCTCCGCAGAGACGCCCTGTTTTTTTATTGCCAGCAACAGAGGCTTGGGACGCGTCTCCGTTGCGAACTCTGTTTTCATTTCATTCTCTGTTGTTGTCTCCGACTCCGGCGTTGGCGTCTCCAGCTTGACATCCTGGCTGGCAGCAATTATAAGGCCACAGGAACTGCACATCTTCTGCTCCTGCTGTTGCCGACTGCTGCTCACCTCCTCGCACTGTTCGGGATGAGTGAAGAGTCCGGTTTGTGCGTTGGATGCTGCTGTTGATGCCACATTGTTGCTGGTGTTGGTCGTTTGCTGCAGCACGCTCTGCGACAATTGGAAGGCGTTGATTAATCAATTCGGAGGCAATTGAGCGACCCAATCAGTGACTCACGCATCTGATGCAATAACGCCGTATTTAATTGATTACGGCGACCCCAACTCTTCCACTCTGGTGAAGAAGCCAACTCTTGCCTTGCATAAATAACTTTGGAGTGAACAAAACTAAATACCCTAGCATAACTGCATTTTATATATATTTTAAATATATTCTAAAATTGAGAAATAACAAATCTTGTCTTATTGTTTTGATGAAAGCTTTATGATTATCCTACGATAATTTATTTAACATTTCACATACACTCGACGGGTTTGTCAAAGTCTCCTAAAAATATCGCCCTACATAGAATAGAAGGTGGGTGGGTCGCAACGACCTTCAAATGGAAGTGGGCCAACCATTGAATTTGGTGTCATCTTATCTCCGTCAATGCGTAAACACAATGCAAAAACTGACCCGAAAAGCGAAAGCGGCATAAAGATAAAACTATGCAAACTGAATACAACTCATGCCACAATATGTGGCCAATAACACCAGATAAGCCAAATGTCGCGACTTTTGTCAGAATTCACTATTCGCCTGTTGCCATTTCCTGGGTCACAACAAAAAAACACATGTTTGTCATACAAAATTATGTGCATAAAAATTAGCAATTCAAAATTATATCTGCCAACAAAAAACAGGGCAGAAAAGGTTGCACAGAGTTTATCTGTTTGAGTGATTGCATTCAATTTTGGACAGACTAGAAATGCTACTGAATTGTCAATTTCATAGAAGTCTTAACAAATATGTATTTATTCATATTTTATATATTTTATTAACATGCAAATAATCCAAACAAATTTTATGAATAAATCTCTTTTCAGCTATTTCAATCATTAACTAACATTTATGAAGAGTAACTCCAAGTCGACCATGGCCAAAAGCACTTCAATTAGCCTTTTTTATTGCTTTCTGTTTTTGTTAATATTATTTTGTTGTGTGGCTTGCTTTTTACACTTGTGGAGCGTTCGGTGGCAATATGGTATTATGGAATATTGGTGGGTATTTATTTTGACCAAGCACACAAGAAGTGGAAGGAGGAACGAGCGGACAGACAAACTGACCCACAACAACCAGCTAAAGTCGCAGCGGCAGAAGCAGCCAGAGCTGATCCAGCAATTAGCGTTGCACAGCTGCGAATCCGAGCGTATCTCAGCCCGGCTAGCTGTATCTGAATCTGTATCTGGATTTGAATTTATATCTGCATCAGTATCTGTATCTGTATCTGCATCTGTATCTGCATCTGTATCTGCATCTGTATTTGTATCTGTATCTGTTCTCTCTGCTAAGCTGGCAACTTTTGCTCTTTTACACAACGGCGGTATGAAAATCTCACGAAGAAGTGCTAATCGCTTAGCTCAATAAAAACGCTTTACAATTTAAATACTTGTGCACACACACACACAACCACACACACATACACACACACAAGACCGCACACACGCCGGCACGATGAGAAATGCCAAATGCTGCTCAAGTACAAATTTAACTAGAAAGCAAAACTATTTTGGCAGTATGAAAAATTAAATACCCTTTAAAAAATAACGTAATATGTAAATGTATTTTTAGTTTGTATAACATTTGCATAGATGGCACATTTAACAAGCTCAGCAAGTTTTGGCAAGAAATAAGTTCACATGGAAGCGTTACCCGTGCCCAGATCGAAGATAAAAACGTGAGCAGCTCAGACACTAAGCGAATGTTGGCCACAAAGATCGCGCTAAATGTTCACAGATTATTGCATGGGAGTAGGGCAAGGGTATCTGTAGATGGCATCTAATGTTTGTCCATTGCCTATTCCACAGTATCTGGTATCTAAAGCTGTTGCCGCTGCTGCTGCTGCCGCTGCTGATGCCGCTGTTGATGCCGCTGTTGATGCCGCTGCTGCTGCTGCTACTGCTGCTTTGCTCGAGATAAGAACGTGCGACGCAATTGATACGATTGTGAGCGTATTTTCAGATACATTTCTGTATCTCTACAAATTAGTGGAAACACACAATAACACATAGCAAACACATTGTTACTGCTGCCGCAATGTGCCGTTATCTGCGGCGCGACACCAGTAAACAAACAAACAAACAACACAACAAACATAACGATGCACAATGTTAAGGGACATCTGCCCCTGGTTGATGACTCAATACTGAAGTACTTTTTCCCCTTGCTTCCTACAAATACTTTTTCCTTTATTTTTTTTAGTAGTTTCAAGTATTTTTTTGTCATCTGTTTTTATCTATTTTTCAATGCTATTGCATATTTAAAGCAATTGCATGGCTCTCTCTCTTTTATGGCTTAAGATATTTTTTCTTATAGCTTTCCTGTTTTTTTTCTTATATTACTCAATTGTGTTTGTGTCCTTCTTTCAAATTTCCTTTTTTTTCAATTTGTGCACCGCTTATTTCCGTGCATTAATATTTTATTTCCACTTTATAGTATAATTTCCATTAGTTTTCTAGTCCTTGTATATTTTTTTATGGTTATTGTTTTTCTTCATCTCAATATTTTAAACTAGTTGCCTACATCAGTTTAGTGATAGCTTTATAGATTCCCCAGTAATCCGATTTACTTCCTCATCGCACTCTTTCTCTCACCTTCAGTTTGTGTACTTCGCGATGAAGTTTAATTATCTCGCTGTCTCTTTCACGCAGCAGCTCCTTCAATGTGATCACCTCATTGTTCAAGCTAGTGAGAATCGCAACGCGTTCCCTTTCCTCCCTTTCCTGTTCCATGTCGGGGTGACCTTCAATATTGTGTTCCAATTAACTGGAGGATATCCCATTCAGGCAGCCATTAACGGGTTATTTCTGTGAGGTATCCGCTTCGTATTGCTTTTCCACAGCGCGCGCCGACAACGACTGATTTCATTAGCCGATCGACGCGGCGTATGTGTGATTTGCAAAAGAGAAGCAACGCACATAGGTATACAGAGAGAGAGAGAGAGACAGAGAGAGAGTGTGTGTATGTGTGTGTGTGTGTGTTGTCAAAGAGCGCGCCAAAAGAGAATATGCAAAACGCGTGACAGCAAACAGAGATCAGAGCCGACGCTATCAGCTGAGATAGTCATAGACCGATAACCGAAGGGGTGGAGCAAGTCCAATTCAATTTGGCTACTAATAAAATAACAATAATAAATGAAAAGAACCAGAGTGCTCGACTAACAAATACCCTATAATTTTGAACTGGTTTACTTAATATATATTGTTATTTATGCAAATTAAAATACATATAAAAATAGCTTAGAGTGAATTAATTTTTTTAAATAAATATATATTCTTTCACAGAACATAATCATACTTATAATCAATTGTTTATCGATATTTATGGATTAAAGAAAATCGATAAAGGGATAAATAAAAAATGTGATTTGCTATTTTTTATTGCTTTAAATATTACGATTGATTGAATATAGTTGCAAAACCTAAACATACAACCGATTAATATAGCAATATTTATTTATTATAGGGTATTACAGCAATTGGCAAAACAACAATAAGCGAGTTATAAGCAAATGCAGAAGCTACGTAGTCGCCGTATTTGTGCTTTTGCATTAAAACAAAACTCGAAGACAAAAGCCGAGCGTAATTTGATGATGACAGCTTCGCTGGGTAAATGGTTGGTGTACAGATGAGGATAGGGCAAAAAAAAAATGGCAATAACAGCAACGAAAAGCGCAGAAATACGAAATGAAAATGAAAATGGAAATGGCAGTGCAGATGTGAAAATGAAAGCTAAACGAAGCGCGGACGCAACGAAACAGTCAGAAATAAAATTGCTTTACAGCCATAATAGAATTATAGTGCCCACTATGAAGCGGCGACACAGACAATGTCGACGACCGCAACATGGTCGCTGTGTGGCAGGAATATGGGGGGGTCTATGAAGGGGCAGCAGTTCTGCTAAAAGCAAATGAAATAAAACGCCAGCAAGGCAAACGGCAACGGCAAGGACACTGATTTGCTGGCGGGCAATGGCAGCAACCAGAGCAACGCTTCATCCGCTTGGTGCTTGGCCCACATTTAATGTGGCCATATCTGCGGGTAACACGGCCAAACGGAAGGAGGAGCCGGTTGGGCTGAAGCAGAAGCAGACAGTGATGTATGTTGCACTGAGTGCGTGCCCGGAAGAAAAATACCACAGCGATTTGTGAGAACGTGACAACATCGAAAAATCTGCTGACAGCCAAAGGATTAGCCTAAGAAAATTCGGAATATGTGTAATAATGCAGCAAATGATCTATTAGCGTTATGGAGGCGGGACCTGAGACAGACACAAGCACTCACAGAAAATATCTAGCTAGTCTTAGGTATATAAATCAAATTTTTATGTGTGTAGTTCGAGATGGCGCATATCAGAAGTCAGTCGATTAAAATAGATTAGAGAAATGTGGCAAAAAGCGAATCACCATTAAGAAATGGGTTTGATTAACGAAACAACAATAGTAATTAAATGAATGATTTTAATCTCAATCCAACGCTTAATTTATAAAAACATTTATAAAAAAATAAAATAAATATATTAAAGCAACAGCTTTCAGTAATTTGGCGTTCTCTTTAAAAGATTAAGATAAATAGTCAAAGAATTTAGAAAATAAAATTATTATTAATATATAATTTGTATACCCAAAATAGAACAATGACTTAACTTAATAATAATGAACTTACTACACTTGAAAAAAAAGCAACAATTTTAAAAAGCATTTTCTTGACAATTTTAGTTCCAACATTTTTCTTAATTAAATGCTACTGTTTTTTCCCAGTGTAGAAGAGCGAGTGCGATTTCGTAATTTAATATAGCTGCCACTTGAAAGACTCCTCAAGCCAGAAGAAAAACTTTGACACTAGGGCGCCCAAAAGCAGCGATAATTATCTACAGCAAAAATGTACCGAATAATTCTGCTCACTCTAATCGAGGGGAGGTGGAAGGTGTTTTTGTGCGAGGGGCACTAATTGCCCCAGGGACATGTCGCATTACTTTAAACGTCAATCTGCAGAACGACTAATTAATGAACGCTAATTTGAACTATGCTCCGAGCATTTAGAAAAGGTTGGAGGGGGGGGGGGGCACCACTTATCTGAGCTTTGAGCTGTTGTCATAAAAAGTCTGTGGCACATTAAGTGCAGGATGCTGTAATGCAAGGATTAGCTGGGCAGACCAAAGCAGCACCAGAGGCACTAGATAAGTGTACACAGAGATAACTAAGTGACTTTTTGGCAATGAGTAGCTTTTTGCAGTTCAAGTTGAGATTGCTCCTTTCATTTGCATACTCATTGAGTTCAAAAATAGTGTAATATTTTCCTACTTTTTGAGTGTTATTTTGGTGGGAACAATTTTCGTTTAGCGCTCATTGAAAATGTTGTGTATTTAATACGTTCAGCATGTATTTTCATAAGGTAGAAATGGTCATTGTTGTCAGGTGGTAAATGATTGATAGACAAGTTATTCGCTTTTCACATTCATTTCCTGAATTTCCATGTATGTGTAGAATTGGGTTAAAACCATGTTTTTGTTTATCATGGCGTGACTACAGGTGAAGTCGAGATTCTGTGCCAATTTCATGTTAATATTATGCACCCAAAAAGTGCTTGTATGGTCAAAACATTACTTTATCAAAATTGATTTAAAATCCAGCACCTTTTTAATAGTACCTTTTTTTATCATGACCCATGAAGTAATGTTGCATTTCAATTTGGAAACAGAATTCCTAATCAAATTTTTTACCATAAAAAAGGGCTCGTAGGAACGGTTCAACGTTTATCAATTATTTTTTGGTCAAAAATGTTGTTGAAATGAAACCAGCTTATAATTAATCATCATATGCTTGTATACAATCCGCCAGAGTAGTCTAATTGTCGATTAATCTTCGTTAGCCTTTCAAGCTGACTGCTCCCTCACTAAATGTGCACTTTGACACGCTCAACTCAAATAAACTCAGGCAAAACTTCGCCACACGTTACAAAGATAGATTCACGCAAAGACTACCATAAAAAATGGGATGAGCAAAGCGGATAACCTCAATTACAGAGTCAAATGCTGGTCAAGGCAATCAGTCCTAACGGGCTAACAGGATTTGCTGCCCATATTTACATAATAAATATTGCATGCCAGTGACAAGTCGAGTAACAAGCGGAGGTGGAAAAGCTCTGATTTCCCCATCCCACTCCCATCTCCCATCTTCAGCCATATACATGTGTATATCTGTAGACATGGCTATAGCCGTATCCATTTGCGCTTTGCATTCCTGACACTGGCATATGCCAGAAATGTCAACTAGTCGTTGAAATGGTGCAAACGAATCAGGGCGGAAGATAAGTGTGATAAGTGCCACACACACACTCACACACACACACACACACATTTGTGTACATACCAAAAGACAATAGAGGAAAAATGCCAAAGGAAATGCGAATACGTGCATAAAAGGTGGCAATCCACTGCCAATCTATGGTTATGAGCGAATAACTTACGTTATCCCATCATGTGACACGCCCATCGCAATCTCCTCACAATTCCACTGATTTCCACCCTTCAATTCGCTATGCATATAATATGTAAATGAGAGCTTAAGCAGGCTTTGACAAATTCCAAGAGGCTGCTCTGAAGCTGCCTTGTATTCTCAGCACAGTTGTAGTTGCAAATAGAATCAGTACAAAAATATACAATATATAATTCATATAAATATTTTGTAAGCAAGCAATGAGTAGACAGATATAACCGAAGGCAAGCCAATAAGACATAAAGGATTTCACAGGATTTCACAGAATCGGAATAACCCATTTACAAAGGTGAGCAAAACAGTTTTCGCAACTGCACTTAGAAAATTTTGAAGAAGCCAAATTATCTGCCAGTTAGAAATAACAAATTTAAGAAAACTTTTAATATTTGAGATTGTATTGGGACAACTTCAAATTATAGATCTAGTAAAATGTAAGATATAGTATTTATTTTTCTCAGTGCCCTGACTTAAGCCTTAAGTTCAGCGGGCGTTAATCTGTAAATGGATGAAACTGAACAACCAGACCAGTATAAATCCGTCTTACCCGCATGACATTTGTGTAGTTATTCAATTAAAATCCAGTGCCGCAAAAGTTCTCACATCGCATTGTTCGCAGCTCAGATGAGGCCTGCAGAAGTGCACGCCTGGGATTAATTCCAGGCAGGCAGGCA
Organism: Drosophila demipolita; assembly: GCA_035042405.1. Classification (NCBI taxonomy): domain Eukaryota; kingdom Metazoa; phylum Arthropoda; class Insecta; order Diptera; family Drosophilidae; genus Drosophila; species Drosophila demipolita. The sequence continues at coordinate 63,301 of JAWNLI010000132.1, forward strand.
GGCTGGCAGGCTGGCAGGCTGGCAGACAGACAGCCTGCCCAAACCGAGCCAAATAGCCTGCCCCCCAATCCGGCCTCAATCCATGACATTATTTGCCCACCGCCCTACAGCTCAATTTCACCTACCATGAAGCTCATTCATTTTGGGGCTTTTGTTGTTTTATGCTCGAAGCTCGTATCTCTTTTATTGCCTCCTGTAGCTGCCTTTGTTGTCATACACTTTCCCCCAAATGGAGCCAACAAACTTTCACAATGAGCCAACCTGGATAGTATTGGCCATAAGTGTATTCGCCCAAAACGGCTCATACGATTCGTACTCGAAATGTGCATGGAATTTTACGAGTTGCCATCGACACAAATCAGAGAGAAGATTTATAGCAATGAACAACTTGATATATACTATATAAGATACTGCAAGCAGATACAATTATCGTAGTGTTCAATGCAACTTTATTTTAGTTTTTGAATACCCTGGAATGGTTCTATTATAAACTTAACTTAAAATAACAGTATCAGTTCGACTATTTGTCAATAATTTTCTGCTAGTTTAGCAATTAATTATTATTAATATATGAATTAGAATAACTTTAGTAACCCTTAAAACTGACACAAAAAAAAACATTTTTTTTATTTTTTTTTCTTAGGTATATCTACATTAAAGCTGCCTTCAATAAAATGTTAGAATGCAATTACTCTATACACATATAATATTTTCCAATATTGAATATTATTTAAAGAGTATTTCCACTTTGGCCAACAAAAATTGAGCCATTTAATTTTTTCGTATTATTCTTTCATTTTTTTCATATATTTTTTTGTTTGGTTTCACTTGCTTAGTTTTTTGTGCTTTGTGTGGTGCAAGATAAATAGTAACATGTTTGCATTGGTATTCCTGGTTCTGGCATTTTTTCACCTGGTCCAGCCCAATCTCAATGGCCATAAGCCCAACTGGTATCAACAGCACATGCATCATGTGTGGCATGGCCAGTTGAATAATACTACACACATCACTTGAATGTGCTGGTTAATTTTCATGATTTCAGCTTTCCTCATAATGCCAACTAACAGATTTCCATTTCCCTTCTCACAACAGCAGCGAAGGGCATCAGTTGGACTTAGGCAAAAGTAGTTAAGGAGTGCACAGAAGAATTAACCATGAACAAGACGATGAGGTAAGTCTTTCAATACGGCTCATTTTAGTACATTAAATAAACATATTAATTATTAGCAACACTATAATAAATTGCACACTAATTAAATTTAAATTTTAATAAGCTAAAATTATGTTGCACAAATGTGCATTGTACTGTAAGCATAGAAGGGTTTCCTGACCCAAGTTTATGTAATGGCTATTTATTTGCAAATTTATGTAACCCGATTTTAGGTTTGCAAGTAAATGTTCTACAAATAAGAATTTTTCTTGGCCAACGTTTTTACATGAGTATAGAACAGTGCATAATTTTTTGAATGTACTTTCCAAATTGTAGTTGCCTCTTTTGCCAACAAAAAGGTTGCAATTTGAATTTGAATTTTTGTTTTTTTGTAATAACATTGAAGAACAAACTGGCTGACTGACTGACTGACAGGCTAACTGACTGACTGGCTCACTGACTGATGTGAGTATGGCTGATGCTGAGGGCTGTGCGTGTTTTTGAAGTTTTGCAAATTGGCAAGGCACACGTACACACACACACACACACATACATATGCAAAAAGTATGTGGGCCAGCGGACAATGATAGATTAGCCATGTGTGTGTGTGTGTGTGTGTGTTAGTGTGAACTGCACTCTTCTTACGCTGTCCCTTTTTCTCGCTGTCTTACTCTGCTCAACTCATTTTTTCTCTGTGAGGGAGAGGTACTCGCAGTCTTGCGGCAAACTTCAATTGGCAGAAATTTCTTGCAACAAAATTAAACTGTAATTGAAAAAGTCAATTAAAAAGTTTCGCATTTTGCCGCTCTATGTGAACAGTCAGACAAAGAGAGACAGAGATTGAAACAAAGAGAAAAGAAAGAGAGAGACAGACCTAGGACATTGCCAACTTTCTTGACGGACATTTTCTCATTCTTGCAATTTGGGAACAGCGATTTGAGTTGCCCTAAAACTTTGGAACTTGTCTTTTAGTGGGGAGTTATCATAACCCGTTAACTTTAACCAATTTCAAACAACTTTGTGAACATTTATGAATTAATTTAATTTACAAACAATCTACAGAGGAAATTTTAGTTACATTGCTCACAGGAAATCATTTTCTTAACAATAATAAAAAGTAAACATCTTATATACAATAATTGAATTGTATTTAGCCGGGAAAAGGTAAAAGTGACCAATAGTAATCGATCATAATATTTTCACAGATTACAGGAGAGAACTAAACGTATCGATAGTAATCGATAGATTAACAATAATCATTTTACATGCATTCAGCTCTAATGCAACACATTGAAAGCCCCACCAATATTTAGTTGACTATTGAAAACTGGCTTTCTTTCTTATGCAGCCAAAAGTATTCTGAGATTCTTTATGAGATCGCTTTACTATCGCGGGAAGAAACGCAGGAGACTGCGCCGAAATGCATAACCAAATTGGAGGAGTTGCAGAATATATGTCGAGTTTGCCTCTGTGAAAATAATGGCACCTTCGTAGACCTGGACTCCAAACAGGAATTTGAATTTGAACCCTCGATAAGCAGCTACCGGGTTCTCTTTCAGCGGACTTCGCTGCAATTTGTAAGTGCTGCAATTATCTAAAGACGAATGTTTTCCAATAAAAAAAAAAAAATATTAATATTTATTAGCAATTTAATACGATGCCCGATATGCCGTCCAGTATTTGTGGAACGTGCTGCTGCAAAGTGAAGGTATTTTATCTAATGACCCGTCAGTTTGTGATCAGTCAGCAGGCGATGCGGACGACCATAACGGATTGGTATCGCAAGAAGTATGACATTGAGCCGCCGGAGCAGCTTGAGGATCGTAATCAACTGATGATACAGTTGGCCCTCGCTGAGGCTAACAAGGCTAAGCGGCTGCCAATGAACAAACCAATCAAACCTGTCAAGGACTTTATCAAAGATTCAATGTTCACGCAGCGACCCAAAATAAAACGTTCGATTTCCGTTGACAAAGGTTTGAATGCGAATGCTCAGCCTCCAAATGGGAAGTCCAAAGTTTTGCCAATGAATCAACATGTCATTTTGAATGGCTGTCAGACTTGGCGTTCAGTGGCCAACCTCAAATATGATGATAACAAATGGGCAAGTTCAGCGATGAAGCCAACTGGTGAACAGAAACAAGTCGTGCAACGTCCTTCAACACAACGTGCACCGTGCCCCATGGTGCGTAAGAGGATTGCAGCAAAGGAATGCGTTGTAACGCCTAGGCTTAAATACAATTCCAAAGATGTTGGCAATCCCCACGCAAAATCCACCAATATTCGGGATCAAACAAGAGTGGACAAGGATGCCCAGAAGCGCACTCTGCCGCTATCCAGGGCACAGCAGCAGAAAATGCAAAAGGAATCCGTCAAGAAATGGCGATAGTTTAAGTTTTCCCATAAGGCAATTAATTCTTGAATTTAATATTTAGTTTCAAAGCGAGTCCAAATTTTTGGTTGAAAACTGTAACTTGTACAATAAAAAAAATAGAAAATAAATAAATAAATTGGAAAGCTTAGCAAAAACAAACAATGCTATAGAAAATTAATTGGAATATGTTCATAAATAGTGTCGATATAAAGCGATAAATATGTCTGTAAAAGATTTTCAATACTGTAATTTATCTTAGGCTTCTGATATTTATTCCACTAATCTCTAACTGAGTCACCAGGTGCAGCAAAATTAAATCAAGGACTTGAATTAGATTAACATCTGAAATTGGCATGTTGTTGAATAAAATACATATTTTTAATGTAGAAAATATTTTGTTTGCAAAGGATTTCACACATGTTTTTAACTAACCACATTTCATTGGGTTGAGCAGACAAAAACTGAAGTCTTGAAACTAAATTCGTTGCAGAAAATAACTCGAAGTTTCTTTGACAGATGAATGTCCAAACTAAGAAGGACTTATTGCTGCCACACTGGTGGGACCACCTCCTCCCACAATCCTCAATAGAGTTTTTGCAACAAACCGTATTTAAAAATGCAACAAGCAAACGCTACTCAATGGAAACATGTTTTTCTCTCTTTGTCGGTTTTTTTGGGGGCATAAAATCAATGGAAACAAACAAAAATGCACAGATGGAAAAGGGCATTTCGAAAAATTCACAGCTCGATGTGGGTGAAAGGAGTGTTGGCATATCGGAAGAAAACTACCTCCAATGGTCGATGGGAAGGAATGTGTGGGAAGGTCATGTAGTTTGTACATATAACGGCAGCCAAAAATGCCAAACAAATTGATTGGAATCGAAAACGAAACGTAAACGAAAACGATTCATATGATTGACTGGATGACTGATGGACGACGTGCAATATGATGGTAAGAGAAACGTATCGCAGAGTGCAGATGTGATGGAATTGGATGGGATGGTATGGGATGGGATGGATAGAGCGAAAGGCAGAACATATTTGGGCATTGATTGCATGCTCTTAAGCGCAGCACCTGCCAAACATTCACCGTACAGTACAACATGACCACGAACGAACCAAATGTTGAACAAATTTTTGTACTAAATGTAATTTTGTTAATAAAACTAATCTTATACTTGAGATGAAGAGGGAGGGATCCGAGAGAGCGGGTCGAAGGAAGGAGTAAGGTAGAAATCCTATAGCTAAATCTCAAATTCCCAAAGATATCAGACTCATTTTTGGATATTTGCATAGGGGAAAAAACAATTAAAAAGAATATGCACTTAAGGTAAATATGATATTCGAGTCATAACATGTCAAAACTTATGATACAAGCACTAGTTAATTGATTTAGTTCAATTTTTGACAATTTTTTAATTGAAAAATGGGAGGTTCTATCTTTTTGAGGAGTTGAAATCATAACTTTTAACGTCAAACTTTTTAAGAGTCATAATTGAAGCAAACTTTAATATAACACGAACATGAAAACGCATTCATTAAAATGAATGCAATTACGCAACGAGCTGAATGGTAAAAATTGGTTCGCATTGTTGCAGTTGTTCTTGTTGTTGTTGTTGTTGTTGTTGCTTTTGATGGCTGTGTTGCTGGCATTGGAAATGGGCCAAAATTGTTGAATTATTTGCTAACCATTGCTGCCCAAAAGCGCTGAATGCGTCGCTGCCCTTTCAAAATAGAGAAATGAATTTCATCGAAACGAATTAAATTGAATAGCATTGAAAATGTGACTCTCATCATTGCACAATGGAGACGCACACCCAGGACACAATGCGCCCAGATCTCCAACGAAACGAGCTCGATGTGTTTATTCACTGCATTTCCTGTTGATTTCCAACAAATGCGAACACCATATTCACCGAGCTGTAGTCAAACGGTTGGCGCCCCCCTCTTTGCCCTGCAGCCATCTACGGTTTGCTGTCCTAACTGCATCCCAATAGCGCTTCCTACAAAGGAAACAGGAAGCGCATTTGCAGCAGCCGCCGGCAACAGTTCACAGAACTTCGCCATTGATTTCTGTCACTTATTGTTTGCAGTAGCTGTTGCCGATGTCCTCGTTTACAGTTGCCATTCATATTGTGTGAAGTACACCCCATCCCCATCCACCCCCGCTCTATAACCAGTATAACAAAAAAAAAATAGTACTTTAAGGTTTAATCGTTTTTTGTTGGCATTCTCAAGTTTTCAACCATTTAGATTCTGCCCCACTGCGCTAAGCTCTCCGGTCTCCGAACTCCAACCCATGTCATATTTATCTACCTTGTCGTACAATTGAATGGCATCCCTTAACCCACCTATATACAATCCTAACCAATCCCACACCATTCCTGGGCCTCTAAGCTTTTCTTTATAAAATATACTTAAGTTCTGTTGTATTGTATTTTTGGGTAGAGAAGTTAAACAGTTATTGGGAAATTTCCGAGAAATTACAGTAACTTAAAATATAACCAAAAAACAATTCTTACACAAAATTATAGTGTATTTAACTTCTATCGAAGTTTTTTAAAGTCTGTTTTAAAAATAAATTAATATAATTATGTTTTAGGTCAAAATCACGTTAATAGCCAACTTTAGGTTTCTATTAAGCTTTTTTGAATAGACCTAAAACTGAGGATGACATAAATACAAATGTAAAATGCACATCTTTTCTATATTAACGAATTTCAATTTAAGTATTCACATTCGTCAGATAAATGAATATGTAAAAGATAATACAAATTATGCAGAAATATCGTGAAAACACAAATAAAACTATCAGTTTAGAATTGTGTCAATTAGTCGATTGCAGTTGAAATATATAAAATATTTATTTCTAACACTGAAATATTTGCCTTACCTCAAGCGAAGGAGCATCTTAAATTCTTATATAATTTCGTGTTGTATTCGCAGCGATTTTATATTCATTCTATTATTTATGTATCTTATTCTGATTTTTTATAGTGTGTTTTTTCCAGTTTCAGTTTTCAATTTTTAAGCTGCAGCAAGCGCCTTGTGGCTATCGTGTTGCTTTGTTCGACCAAAGCCACCCAAGCCTGCCACACAGCCTGCCACCCAAAACCGCATGCAAACCTTTTTTTGTATTGTTGCGCTGCAGCTGAAGGACCCGTCCCCGTCCCGTCCCGTCCCTCAACCGACGCCCGCTGCCACGTCCATTGCCCATTGAGTGCGTCAGGGGCAGGTTCAAAAGAGATGTGAGAGAAATCGTATACAAATAATAAAAAATAATAAATAAACTAAAAATGTTTTATGCATGAGCGAACCACAACAAAGCGCGTAAATGTCATTTCCTTTTCACTAAAAGGATACTTTCAAATTGAAATTGTGGTATTTTTCGAACAAACACACACACGCACACACACCAACACACACACACACACACACACATTTATGACACATACTGATTGCAACGCCTGCCATTGCCTTTGTGGCCTGGCGTTGCAGTTGTTCTACTCTTTTGCTTCAGAAAGCATTTCACCGCTCACCGCACAGACCCACCCCTCGCACACACCCCTCGCTTCTTGTGAAACTGTGGGAATGTCTCAATAAGGGCAATTTGCAATAGCGCTTTTGGCCATGGCTGCCTGCACAAAAGCAAAACGCACACATTGCGGCTAATTAAGATCGACCAAAAGCGGTAGGAAAGGGGGTAAAGGGTCAGTGGAACTGTGCGAAAAAAAATGTTCTCTGAAAAAATGGAAATCAATGCTGATTTTTCATTTCTCGTAATTGGAAACTTTATTTTAATAATGTTAAAAACATATTCAATTAAATTTGGTAACAGTCAAAAGACCAAACAAACTTTGCTCTTCAAAATCAATGTGGTAAACACTTCAAAGATTTTTTTTGTCAGTGCTCGATAGGCAAGGATGCTCGAGGAACACAATGGCCAAAGAGTGAAAGAAGAACTAAGATGTTGTCCGACAGAATGGGAGAATGGGAATGGGAAATGGGCAATGGCCATCAAATAGCAAGCAGCAGGGAGCATGGAGCATGGAGCAGGGAGCATGGAGCATGGAGCATGGAATACTTCAACTCTGGCTATGTATAAATTATTCAAAAGCTTGTCCTGAACAGTTGCAGTTGAGAATTGGACGCGTCGTCTACTTGCGACTGCTGAAATATTCATGCGTATGTTGAGTGTGGCAGAAACAAGCACAATTATGCAAAGAATTGCAACAAGAATTGCAACAAAAAACAAACAAATTGCACAATGTGAAAGGCGTCAGAGTGAGCAAATAAAAGCAATTGGAATCAAATGGAAGGCAGCCCGCATTCCATTGTTTGCATTTATCGCCATTAGCATTGAGACTCAACGCAGAGAGTGAGCGAGAGGGAGTTAGAGTGAGAGTGGGACAGATGGAATGGAGGGTGTCGATTAAGCCACGCCAATTTGGCGAAAACCGCGCTGTGCGTACAAACAAATCAAGAACAAAGCGCCTAAAATGCAAAAATTTCGAACACAAAAAACCAAAAACACGCATCTAAAATCCAAGACCGTATTCAGGACCACACCGAGACCCGAATCCGAATCCGGAGCCGAATCCGCATCCGCATCAGTTTGCCCACCATTTGCCACAGGCTGTGCTCTGAAAAAGTTTTACACAGCTGAACCACTCAAATGAGCGCTCAAAGTTTGTTTTATGTGCCGCCGACGACAAGGGCAATGGCTGTGGCAGTGGCAGTGGCAGTGGCAGTGGCAATGGCTACAACAAAGTTCAATTACGGTCAGCAAATTGTTTAGCAATTTGAAAACACATTTTCATAGTTTTTACGCTGACAGCTTCAGAAAGTAGACACCAGCTTTGCCCACTCATTATATTTATGGGGCAACAATATTGTGGCACGCTGGCACGCTGGCACTTTGGCACGATGGTGGTAATTTGGATTAAAACGTTTTCGATATTCAGTGCCTTATTTAGACAATAATATAAAACAATATTTATTTTTTAGAATTTTGATAAAATAAATTTATGTTTGTAGAGTGATAAACCTATGGTTAGAATTTGACAATCAATTAAAATTCAAAATGTTTATTTGCAATAAATATTTATTTAATAAGCTCGGCTTTTCTAAAAATTAGAAAACATCGTTTACCAGATTGCACTCTATTTCAGCTAGCGAAATAAGAACTTTAAAGCAAGCAAAAATTATAGCATTCTACAACTGCAGAAAGAGAGAGAGAGGGGGGCAGAACACATTCCCCTATGCTGTTTCCTTCTATAAACTTTACTTTTTTCTAATCTAAGATATAAAAAAGTGTAAATTTAGCCCACAGTGCCAAAAGCACTAAAGGAAGCAGGTGACGCTGCTTGGAAGCCGCAATGAGGAAGCAGCACGCACCGGATTTTAATCACGATTTGCGCATATTGCGGAAAATTGAATTTTGAAGTAACCAAAAAGTTTGCTCTGCCTTATTATTTGTTCAGCTTTGTGGTATATAGGTGTGTGTGTTTGTGTGTGTGTGTGTGTAAGGAATTATAATGACAGATGCAGCTGCAACACAGTGTGTGATGTGTTTACAATTTGCTCTAGAATTGTGTAGCTATGTGCTTCGACTTAATTGAGGCATTGCCAGCACATAAAAGAAGCAGAGTTGATGCGGCTGTGGCAGGGGCAGCGGTAGACTGTTCCTGGCACACGCTTACATCACTAAGTCCTGGCGTGCTGCACAACAATAATCTCTTGACTGTCAGAGAAGCGCACAAACAGCAAGTGCAGAAGCAGCAGCAACAGCAGCAGCATCATCAGCAGGAAAATTTCCTATTTTCTTCCGTTGCTGCCCCTGCCTCATGCCTCATGCCTCATGCCTCATGCCTCTCACAGCAAGCTTCTAAGTAGCAGCAGTCACGAACGAAAACAGCTGATGGCAGCTGTTGTTGTTGCATTCGATGTTGCAGTAGATGTTGCCACTGTTGCCAGCGTTATTGAGCAACAATTTAATTTCATTTTCAATTCATGAGCTGCATCGTTGATGCTTTAAGATTCTGATTTTCTTAAGTGCGAAAACAATTTTAAAAAAACAACTTATTTAAAATTGGAGTGCATAGCCGAATAACCCAGGCTAACTGGTAACAGATTTCTGATTAATTGATGGCTGAAACTGAGTTCTGTGGCAATATTACCTTATGGCCAGCGGCAGTTGTTAATTTTTTTATCTCTTAAATCCACAATTTGGGTACATTTTAGATCCCTTTTTTTAAAATATAATTTTAAAAAAAATATAATACAAGTATAATAGGTCAATATTTTCTAATAATTAAAAATATTCAATATTTCTGTCGTTTTTAAATGATTTAAGATTGCAGCCGCCGAAAAGACATTTGGTCTGTTGGAGTCTGTCCAGATCCTTTCTCTCCCTTACGTTTCTTCGTCCCTTAGTTGTAGTTCTGTGGTTTTACAACCAGTTATTTAACACTGTCTTATTGTCTCTAAGAACTCTTAGATGGACATGGCTAAATAGGAATAGAAATGCTTCTATGCTCTTCTTTGCTCCAATTTATAATAATTTAATATTATTATTATAAATTATATTCTTTAAGTGTAAGCATTCTGCTATCCCTTTTGGCTCTTTTAACTATTTTATAAAATTAAAATTAAACCTTGAATTTTTATAGACATAGTATAAAAAATATCAATAAAGAAACTGGTTTCATTTCGAATTTGAGGCACATTAAATTTAGACACAGAACACAGCGTCACAATGTGCGCTACCCACAGACTTACAGAAATTTAAATATTACTTCCACTGCCATACCATTCTCACACATACGCATACGCACACATATACACACACACACACACACACACACATACACACACCAAAACTAAATATCAAAGGCTCTGTTTGATGTTGCACAATGGGGCGTATTTGCGACATTTTCAATTGTTGAACCTTTTTTAATTTAATATTCATAAGCGGCAGTTAATGAAAAACACTTGTAGCCATTATTAGCCCCGTATTGCTCCGGTCGCAACTCGGTCGATGCAATATCCGTGTCGCAATATTAAACCTTCTCCTGCTCCTCCTCCACGTATCATCTGCTCCTGTAGTAATCACTACGCGATGCGCATTGCCTTAATAAAATGTCAAATATGTTTGGCGCAATTTAACCGCAACGCAATCTCCTCCAGCTACAGGCTACAGCTACATCTATAGCGCCGCTCGAGGACGCTAAAGGACACTTAGGGATGCTATTCAATGACGAGCATGCGGATGAAGTGTAAGCACACAGGACACAGTCGGAGGATGAGGGCCAATTTCGATGTCGTGCGGCAGGTAAAATGGCAACAAGACTTCCACAGAGAAAGAGAGAGAGAGAGAGAGAAATATAGATGGAGACACAGAGAGGACAGAGATTCCAAGCTTAAGTTACGCTGACATTGTTTGAAGGGGCACACACAACACATCAACGTACACTCGGAAAATATATAGTTTGTAATAGAATATCAAATTTTAAAAGATTCTTGAATTAACAAAAATTTTCACACTTTTAATTTTAATATTATTCATTAATTCAGAAAATATTCCTTAAATAATTATATTTGAACTTTCCACATATAAGGGGGAAAAATGTATAAAAACTATTTATTTATATAAATAAAAATAAATTAGTCGGAAATCGAGCATATTTCTCTGTGAGAGAAATACCAATGCAGCAAGTGTTACTATATATGAATAATTGTTGTACTGGCAATTGACTAAAGGCGAAGAAACTCTAATTAATAGAAAACTAATTAATTTGAAACTATCAAAGCATCCAACTGAGTTAACAGCCTTATGACTATCAAGCTAAGTTGAATGTTTAAGATGCAAGACAAATCCCCATCTGGCAACTGACAGATTTAATTTCTTTAAATAAGGTTCATCTCCCTTTGGGGCTTTGATTGAATTTGAAGTCAAGCGAAGATGACATACACTTTTCATATTTTTCCATAAGAAATGAGTAACATTAACAAGGCTTCGATTTCTGCTCTTTAATGTGTTTAAAGTATTTGGCTTCACTCTCCGATTAAAGAGCACATTCTTCAGCCGTAATAAATAAGCTTTGCTGCTATCCGAGACTTTCACTCTTCCTTCGATCCTTGGCCAGAGTTCAATTAGGCTGGTTCGATTTAACAGACGATATGTCTGATAGAAGCTACTGCTTTTGGAGAAGCTAATTCACATTATCTTTGTTCACCATGAAATCACTTCACCGCTTAGTCTTCCCTCAAATTCATCATTATCGTGCACCTGACGCCACCTTCTTAAAGTAATCAGCACACAACGGGAGAATCTCGTTCCCATTGGGATTAGTCGAGGCAGTATTTTTTGCCCGGCTACTCGCTGAGAGGCACAATAATATTAATGTCAATCGAAAAGTGCGAAAAGTTGATGTGGGTGTCCAAATTGACTGTAACAAAATCTAAAGCCGAGCAGCTGCTCAAAATCACAGCGATAAGCAGAAGAAAAATAATTCGAAATGTCGGCGGATAAAGTTAGTTGGTTTTTGTATTGCTTTTTACGTCATGCTGAGAAGTATGTGTATCTGCACTGAACCCAGACTTTGATTATATTATATCTTTTTATCACACTTTACAGATTTTTTCTCAAATTTTTTTGGCAAATTGAAATGTAATCAGAAAGTTATGCAAGTGCCTGGTGGTATATACAATCTCGATCAGCAGCACTAGCCGAGTCAACATTTTACATTCTATGAACATTTTTTTTTTTTTTGAGTGTATGCGTCGATTGCTGCGACTCGCTATTGTTGCTGTGTTGTTATTAGCATAAAACGAGCAGCGGCAAGCTTAAAGAGCAAAGCTGAACGCAGACCGCAATAACAAGTTGCAATTGAAACTATTGATTTTGCAAAAAAATATGTTTCACCTACTAGCAGAATCCTTTGCAAATCGAAGGTTACAGATAAAAGACGTTGCATGCCACACACTGGCGTACATAGAATATATGTGTGTGTGTGTGTGGAATTGACGTTGCATGCCCCATGAAGAGCGAAAGGTCTAACATACCCTGACAACCGGACACTTAGTCAGTGAGGCAGTCAGCCAAGAAGCAGTCAATAAAAGTTCACTTGAATTTCAGCTGACATCTCAATTATTTTTGCTCTTATGCTTTGCCTTTGTTTTTTACCTTTTAAAATCGAAAAACAGAGCTGGGCGCGTGTCGTGCAAAAAAAAAAAAAAAATTTTTAAAAAGGGATAAAAATAAATTAAAAATAAATATATGTACAAAAACTCTTTAAAAAAAAAAAAAGTATTCATTTTAATAGTTTTTGTAGAATTCAACGTACAAATATTTCTCAAGTCAACAACTCATAAAGACAAAATTTGTTGTGCTTATCTGAAATGTTCAATTTCTAAAATCCATCCCAAATTTAGCCTAATTAGAAAAAAATCTACAGAATAAATTATTTTAAGCAGTTTTAAATTTCATTCTAGGAACTTTTTTTAATTTTTATTTTTTGTGTGATTTTAAAGATAATGTGCCAGTTTGGTACTCTGTTTACATGCGACAAATTTGTACATTTTTGTCACGGTGCCATCTCTAAGACATACACAGCAATAAAGAGAGCGTGAAAGCTAAAGAGGAGGACGAAGAGGTGAAGGAACCTCATCTATCCTCTTGAGCCACCTGAAGGTTCAAGAATGACGGTCTTAGCGACTTTAGCAGCTGCTGACATTGTGCGTGTCAAAAATCATTTTTTAAATTACATTCCACAAATCCCGTAAAGCATTAAATATTTAATTACATTTCGCATGCAGCTCAAAGGTGAATTTGAGCAGAAGGAAACGCAGGCAGCGTGGCGGAAGTGCTCTTAATTAATTATAAACGACACCTTTAAATGCAGCTGCTTGGAAGTGGGCGAATCCCATAGGGAATGCATAATCTGTATAATACACAAATCAAAGTGTGATTTAACGCATACAACAAGAAAAACATTGACGAAGTCCAATGGGAGCTTAGCAATTAACCCGATGGAAAATGGCGGTAAACTTAAGGAAAATGGTTTGGAAACTGATGGGAAACTGACGGCAAATAGCATTTGGCAGACATTTTGTATTTGAAGTTTTTTCTCAAAACGAAACAAACTCATTTGACCAACTTAAGTTGATTACGCCCGCAGAGAGATGCTGCGGCAGGCCGTGAATAGGGAAGGAAGTGTTAAGGAATGGGATGCGACATCCACAAGTAAGAACAATAACAAACAATTCATTTTGTAAGTAGAGTTGTGCGCGTGGATTTTACGAAGGCTATAAGAAAATCCGGCCCGGCAAAATGTTGTGGAAATGGAGACATTTTAAATGGGGGACAGAGACAAAAGTAAGGGAATTGTGTCAAGCTGGCATAATCTGCGCTCAGCGCCCGTTTGCTTATTTGCATAAAATAATTGAAAGGCGAAATTTAAAAGAATCAACAAAGGCGAAACCCACTAAGTGAAGAGGCGGTGAAAAACAAGAAATGCCACGAAACAGAATACGAAACACAACCAGATCCAGAACCAAACCGATCCCGACCCGACCACCAATTCAAATGGACAAATTAAAATAACAAACGGAAGAAAAACCAGCCAAATGGAAGACGGTGAAATAACAACGGTCAAGTGAGAACCGGGCAAAGTGCACTAATTACTTGTGCAGTGTCCCCAGTGCATGAGGAGACCCAAAACCAAGACAAAGAACTAGCTGAAAAACAACCTTTTCTATTGCTACACAGTTCAAAATTTCTGTTGTCATTTAATGAATTAAAGCAAATGGTTTTTATATAAGTGTGCAGCGGGGAAGTCCTTGCAATGGATAGGATTCCGTCTGTCAATCAGCTTTTATATGCCTACAATTCCATCAGAAACACTGAAGGAAACTCTTAAGTTACGAGAATGCAAACCCCTTTAACATTTGTACAAACGAATTATCAGCTTATCATTAAGAACCACTAAATTTATAATAAAATCTTGATGTCAGTAGTTGGTGCCTGGCAGGGCATTTAAATATTGTCGGATTTCTTGTTGTGCAGATTAAAATGTTTTTAGAGCAAAAAACATGGGTTAAATTTCTCAATTTGCGCTAATTTATTTTTTAATAATTCCAAAAAAAATATTAAATATATTTAAGAAATATTTTCCAATCTGCTCTAATGTATTTTATTTTTATAGTATATCAATAAATGTAAATTGAATACTTAAATATTTTTAATTAAATTAGTTTTTAAATTGAATAAAATATTTCGTTCGGTGCAGCTTCCAATCATGATTATGATGATGGGTTGCCTCCTGGGTGTCATTTGGCATGTTAATTGCTGCGCCCAAACGACACTCTCAACCATTGCCATAGTCATAGCCATTGCCTGATGTAATAGTATAACTGTCTGCTGATTGACTAATTGGCCATGGCTTTTGAATTCAAACACCCACAGCACTTTTTACTCTTGTGTGTGTGTGCATGTGATATGTGTCGTTGGCAATTAAACGATTTGTGCCTTCATCCTTCACGGGGCAATTAATAAACGACAGCAATTCAATTAAAAGGAATTAAATCTGGCCAATACCTGCAACTGGCCATTAAAACGTACCTGCCTGTCTATCTGCCAAGTGAATGAATGCTTCTCCTGCCCCTCGACTCGTCTCATCAGCGTCAACCTCGTTGACTGCGCCTCAATTATCCTCGGCTATAACAAAAACAACAAGCAAACAGTGAACAGTCAACATTCGCTGATCAAATACTCAATAGTAAATGCTGCAACGGACATCTTCTGACTTTCTCTCTCTCTCTCTATATATATATATATATATATATATATATATATATATAAATATATTTCACGCAGCACGTCAACAAAAACTCAGCATTTAAGCGTCACAATTAATTGACACGCTTCGACCAGCAAATGTATATAAAATCCCAGTACACTCGGCAAAAAATATGAACACCTGGAAAGAGTTTTATATTTCTTAGAGAAAAATTTCTTCACTTAAGAGCTTTATTAATTACAAAAATATTTTTCAACTTTCAGAAATAATTTGTATATCGTTCAAACTTATGGCAAAAATATATAAATGAGAATAATTTAAAAAAAAATTGCAGCAATATTTTTGTATTATTATGAAAAATATAAATAAGATTATTTAATGAAATTTTTTTTTGCATTTAAGGTTTAGTATATATCACTATACACAAGTCAGATATAGAACTGAAATGAATCGATAAAAAAAACTGTTTAATAATTTAAAAAGTAGGTCAGACTCCGAAAAATAAAACGAGTGTGGAATTTTTTCTGTAGTGAACGAAAGACGTGGTGAATTATATAGCTACATATAATTCTATAAATACGCTTTAAGATTAACACCTACCACATTAAAAAAAAAAGATAATAAATAAACACTTGCTGACGCTTTTCACTTGCCAATTGTCGTTTTCATCAACTTAATTGAAATCAACTTCGAGCAAACA
Organism: Drosophila demipolita; assembly: GCA_035042405.1. Lineage (NCBI taxonomy): Eukaryota > Metazoa > Arthropoda > Insecta > Diptera > Drosophilidae > Drosophila > Drosophila demipolita. The sequence continues at coordinate 79,326 of JAWNLI010000132.1, forward strand.
TTTAAAAGCAATGAACAGATAGTGGGTGCGTCAAGCGGGGAACGGGCACGCGGATGGAGACGGTTAAGCCACGTGTTGCAAGCTCTGCTGTTTACCCAGTTTGCAGGAACAGACTTTGCATAATTTATTTATTTTTTTTTTAAAAACTCGAGTGCACATTGCCAACAATTGAGCCACGACTTAAATGTCACGTTCTCAGACGAAGACTGCGCTGCCACTGCCACTGCCACTGCCACACACTCAACCAACCCCATTCCTGTCGTCCGGTCTTCCAAGAAAAAAGAATGTAAAAACAGGTAACGCATCAGGTTTTAATTATGCAAAGAGCTTCACGCTGAAAGACGCTGATTGATTGCCGACTGGCGGCTCAACGCCCCAAATTGAAAGTGTAGCTTAAAATTGGAATCTGGAAATCTGTGAAACTGAAACAATTGACAAGAAGTGAATCGATTAGTGCACAAAAATAATCCATAATTAATGTTGTGGTTTAAAAAAAGACGAAATTAGCTTGCAAAGGATTACGCGTTTAGTGGCTGAAGTGGGAAAAGGTATTTATAGAATAAAGATTTAACACGAAACCGACTGTGAATATTAAATATGAAATTGCTGATAACAGGTGACACAACTTGGCTGAAACATTAAATATAATTAAATTTAAATTGGTAATTAATCATGAGCTAGGTTGAGCATAGATTTGTGAGAAGCGATACCATTTCGCACTACAAGAGATAAAATACGATGACAGAAAAAGAAAGAAAATGAAATATATATTCATTAAAATTAAAACAGACAAATTTAAATTATGCAAATGCAACCTTGCAACAAAATAAGTTAACTTTCGGTATATAAATATGATATATGGCTTTATCTTATTTACACTTATCGTTGCTACCGAGCAGAGCTGGGATCTGTTGACCTAAAATTGACTTCTTCATTGCGTACTCCATAATGAAGATGTGCGTTTAAAATATTAGATACAAGATTCATTTTACATATATTTTGATAGTCTAAAATCTGTTTCACAACTGTCATCTAATGGAACTTGGAACAGTAGACGTGGCATGCTCGGAAAACTTGCTAGCATCAAACGAGCAAAACCGGATAACGGAACTATGTCCTGCAGCCATTTGATTATATTCCTTTTGCTGCACTGTGGAAACGGGCAGGCAAACGAACGCCTGAATAGGTTGCACACCCCACGGCATACAGTTATGAATAATGCCGTTGCCGTGACTCCGTGTCGCCTGCATTGCCCTCTCTCCACTGCCCACACTTTGACCAATCCATTCCCCAGTTTCACAGCCGCCTTTTCTTGTGCTTCTCCGCTGTCTTCGGCCAGACTCATTGGCGCTATCGATGTGGCAGCACTTTTTATTAAATGACAACAATGTCCATTAAACTTATTGGGCCACAAACTTCGTTAGCTGCAGTCCTTACCCCTTTCGCCCCCTCCTCCGACCCGTACACCTTCCGGTTGTATGGCTTGCCTTTTGGAATATTACAATAATTGTTGTTGTTGTGTCTGCCTTTCTTGTTGTGTTGTTATTGTTGTAGTTGAGTGTGCATACTTTCGTTAATGGCTGTTACTTTGTGGAAAACATTTTAATGTCATCCTTTCGAAGCTTTTACGCAACACGCTTGCCAACAATAATAACAAAAACTATCTTAGCCACATCGAAGTTTCTGTACCCTTGCTGGCTGATGAAAATCATGCGGAAATCTCAATTTATATTTAGAAAACTTAACCCATTAAAGCCCGTGACGCCTTAAAGGCAAAGACTATGAAATTCTTATGTTTAGTTAAGTTGTAAATTCTGCTCTTTGAATGTAAACATAAATTTTGAATGGGTTTGATGTGAAAAAAATAACTCATCTTTCGAATAATCGTTCGTAACATCAAACAGAGAAATTTCAACAAACTACAACTGAGGAAAACAGATAAAAATATACTCGTTTGCTGATCAATAATATATATCGACTTTATGAGGTGCGTTTCAAACTTAACTACAAAATTAAAATACCCTTTACAGGGACACATTTTCATCTCATTTTATCAACTTGTAAGCGCATCCCTTTTTGGTCGAAAATTCACTTCAATTTCATTTAAATAACAAAGTTTATTCGAATTTTAGTGAGCGATATTCCTTTACAACCTGCGCTGCGCGCATTTTGAAGCTGGCTTAACTTTTTGACTGGCAGCTGCCATTGATATTTGAAATGTTTGTGAAATAATCTGTCAGTTTGGATTTGGGGTGTTCGTCTCTCCGTCGCTCTCTTTCTCCCTCAGTATCTCTCTTTATATCTATCTCTTATCGAAAATGCATGCTCCGCAATTTCATTTTCCGGAAACGCGCTTCGATCAAGGATACGACGAAACAAGTTCTAACAAGTTTCAAATTTCCTGCCAGAGACTATACTGCTTGGTAGGATGAGTAGGTGTGGGGATTGGGATGCGGGTTGGTCAGACTTTTGGTACGGCCTAGAACCGCGAACCCTGACTTCATAAAGTCCATTCACATCGCTGCACATTTTATTTCCGGTAAATTAGGCTCAAGCCTAGAACGAGCCTGTTTCTGGACTGTGGTCTTCATCTCATCAAATCCATTTTCCTTTTCAGAAGCAGCAGCTTTTCGTTAGCGTTGACATTGCTCATACGCCCCCAACTCCAATGACCAATTCTTGGCTTCCAGCAGACCGTCATCAATACAAAAACATGAAAATGATAACAGACAATTTATTGAAGCGCAGTTGAATGTCAGTTCAATCACACCCACCACCAAATCACACACCCACAGCAAATGCACACACACATTACTCCCAAATGAGTGGGCAGTTCTTCTATTCACCGCACAAAGTTAGGCTATAAACCACACAGCCTTTTAACAGTGGCACAAATTGGATCTTTAAAGTTGTCCAGTAAAGAAACCTACAGGAAAACTGCTCTCAAATCATTTGTTGATTTGTAGAAAATGTTAGATGAAATTTTATTGCTGACTGAGATATCTTAAGAATTTTCATATTCCGATTATATTCAGTTGAGCTCTTTTAAATACCCTAATCGTATATTTCATATAACTGACTAAGTCTATTGGAAACTATTTAGTTATATTTTAAAGCAATGTACAATTATTCCTATCCTACTTATTACATTGTCTAGGTAAATATAAGTTTATATTTATTTATTCTGCAAATGCGTCTAGACTAATTATCCAATCGATTAGCGGAGCTCTTATTATGTTTACGATGGGTGCATATATTTTTCTATATTCTCGATAATAGTACTCTTTGATTATATATACCATTTTAAGTTACAACAAATAATCCATTGAAAGCTTAAAGTAGATTTTAACACAGTTCTGCAGAGTATTTTAAATGTACAACTTGAGCATTATAATTTATTTTCCATTTATCTTCACAAATTAAAAATAATATATTCGAAGTGAAATTCAATGAATAATTTTATTTTATTTATTATAAATACTTGGAAAATGTCAAACTTTGACCATTGTACGCGTGATACACACAATTTAGTTCTGTTAAGGGAATCACACCAGAAATATATAAGACGTTTGAACTAATGATTATTATGATTTGTTGATGCCCATTTAATCTATGTGGCATTATATACACATATCGAACAAACATATATTTATTTATATATATTTATATATATATATATATTTGTTAAAGTGCGAAAAAATGTACGTCGCTTTCTATTCATCTGCGTGCGGATGTTTATTTATTACTTGCTATTTATCGATTGTGTTGTGTTTTTTTTTTTTGTCGAAATAAGCTTAAATGCCAATGTCAGTAAATTTATTATCGGTATGCAGCTGATTTGACAAAAAAGGAAAAAAACTCACATAGGAATCTGAGAAATATCCATTGACAAATACGCAAGCGTTGACAAATCTACAATTTTTTTGTTAAATTCAAAGCTATTTTGCATGTTTTTTGATTTTCACACCGGATTCTTTAGGAATTTGTTTGTTGTTGTGTTGTTGGTTTTTTAGCTGCCAGCCAGGTGCAAAGCATTTGGTAAGCAGCCTGCTTTTCTCATGGACACCTCCCGCATCCTGTGCCACTGACCTCCATCCACTCCAAGCAGCTTAGCAGGCCGTGTCAATGGCGCTGTGCGTGTAAGTTTGTTGGTCTCCTGGCTTAGGGGCAGGCGGCGAAACAGGTGAAGGGCACTGACAGCCGGATGTGAGGGGAAGGGGACAGATACAGTTAGAGAAAAAATAAGTGGGATTACTTAAACCAAAAACTCGTCTAAAAGCCGATTTTATGTTTTGCATATTATCTGCCTTCTCTGATCATTCTGATTAGGCTCGTTTGTTAATACAGACTTAAGTATATTGACATGGGCTTCAATTGAGATTGAGAATATATATATATATATATATATATATATATATATATATATATAATCTTCCTGTGTACAACTTCCTTTTACCTTATATTCATTGGGTATACAAATAATAATAAATATATTTATGTTTTCCATATTTTATGTCTCATTTTTTTTAGCTCTCTCCATCTTTCGCTTCCTCACATGTTTTACGTTCACTAAATAAATAAATCAGTAACCATAAAGCAGAAAATCTTTTACATTTTGCTAAGTGTAGACACCACCGACACAACATATAAGACACATACATCATTGGCCACCTGTGCAGCTGTGCCTCTTTTTTGGGTCGCTTTTCGCATTGGGACACAGTGTTAAACAGACATTTTTATTTACGTTGATGGCCATAAACATTTGAATTACAATATAATATTTAAGCACCAAGCTCTAAGGCTGCCACTAACACTGACTGGTTGAACGATTTATGGTTGCAGCAAGTCTACGCCGCTCACTTAATGCACTTTAATTTATTAAGCTGTCAATCTACACACACACACATACAAGCACGCACATACAAGCACGCACATACATGAATACAAGCACACACAAATATATATACAGACTTGTCTGTGAACAACATTCACAATTGTGAGTGCAGCTCGTTCAGCAAGCACTTAAGCGTTGTTAATTACCAACTGATGCCAACTATACATATATATATATATATATATCTATATATATCTGTATGGTATTCGCCATTTCCTGTTGAGGTTGCATGGTTATCCATCAGTCAGTCAGTCGGACAGTCAGTCGAACATTCTGTCTGTCTTTCTGTCTTTCTGCGCAGCAACAAGCTCTTAATGCGTGTAACCAGCATAGTGCCTCAAAATCGTGTTGCCTTTGGGGCAAACAGTGAGTCCGAATGCCATTCAAAATGTGTATGTAAAGATAAAATTGTACATACACATTTACAGCGAGTGCCAAGATTAGCAATTTGTAAACAGCTCTGTGTCCCATTATTTCAATTGATATGTGCCTACTTATTTAAAACTACTTTTAAACTACTTAAATAAAAACAATATATAATATACTAAATTGAACGAGAGAAATTAAATTATAAATTATCTAAATTAAAACCTATATCAAATAAAAATATGTCAAAAATTGTTAAGCGAGTATAGCCAATTATGAAATAAAAACTTTAATAGGAGAGAAAAAGAGGCAAAAAGAGTGGGGCATAAAATATAGAAAATATGAAAACTTACATTATTAAAACTTAGTCCCAATGGTAAACAAAAAAAGTACCATAAAAATGTAAATGTTGTTAATTACTTAAAATTTATTACACATGAAAGCCAGGCAGAAAATTGAGTTAAGGATTTCTGGCTATAACATTTTGAACACATTTTTACATCTTATGGTCCTTGAATACTGCATCTTTACTTAGAGAGTCTGCCAATTTGGATTCATTTGTTAGTGGTTATCAATTTGAGTCAAGAACATAACAGTTTCAGGTTGTAATAGTCGTATTAGTCACACGCACACAGACATATTAATCACAAACACATACACACAAAAACACTTAAACGCACACACAGTTTGCGTTATTGTCTGTTTAAATATGAGCAACAGATTAAAACCTAATTTAAAGTTGAAACGGTCAAGTTAGTCTCCACTTCAAGTTTAATTAATATGCTGAGCTCCCTTAAAAACCTCAGCCGTAAATGGTAAACTAGAAACTAAAGCACTCAAATGGGTTGCCTCCCCTTTCTGGTTGTTGCTTTTAAGTTTTTAAGCCAATGTAAACACATGGCTTTCAGCACACACACCCTTTCACACACACACAGACACACACATACACAAAGAAATTTTTGCAGCAGCAGCAGATTTCGACTTTTGTATGTGGCATAATAGATATAGAGCTATAAAAATCATAGCTAATATAATAATTTGAAATCAAAGAGATGCTCAGCTAAAATGATTAAAATTAAAACATAATTAAAGGATTAAAGAGAGATCTTTGTTAAATTAAATATAAGCTCAACCAAAATTCATCTGAATACAGTCGTTTGGGCCATTTACAAAAGAGACACGCAAAAACTTATAAACCCTTTTCACGGTTAAAACATAACCTAAGAGCTATCGAAAAAATACTGTAGTCGAGAAAGCTCGACTTTTTTATATCAATTTTACTGTACCACATGAAGATATGTAAATACTCGTTCAGTAAGAAATATCGATTCTTATGGATATTTGGAGAAGCATAGGAATCAATCTATAATTCATATCGAGTTGCAGTATTTTAAATGTAAAGTCGACTGCTCTTATAGACTCAAACAGAGGGGAAGGCGTGCCTAAATTGCTGTTTAAGAATATATATAATTTATTTGGATCGGTGATGCTGCCACGGTTGACGGTTAACGGTTAACTGTTTGTACAAATTCATAATACCCTTTTTTACACATTTTGACTGTGTTTAGGGTATACCAAAAAAAAAACATGAAATTTGCATAGAATTATATAATTATGCATACACACAAACACACACACAACGCTTAGTTGCGCATTATGTCTAATGCACACTTTAAAGTGTTGTGCAACACTTGAGTGACACACACATGCACACACATACACAGACACACACACACTCACACTCACACAAGCAACACTTGAGGGTGCTGTAATTTGACGTCGAGAAGTATGCAACGGAAATTGTTAAATGCATTTCACGCATTGCGCTTGACGCTGTCGCCACATACCACACATGCCACACACACACATATACACACCCCTCCTCCAGACCTCTCCAGACCTTGCTTTGCCCCTTGTCTACATGTCTGCGAGTGTTGTCAAGTGTTGTGACTGCGGCCGTTGCCATTAGTAGTAGGCTGACAATGGGCTAAATGTGGTCGATTTTTAGGCATTTAGGCATGGGAAACATCCACCCCCCCACACCGCTCCACACACACACACCCGCCTCCACTACGCCGTTACTGTTAATCTGCATACGACATATTTGGCAAGAATTTTGCATCTATGCAAATTTCAATTAAACAAGCAGCCTTAAAATAGAGATTTTGATGCCTTTTGTTCGGCAATTTTCAGCAAATGAGTTTTACACGCTTATCCCCTTTAATGCAAATGTTCTGACAACATTTTAGGCGGCTGTCAGTGCCACAGTCAGCGGCACGGAGCCGACACCAGTCGCATTATGCGCTCACGTCCTGTCAGCTGTGATTTATTCAATTGATATACACTGATGGCCTGAGGTTTTCCGCTGTGTGTGTGTGTGTGTTGGTGTGTGTGTGTGTGAGTTTGGTCACAGCTGTGTGGCCACAGACAATTTGTGGTGTTTGCGGTACATGTGGCGTATGTGTGATATGTATTTAGAAACTCATTTTTCCGTGTGTGTAACAATCGCATCCATCCATATTTGTGGTGACAAGGATCAACATATTTCGAACTTGTTGCACCAAGAGTTGCGAGAGTTCAACTTTTGTTCATTAAAAGCTCATTACACAAATATGAATTGATGGGAAACTAAACAAGAAAAAATTCTAAACCAAATATGCACTGGGCACAAAACAGCAATCAAATCTTGCAGCACAGATTTTGTATTACAATATACAATACAATATATGTATAACATATACGGAGATGTCGCCTTTAACGCCTTACAAACTTCACTTCAAAAGTTTATATTAGCCTGTCTTTGACTTATCTTAACTTAACCTAATTTATTTCGACCACAAAGTTCTCTTCTTCAAGTTAATAGTTAATTAAAACTTTATCCATAATTTTCAGCTGCAATAAGAAATGCACTTGCACAGTAAACATTAAACAATTGGCTCCATTTCAGTTTATTGTCAAACATACTCTTTTTCGGAGAAACCCAGTCAAAAAGACGAAATATATATATATATAAAAAAAGAAGCAGTTTATATCAATAGACACTTAAAATCATTTTTTGGTGCAGTTCGATTTTATTTAAAACAAAAAAATGTCTTGCATTTTGTCTGGACTATAAATTAAAAACATTTTAACATCAAAAATTTTTCTTTTTTTTTAGTAATCTTGAAGGTATATTTTATAAGATTAATTTCTGTGGAGAAGAAAAAAATAAGACTATTTTTATTAGATATCATTTGCAATATAAACATAAATCGCTGTTGGGTAGTATTCATTGAAGATGTTAACTGAAAATAAAATTTCGAAAAGAGTTTTGTACAGACATTTTACTAAGAAAAATAATTTTAACAAAAAAATAGCTCGGGTCTTTTGCTTTAAACTAGATTTCGACAACGTTGCTATTTGATTTGATTAAAAATATTATAGATATTTTTATTCACTCAGTGTAATGTTGCATGCAAGAGTCCTTGACGCATATGTTGCGGTGGACTTACAACACTTTTATCATTGGAATTGCAAATTTTTGTCAGCCAACTTGAGCAAGAGACACACATGGCACAGACAAAAACACACACTAGCGAAGCGTTTAAATAGGGAGAGGGAAGGTGAGGGGGAGTGGTAAGGGGTCTACTTACATCAAAAAGGTAGTAAGCCCAAGCGCAGCTGGATGTTTAGCATATTTAAGCTCAAAAACTAAAAAGAGCCAGAATTAAAATTCAGCATAAATGAAAAACGAGGCAAAACGGAATAAATTAAGTTGAAAATCGCTTTTATATTGGGGGAATACCCATAAACTTATACATGTAAATATTTATATATATATGGATATAGAAATTAATACGTGCATGTTGAATTTGAAATTGTCCCTCGAGTTGAATGGTTGCTTTTTTATTGCACGTAAAGTAAAGTCATAAAGTCATCATTACACGCTCGCCAAGAAGCTATGATATGATGTAAGAGGGGAGAATTGAACAAAGGGTGCAGCAAGGTGACAGTTCAAGGGGCCAAAGGGCATCAGTCTGCAGTCAGTCGCTGCCATTGTCAGAATTCAAAAGGACAAAGTTTTGTGGCCGCGATAAAAATGCGAAAACGTTCACAAATTACTTAAAACATATTAAAAAGTGTGTGTCTCTTGTCTCACCACCTTCACCACCATAATTGCCCGCCTTTGTAAAAAGTCAGCAATATGTGCAAAACGTTGACAAAATTAAAAACAATATGAAAGAAAACCACAGAATTTCATTTTGGGCATCTTATGCGAATTTCATACACATTTGTCGCTGCATTTGTGCAAACCTCATAAAAAAAAAAGTATGAAAGATACTGATAAATGCAGTCGAGATTCTTTTCATACACTAGTTCTAGGCTTTTTTGTAATAATTTTCTCTCATTACTAATTCGAATTAATTTACAAATTTTTTCACCAACCGTATTTTTTGGTAAAAAAAAAAATATAATAATGTTATATTGTCTTTCGTATGAAAGCGTATAAGAATTGCTTTAAAAAAAAACACACAAAGCAGGCAATACTGGTCTATATCTATAACTTAGTTATTTAAGTAACTATTGTGCAAATATTTTGAATGCATATCAAATTTTAAGTCACCTAGCTTCTTAAACCAATAATTAAATTAGATTATTTTTATGCGCGCAACCTATCGAGATAAATTTTAAGTATCGATATTTTGTAGTTCACTTTTGATGCCTATGCGCAGTAATTTTCGAACGGCACTCTCCAGCACTGTATTGTTTGATTACATGACCCGCTCAAAACAAAAACAGCTGACAGCGGCGTGCAGTGCGAAAAAGAACAACAAATAAAATGTTGCAGAATTTATCCTTGCTGGTGCGAATACAGGCGCGCCGGCAGTACGCCAAGGCCGCCACACAAAGCAAATCAAAAGTAAGAGAACAAAATAGCAGTAAATTGTTGATAAACTGCCGTCGAACAGAGCTCAACTTACTGCAACATGAACGAGCAGATGCTAAATTTGGAACAGTTCCACTCTGCTCCAAGGGTTGGCTACATTACAAATCCAAAGGCGATCATTTCACTCTCAATCCCACCGTCAGCCAGGAATCACTGGAAGCGGAGCTTCAGAACCTGCAACAATTCCTGGCCACTGAACAAATTCAGCTACATCCCCAGTTGCTGGAGAATCTACAAAATGAGCTAAAGATCACACAGCTGACGGCGATTCAGGCACAGGCGATGCCCATTGTGGATAGTCGCTTTCATACTCTAATAGCTGCAGAGACGGGCTGTGGCAAAACCTTGGCCTATCTGCTGCCAGTGCTAAATGCGACACTTAATAATCAGAGACAGGAGATTAAGGATCGGCAGTTTAATACACCCCGTGTGCTTATATTAACGCCAGGTCGTGAACTGGCCACACAAATCTCGCAGGTGGCCACCAAACTGTGCGTTGGCACGGACTTAAAGGTTAAAGCGCTACTGGGTGGGAATACCAAGCAGTTGATGTTGAATCCACAATTCGAGGAGGTGGATATATTGGTGGCTACTTTGGGCGCGATTAGCAAACTGGTCACCACGGGTATTTATCATATGCATCAGGTGCGACATGTCGTTCTGGATGAGGCGGACACATTGCTGGATGATTCCTTTACAGAAAAGCTCACTTATTTCCTGCGAAGATTTCCAGTGAGTAAATTTAGCATAAATCAAGAAGCTATCAAACTAATCTCTTCCCTCCTCCAACAGTTTCATAGGAATCATGTGCAGGATGCTCACACCGTGGGCACCCAGTTGCTGCTTGCCTCGGCCACAATGCCAACGAATACCAGGGAGATTTTGCAACGCGTCATCGATGTGGAAACAATACGTGAGGTGGTCAGTCAACGTCTGCATCATCTGATGCCGCATGTGACGCAAAAGTTTCTGCGCATTTCCAAGGCGGATCGACCGGGCAACCTGTTGGTCCTCGCCAAGCAGGAAATGGCCAAAAGACGTCCGCTGATTGTTTTTAGCAATAAGTCGGCGACTAGCGATTATGTTTCCATATTCCTCAACAACAGCGGCATCAATTGCATCAATCTGAATGGAGATATGCTGATGAAGATTCGTGTGGGTCGCTTTGAGGAGTTCCAGCGTGGCACATGCGATGTCCTTTCCACAACGGACGTGGGCAGTCGTGGACTGGACACAACGCGAGCTCGTCACGTGCTCAACTTTGATTTCCCGCTGCATGTCTCCGACTACATTCATCGCTGCGGTCGCATCGGACGCGTTGGCAGCGTGGAAAAGTCACTAGTCACAAACCTTATATCATCCCGACGTGAGATTGATGTGGTGCAACGCATTGAGCATGCGGCACGCACTGGAGGCCTGTTGCCCGATGTCAATGCGAACATCAAGAACATTATCAACAAACGCATCATAGCCGAGATGAAGGCAGCGAATGTGCCATTGCCGCAGGAAGAAGCTTTTTAAACGTTTTGTAAATAAAGTATTTGATTTGTTTAACACTTGCCAAATGATTTTAAATATGCATAGATTTTTCATCAGTTGAACAGATATATACTATTTTTATATACTACTATATCTCAATTGAAGTCGGTCAAAATGTTGAGCTCTTGTTAGTTGTTCTCAACATATTTTAAGTTTTTGTATATGCTGCTAAGAACAGACTGATAACTAATCTAAATTGCTGATGGATATTATTGTGGTTCATAATAAATCCGGCATTACTTAAAACCCCTCACAAGAAACCCTTTATGGTTTTCTTTCACTTTTAATTCCAGCCGCTTAAATTTATATGCGCAGAAAGTGATAGCCACTGTTGGCCACCACGCGCTTTACATTGGTTAGCGGCTTGAGAAGCTTACGCTTGGCAATGAGTATATCGGAGTGCATTATGTCGCTGCCGCCGTTAGTCGAAGGTGAGTCCATAAATTGCATGGCTGCAACGCCCTTTGGCTTGAGCAGCACCGGACGGCAGCCGGCGAATTTGAAGCGTATGGTGCCGGCGCAATTGATGCGGAGATTCGGCTGCACCAGCTCGGGAAACGCATCGCAGATTGTGGGCTTCGGTCGGAGCGCCTTGCTGGGATCATCGCCATGACACATCGCAGCCGCCAAGGTGCTCCACTCCAATCGACGCACGCCCGGCTGTGCTTCAAGTCTGTAAGCCGGTTGCCTCGCTTGCAAATAACATTTCGCATTCAGTTTCGCAAACGAATCTAAAACCAGACGACATATTAAAAATTTCTTGATGAAGTTGTTTGGGTTTACTCACTTGCAAAGTGCACCAGGAAAGGCTGTAGTGTGCCCGCTCCGCATCCGTATTCGAGCCACTCGTACAAGTGGATATCATCGCGACCATTAAGGAATATGGCAGCTGGCGCCAAATCCCGCCAGAGACTCTCCGGTATCTCATTAACATTCAACTTGTAAATATAGGGTATAAATTCCCGGAAAGCGTATTCGCCCAGCGCAATGAGACCGCGAAGGGCGCGACTGATGTACTTGAAATCTGTAAGTTAAGAGATATTTTAGAAAGGTACATTTTTTTAATTCAAATTCTGTATAAAGACTTGTAGATTTTATAAAACCCAATTATCGACTTATGATATATTGATATTTATATTCAAATTCTATTTGTTGCCTTGAAATTTTTTGTAAGATGGATCGACTTTTGAGATAGCTATATTCAAATTCAAAGGCATAAGAATTTTATAACAGGACTAATAGATTTTTAAGATATCCACAGTAAATTTTGATTTGAAGCACTGAGATTTTATAACAAAATATATTTAATTTTTAGAAATTCATAATTCGATTTAAAGTTTTGGAAATTTATATAAGAATAGAACGACTTGTCGACTTGGCCTAAAACTTTATGGATTCGGAGAGGTATCACAAATAGAGCACAATTTAGTTATATTCAACATCACACTCACCCCGCTCGCTGCACACGTCGCGTCCCTCAAAGAATCGCGCCAAGCGCCGCTTAATCAGAAAGAGACACTCCGCATGCAGATAGCCACTCTGCTCGGCCAATTGGCCAATGGTCTCGCACAGCTCGTCCACACAACTGTTGTCGACGGGGCTGGCAAAGTAGTTGGACAGACTCTGTGGCTCTTGAGGCTTCGCGTCATCTGAGTTATCATCGTCCTGTTGTAGCTTGTAAATGGTCTGTTCCTGTGAATCGCTGGTGAAGATTATTTGGGGAATATTATGCTGAACAGACTGTTGTTGCTGTTGAGAGTCAATCGCCATGGCTTGGCTGGAATACTGTTGTTGTTCGCTTTGGACATCGCTGCACAGTCCTGGCTCCATTTGAACATGAGCCTGCTGTGAACGCGGCTTGTCTTCAGCCACCTTAATGGTCTCAAACGGTGCCATCAACTGGCTTATGAGCACCTCAGCCAGATTGAAGTACTCTGGCCGACAATGGATATGATTCGCATGGCCATTGTAATTGCAGGCGCGCAACAGGCGCCAGCATCGTTGACTCACTTGATCCTGTTGCCGAAATGCGAGCAACTGCAGCATTTTGCTGAGTATGACGCGATAGCAGGCACCCATCAGAGGTGTTTCAAAAGCCTGCGAAATAGCCACCTTGCGAGCGCGATCGTCCCCAAAAATAGCAGCTAAACAAGGGAGAGTTAAGGATTATTGGATTTAGAGTAATTCCAAACACTTACCCGTTACCAGGCTCTGCACAAATAGCTTTAGTTGCTCTGAGTTTCTATCCTCCACCGGGCAGAAGCAATCAAAGTCCACATTATCTGGCATTGTAAGCGAAATATCCGCTTGATATTCGTCGCGCAGCTCAAATATTTTATCTGAATGAAAGAAATAGCTGCCGTCGTAGTCAATGCAATCCCAATTGCTGTCCATGGCACCCAGCATGGGCGGCACATCCGCATCATTCAGCACCTCATTGACCAGATCATAGGTAACAACGCCGCCAGAGTGACGTGAATAAACCTTTACATTCTACGGAATTAAGGTAAATCTAATCAAATTCTCAACAGATTTAACAAAATGAATATATATACATTAATTAGCTCCCAGACTTTGTAGGATGCATCCTCCGCCAAGCGCGCGCAGACATCCTGCGACAATTCAACATTGGTTTGATCGTGTTGCTCCCAGAAAATCTTTATGCTGCGCGCATCAAAGCCTGCATAGCTCTTCTGATTACTCTGCAATGAAAAAACTCTTTAGATGTGGATATGCTGTGCACTAATATAAATAGATATTCACTTACCGGTTTGTTGCCCATTTCCCCACCAACTGCAGCTCCAACTCCGGCACCCGCGAAGGAAGCATCGAAGAGATTGTAATTGCTTAACGTGGTCGTTGGCGTAGTAGGTGTTGTGGCCATATTCACCAGTGTGGGCGCGGCTGGCACACTTCCCATTGAAACACTTATAGTTGGAGAAGCAATCGAATTTTTATTGCCTGCGTCCAGCTTTGTGTTTTTTGAACGAGATTTTGTCGACTTCTTGGTGATTTTTCCCAGCGAGGACTTACTCGGCTCCTCTATTGAGCCACCACCGGTCGCTTTCATACTATTCTATTTTTATGGCCAACTAAATATGTATAATTTATTAAAAAAAAAAATTGCAGCTATGCGACGCCTTAAGCAAAATTTTAGTAAACAAATTTGCCCAACAGCTGATTTTTTGCAAACGAAAAGGGATTGATACTTTGTGGTGGTCAGCCAATTAACAATCGATAAAAACTACACTAACTACTCATTCAATTGTTGCTTCCCTTCAAAAAAATATTTGTTTTAGCAAACATAACAAATTTGGAGGTAAAAATTAACTAAGTGGCATGGCAGAGGCTGCAAGCGTGCGCCAGAATCTACAAAATGTACCATCGATATTCGAAATATCGGCCGCTGAGACGCTGGACAACCTTATTTATCCGGCACTAAGCAAAGTCTTTGATTATTTCGGACTGCGATTGGACTTTAAGCTTTGGGGCAATCTACGTGTTCGGGAAGAATTCTCACCGCTCATAACATGGATACTCCAGTATTTATATTTGCGAAAGCGGGCCTCTTCTTTCGGCGAAAGTTTCTATGGATTGCAGCGCACAGCCACCGCAACTGGGGAACTTTTAACGCGCCAACAGAAATTCACTTCCGCCACCCTGCTGACCATCCTGCCCTACGCTGAGCGCAAGCTGAGATCGAGGAGTGCTCGGCACGAGGACACCTACGCCTGGGAGTCGCATCTGATTAATCTGTTTCATGCCTTCAATGCCTCAAGGGCTGTACACACATTCCTTTACCTCATAAAGTATGCATCGAGCCATTCACCCCTGTTTCGTGCCATGCGGCTCACTCTCCGCTATCCCAGTGAACCGCCTATGGACGACAAATGGACTTATCTATTTTTAAAGGGGCTCGAGGTGCTCGCCTTCTTTCTGCAGTTTATACAATGGTGGTATTCTAATGATCAGCGTAGAAAAATGGGCGGTACACTCCAGAATCCTGAGGCCATGCAGCAGCCTGAGCTGACCACCGAACTGAAGGAAACGCTACCAAAGAAAGGCGAATGCCCGGTCTGTTTGCTTAAGTTGCAAACGCCGACAGCTTGCGCTGTTTCCGGGTACGTTTACTGCTGGAAATGCATTGTGACACATTTAAAGGAGAGGGGCACGTGTCCAGTGACCAGCTATCCCATTACCATTGATGACCTCGTGCGTATTTATGAATCATAGATTTTATTTTATATACTGCAACTGTATTCCACTGTTTGTATTTGTTTTTAGTTTGTAATAAAGCATTTGGTTTGAAGCCATAACTTTATTCTAAGAAGAGCACTTGAAACAGTTCCAATTATATGTCTGTTAAATAGCACCCAAACTGTGCGTGCCGACAAACATAAATTGGGTAAAAGTCCAGACTAGCAGTGCACAGAAAGCCCATAATCGACAAGTTCAAAATGTATTCACAAAGCGAGAACAAAGAATAGACTATAAATAATAAATCAAAGATGTGAATATCATGGAAGATTATCCATATGACTACTTACCCAATGGTATACACAATTGGTTATGCAGCACAAAAAGGGGCCACATGACCAACTGGATACCTAAGCTCGTGAGGAACAGCTTCCGCTTGAGCAGCCATGATAGCTTCTCGTGCAGTTCCATGGGTTCCTGACGACATCGCTGGTGACATAGCAACGATGTGCCCATATAACCGAAACCGGAAAGCATTACGGATAGCGCAATTAGCACATGAATCGCTGCTGGCCCTGCTAAATGACCCAGTTGTGCCAGTAGAAAGCAGCTGAAACTGTTCTGGATGAGTAGGCCAACGGTCAAGTGGCCCAATAATCTCGCGGATTGCGGCAATCTGTGCTTAAAGTATGCGCAGTAGAGCCAGACGACTAGCAGGCGAAATGGCAGATGTACCCATGTGTTGAGCACCCAGAAGGATTGCTGCGCTCTGATCACTGCTGACAGAGATGGCACTATATTCAGCACATTGCAGTGGGTAAACGTTGAGCCGTCCAAATCACTGATCATCGTCTTGATAATTGAGTAGACCATACAAATTGGTGGATGCACAAATCCAATTAACAACAGCTTTGCTATGGAAATTCTTAACCGCAATGTGCAAGTTTGCCTCAAATCGTTGGCACTTATGGGCAACAGTTTTCGTATGTCAGACATATCTTTTTGTATATATACAAATATTTTTCGATTTCAGAACGTTTTTTTAAGTATAAAGAAACATTCTAATATGATTACAATAAAAACAGAGTATTGTTTAGTCGGATTAAATCGACTTCTACATTTTGCTTTTTTACTTAAGTGACAATTATTTTTGGTTTAAAAAATTAAGTAAACTTTTGAGCTTAAGCTAATACCGCATATGTACAGAATATACGCCGGAATCGTGACGTTGAACATGGACGTGGAGAAACACTTTAGGCAAGCTACAAGTTCGTTAAATAAAGACCATTCCTGGCATCGCAGACAACGGACAATGCATAAAAGTCCCAATACGCTGTCATATGGAATCCCATATTCGTAAGCACCACAATATACTCGAACAGAGCAAAGAATGTGTAGACTGTGGAGAGACGGACGTATAGATTAATGGAGTATATATACAGGATTAGATATTACGTTTTTTCACTTACCACCCGCCTCGCAGCGAGCATTGTGTCGCATAAAGCAGTATCCGGCTAGAGCGAAAGCGATCACATTGATTAGGAAGAGATTGCGCTTGTAGCGCAGCGATTTCTCCTCGTGCGGCAGCAGGACCACCTTTCTGGCACTCCTGTTCAACAGGTAGGAGATTAGCATGTAGCACTCGCTGCATGCGATAAAAACCACAAAGGAATTCCGATGTATCTCATAATTATCCGCCGATGTCCACATCGACAGACAGAAGAGCGCGAAGTCCTCGATAACATTCAGGGTGCAGGCGATAATGCCAAACATGCGACGATTGCGTCGAATGTGCTCCCTGTAATAGCCCAAATACATCTTGGCCACCGTCAGGCGCAGTGGCAAATGTAAAAAGATGGCCAATCGCCAGACAGTTTTCTGTGGCTCATAGTTGCCAATTGCCGCCGAGACCGAGGGCAAATAGTTGGCCACGTCGCAATGTGTAAACGTGGAGCGCACAAAATCATTGAGCAGCGACCAAACCACACAGAAACAGAAGGCGCCCAGTGGCAAACTGAGTGCAATAACGGAGAGTCGGGCAAAGGGAAGGCGAAAGAAGACCTTTTTCGGATCGTTGAGACGCTCGTATGTTGGAAGCATGGCCACGACCTGGCGGATCTATGGTTTTTTTTCTTTTGGGTCTAGGTAATTTGGCGGGCGTGGCGTTCTCACATAATTTTGCACGCTTTAACAGTTATTTAACCTTTTAGCCGGATATTCATTTTGCTTGCAGACGGCGGTGCGTAAACAAATGGCAATGGCTGGTACGCTGGCATGATAAATTATCCACCCACAATTCTCCCGCACACACGGCGATTCTTATTTTAATCAAACATAAATGGTGTTCATTTTGATTTTTATTTAATTTTAAACAATTTTATTTTATATTAAATATAATAATTGTTTTAGCTAAGTTTAAGCTCTGGTTCTATGTTATCCAAACTTGATTTGACCTATATAAACTGTATATGTTGTTTAGTATTATTCAATGATTTGTTGGCAGTAGCTATTAAATGTTATTATTAAATATTTTGGCGTGCTTAAGAGCTTTTTAATTAATTAACATCTTATAAACATAAATTTTTTATTTGGACGCAGGTTCGAAAACAATCGTAATTAACAGCATACTGGCTTATTTTGTGAAAGCATCGATACCCATAGCTCAATGCAACGTTAATATCGATAAACTGTCGTGTGTTATGCCAAAAAAAAAAACTGATCCCAAACAACGCGCTTCATTTATATTTATATTGTTAATGAGCAGAGTGCCCTAAACGAGATGGAGCTACTTTTGGCCAACGTAAACAGCCTGCAATTTAAGGCGGAACGCGACCTGATCGAGCAGGTGGGCGCCATTCCGTTGCCGTTCTATGGCATGGACAAATCCATCGCTGCCGTCTGCAATTTCATCACAAAAAGTGGCCAGGAATGCGACAAGGGAAGCGCCTGTCCATTTCGACATATACGCGGAGATCGCACCATCGTCTGCAAGCACTGGCTGCGAGGCCTGTGCAAGAAGGGGGATCAGTGCGAGTTTCTGCACGAATACGATATGACAAAGATGCCGGAGTGCTATTTTTACTCCCGGTTTAATGCCTGCCACAACAAGGAGTGCCCATTCCTGCACATTGATCCGCAGAGCAAAGTAAAGGATTGTCCGTGGTATAAGCGTGGATTCTGTCGTCACGGTCCCCACTGCCGGCATCAGCATCTGCGACGTGTCCTCTGCATGAACTATTTGGCCGGCTTCTGTCCGGATGGGCCCAATTGCAAGCATATGCATCCCAGATTTGAGCTGCCGCCGCTTGCCGATCTCAGCAAGGATCAGCTGCACAAGAAACTGCCAACCTGCCATTACTGTGGCGAATTGGGACACAAAGCGAACTCTTGCAAACAGTATGTGGGCAGCATGGAGCATCGCAACAATATCAATGCAATGGATCACAGTGGCGACAATAATGATGATGGTGGTGGTGGTGGTGGCGGTGGTCTTGGTGGCATTGTTCCTAATCATCCGCCACCGGCGTTCATAAAAGTGCCAACGCCGCTGGAGGAGATCACCTGCTACAAATGTGGACACAAGGGACACTATGCCAACAAGTGCCCCAAGGGCCATTTGGCCTTCCTATCGAATCAACATAGTCATAAATAGTGCATAAGTCCCCGATAGTCCCGATAATGACACACACACACATCCATTATTGTACATCTAAGTATTCAGTTAGTAGTACAGATTAAATCTCCGTGAAAGCATCAAGCATTGTCATGCATTGTCATACGATAGTTCGTGACAGTCATATATATCGATATGTTGTTATTCAACTGTTTCCATTTGGGATCGCAAACGATTAATTAAATGAAATTTTAAACATTACCAGAAATTTTAAATTTAAGCGATTATTCGATTTGGAATATTTGATAATTCTTTTTCCCAATAACTTCAATTGTTGTTGAATAAAATGTATATTTTCTTAACGGGTCGAAATTTTTTAAAATGGGCACGGTGCTTTAAATTTCTTTGCAATAAGAATTTTTGTATTTTTTCATAAAAAAAACAATGAATATTTTTATCCCAAAAAAAAGCAAATGCTTTATTTATACTAAGTAGATAAATTAGCTGCGTCTTTCACTACGACGATAACATGCGACTCGATAGCGCTGGTGTAGGCTGTTGGCAAAGTATCGGTTTGCTTGCTACGTAGTTCGCTGCGCACACAAAACAAAGTGAAAAGTATAATTGAAGAGTAAACATCGTAGAGAGTGGAGATTTTTACACAACTTCTGGCATTTTTCGGTCAACTATATTCGATTATTGAAAGCTAAATTTCAATAAAAATTATTGTCGCTTGCGCTGTTTGTTGTTCACCAAACTGAAAAACGCTAAAATGACGATTCTGGGTAAATTAACGGGTGAAAAGAAGGATCTTGAGAAGGTGCCGCTGCCCTTGCACCTAAATGATGAATCCATGATGCATCACGGTTCATTAATCAGTGTAAGTGTTTCCTTTCGTTTTAGTTTTATCTGCATAAGCGACAGCCTATTTTTCTTCAATTTTTATTTTTGCGCAATCGTGAGTGTCCTTGTCAGCCAGCCCTATATACTGAGCTACAAGTTTCGTTTTCATTCGCCTTCGCGTGTTTCTCTGCGAGTGTTTGTGTGTGTGGGCGTCTCTTACTGTGGGATTTTCTATGTACATGCATAAGTATGTATGCGTATGTGTGTGTGTGTGCTCTCAGCAGCATGCATATCTATCGATTTTTCCATGCTGGAATTCCCAGTGTGTCCTTGCACTCTTTCTCCTTCACACGTTTTGAGGCCGCGCAGCATTTGTCATTGCCCGACTTCGTTTCTTTCCCATATGTCCTATTCCCCTTTTTTATTTCTTTATGTGTGTGTGGGGGTTAATCTTTATTGTCTTTTACTTTTGTGCTTCACTGCGAACGATTCCAGCACAAGTTTTTCCAGTAATCATTTACTCAAATGCATATGCACATATATGTGGTTGCATGGGTGTATGTTTGTGCGTGCATATGAATGCATTTAATATTTTTCTGTTGTATTTCGCTTTGTTTGCCGTTTTCTACAATTGCGCTGCTGCTGTCGCAGCAGAAATACTAGAAATTTCTGCACTTTGCTCGATAGCGATAAGTCCACACATGTACAATATATACAGATGAATATATATATACATCACGCTTAAAGTAAAATTTTGGATGTCTTGTTTTTTTTTTTTGGATGTACATAAGTATAGTATATATTTATTTGCGAAAAGTTTACGCAATGCTTTTGTTTATTTACATATTTCATATCGACACTGATATGCGAAAGTTAGTTAAAATTGCAATTAGTCAAATGTGGAATTTACCATATATTTTAAAGTAGTCCAATTAGAATGATTCGACTATTATCACTTCTGATAAGACTACAAGTTTTACAAAATATTCAATTATTTAAGTGACAGCATTTTTATGACTGGAATATAGGGTCATTAAAAATTAGTAATTTAATTCCGTATTTACAGTTACAATATGAGTAATATTAAACTTGTTTTTAAATAAACGATAGGAAAATAACACAAGCACATATTATCAAATGCGTTTTGTATTTAAAAGTATATAAAAAGGGGAAATAAAATAATACAAAATAATTAATTAATAATTAGTAATGCTTATTTTGTATTGATTACAAGTTGTTCTCATGCTTCATGTTGTCAACTACTGCAAATTATAATTTTTTATATATTTATGTTCACGAGTATTAACTAATTATTTATTGTTATATTTGAACACAGCCTAAAATAGCGTACAGCGATGCGGACACAGAGTCAATGGTATTCAATCGGCCACAGTACAACTGCCTGAAGTCGTTTCTCCTGTTCCTGATCGCTTTGATCGTGATGCTGATGGGTGTCCTCGGTGGTTGGACACTGTACCGTCTCTATTCACCTAATCATGCCAGCATGCGTTACCATGCCCTATGCGATATACCCTATGCCGAGGACTCGATGGAGCTGCCACGTTTCTATCAACGCAACGAGGATGCGTTCACCCTTAACTGGAAGTCGCTGATGCCGCAGCTGAGTACCTCAAGTGTTGGCAGCACCAATGCCTTCAATGTCGAGGAGCTGGTCAACGATAATTTCTTCCGCGAGGAGATCGAAGTGGATAGCAGTGATGATGATAGCTATGCCAAGATTGATGTGCCCGACTTTAAGGATGGTCGCCAGGGTCGCTTCATGCATGACTTCAAGGAGAACCAGTCGGCCATCATTGACACGACCACCAATCGGTGCTTCATAATGCCACTGGATCGGGACACCACCCTGCCACCAAGCAGCTTTGTCGATCTGATGAAGAAAATGGGCTCTGGCTACTACAACATTGATACGGAGCATGTGCGACACAATATGCGAGTGATTACGCCTCGCATCACGGATCTTTCGCTGATCTCCGAGCGTATTGCCAATGAGTGCTACGACATGAAGGTCTACATGATGGAGAAGTTTGTTTCCGGAGGTGAGCATAAAATGTTTGAAGATTATATATTGTTTTTCTCACTAAATCTCAGTGTCTAATGAATGACCTATATTTGTGAAGCTTTTTGCATAGTTGCTACTTTTAATTCCAAGCTCATAAAGAATTTATTTTTGATCAGCATGAAAAGACATGTCTGTCTGTATGATAAATTTAATTTAAAGAATAGACCGCACAAAGAGTCGCCCTACAAACGCTGCAAAACTCAGCTACTTCAAGAATAAACATCACATGGAGTCGCCCTACAAGCGACTCCGTTAATATAAATAAACATAACATGAGGTCGCCTTACAAGCGGCTTCATATAAAATAAAGAAATGCTGATCAGAACAAACAGTTCGATTCTAAACGTCGTCTCATCGTGTTGACTACACCCTATACGTGTTTCACACAACAATTTTAAAGCTATATTTTTCTTATTGGGCACATATTTATTCTTACTCACATTTCTACCATTTTGTATCCATTTATTTATAAATTACCTCACACAACAAACATTAATTCATACTTTTGACCTTTAAAATAATACATTGATTAATTGACAATTGACTGAGACTTAGAACTATATTTTTTCATGTATCCACTAGAGGCGAATCTAATATTCTCTATTCAAAACTTAAACGATTTAAATTATAATTTTTGTTTCTTTTGTACTTTGTTTTTTCAGTGGCCAAGCGCTCGGCTGATCCTCTACCAGATGCCGGCAAGTATGCCGCGTTCATGGGCAAGGGCGTGATTGAGTACGATCTATCCAATATTGCCGAGGTGGAGGCCTACGAGGCAAACGAGTCCCAGACACAGCAACAGAAGCAATTAGCTTGAGCTCTGGTTGGACGTGCGCAACAAATATTTTAAATCAATATCATACAAAGACATTCAAAAAAAAAAAAAAAAAGACAAAAAAAAAGTAAATAGTATTGATTTCAGTCAGAGAAAACTTGTGTGTAATGATCTTCTGTGGGGCGAACAGCTCCATTTTTGTAGTCTGTAGTTTCGAGAAAAAAAAAAAAAAAAAAAAAACATAAGACCGAATTATACATCATAATATTGGCCAAGTGGTTCGACGGGAAATACTCGTTGATCTGAGTTTAAGAAAATAGCGAATCATATATAAAATAATAGACCCTATAAAGAAATGTACCTAGAAAGCAATTTAAATGCGATTGACGAAATTTGTGACAAATACAGAAAAAGAATTAAAAATAGCGAGTGGGCAATTTGTGGATTGAATTGTGGATGTGTTCAAGGCGGCGCAGGTGGAAAAAGACATAATCAAAGGTTGATGTTTTAAAATTGATCCTGCTGCTGTAGAACTTTCTATTGTATATTGAAATAAGGATAGCTAAGCCCCAATAAAACAAAACCAAAACAAAGAAATGAAAATAAAAACCCAACCACTTGATACATATAAATACACACTGCATTCAATTCCAAGTACATATTTTATATTATATATACTCTTTAACTCTATATCTATAAATGCGTACGTGAGCTAACAATTATTTATATAGAACAAAAAATCGAGAAATTTAAAACCAAAAATTAACAACAAAAAAAATAAAAATCGCTATTTACATTTGCAATGAGGAAGAGAGAGAAAAAAAACAAAAGAAATGACAAAAAAACGAAATTATCAGACAAGAAGAAAACCAAATTAATCTAAATGTTCTTTAATCGATTTAAATGTATTAAAACGCGAATTTGTGATCTTTAAACAAGCAACTGTTTGATTATTTTTATTGCTACAGTGATCGCTCGTATATTAGAACTTGCCGAAAACATAGAAATGTACAGAAGCTACAAGTATTACTTTTAAGAATCATATATATTTTTCTTTATTTATGTTTTCCTTCTGTTTTCAACAATTGCTCTACATAAATTATTACATTTAAAATATATATCTTAAAAACATTGTTTTTTGCTTTAAACAATTTGTATAAATTAATTCAAATTAGAAACAGCTCTGGAAACGTTTTAATTTTCGAGCGATTATTGTACATTATTTTCTATATATGTGGTTTGCACAAGGCTATCGTGTGATCCACTCCGTAGGCCACCTTTGTCACCTTACCATTGATGGCCGCCTTGAAGGGAAAGAACTGATCCTTCTTGTGGCCCAAGCCGAGGTGGCCGAACCGATTCTTGCCCCACATAAACAAATCACCATCGGAGTTCACAGCGCCCATGTGAAAGACACCGCATCCAATGGAAACCACCGTCGTTGCATTACTGAAATCATTGCGTCCAAACAATGGTGGGAGGAGATGCTGTGGCTTCGATGACTGCTCCACAGTTGGCCCAAAACCCAAGATGCCATAGCCCCAAGTGTAGACGAGGCCCTGGTCATTGAGTGCCATACAAAAAGAGCCGCCGGCAGCGACATCCTTCACTTTGCCAATGCCCTTGGTGAGCGTAAGAGCTTTTGGTGTGCAGATCTGTGTCTCGGCATCAACCGAATCATCTAGCTGGCCGTACTCCGAGTTGCCCCAGCCAAAGACATCGCCCTGCTCGTTCAGGGCCAGCACACAGTCCGAGGAGCAGGCGACGCGTACAATGCGTTCCTTTTCAATATCGCCCGCAATCAGGGTGATCTGTCCAGCTGTGTGATAGTTACCCTGTCCGGTCTGTCCATCGGCGCCCCAGCCGCAGCTGTAGACTCGCCCCAACTTGGTGAGGAACAAGCTATGATCCTGGCCACACTCAACGGCAACAATTTCATCCTCTGCCCCGCAAATGTCCGCCTGGGGTATTCGATTTATTAGGGCACTTGCACTATAGCGCTCATCCTCGATAATGGAGCGTCCACATTGGCCATACGAATTGTTGCCCATGGTAAAGACGGTGCCATTTTGTGTGAGTACAACCAGATGGGCTCGACCGGAGGACATGCTGCGCACTTGCATATCCTCATTCGTTTCGCCCTGCTCCCTGGGCAGTTTAATGGCTGTGGGATAAATGATGACATCCAGATTGGCGGGATCTTTGCTATTGCCCTTGACCTGAAAGCCCAGTTGTGAGTCTGTGTTAAGACCACTGCCAAACAGCGTCTCGCCATCGGAACGCTTAACGGCGTACGCGGTAAATCCGTAGCCGGCTGTTACATCCGTGATTTCATTGTTGTTGGAGAACTGCAGGCGTGTCGGATGATGGACCATTTCTGTGTAGCGCTCCTGCGCCTTCTTCACGTTCGTCTGAAGGCCAAGGGCACCAGTCTCCTGAAAGCCCCACACATAGACCCGATTCGTATGCGTACCCGAAATCTTTGGCTCATAATCTAAACAAAAAAATGCAATTTTGTAACACCTCAATTAAATTTGATTATCGGATTTACTTTTGACTTTTTTCGTGTCCTGCAACAGGACGCTACGCTTTGCTTTAACTGTGTACTGACGTGCCAGACGAGGAGTCACCGCTTTTAAGCTATGTAACATATTTAAGCTTAGTATTTCAAATAAATAAATAAACGCATTTATCACATCGCAGTGGTTATGAACAAAAACAAACTTATCGATATATTCCAAAGACACTGAACTGTAAAAGTCTTATTTTTTTCGAAGGAGCTGGTTAATTTATAGCTCCCATAGTCAATAGCTCATTTTTCTTTCTCACAGTACAAATTTAAATAGTGGCTTGTTTTCTATCATTTTTTAGAAGTTTACTTAATTTTTTTTGTTAAAATTTAGCAATATATTATTATAGCCTGACATATTCAAATTCAATTGCACAATATTGTAAATATCGCAATATATCGCGATACTGTTTTACAAAATAAACATCACTAGTATATCGATACCACAGCTGTTTGCAATAAGTACTCGATGCGAGGAGAATTGCAAATATCGATGTGGGCGACAAAGTATAACTATCGAAATTGTAGAGAGCGACGAAGAGGTTGCTCCGGTAAAATTGTTAAGAAAAGTGATAATCAAACGCGGATTATTACTTCAAAAGTTATTAAATGCATTAATGAAATGCACAAAAGTGAGCTGGCGTCCTAAGCTACAAACGTAAAGTGTCAAAAGTGAAAATTAAAAGTTTGAGCCGACTGATTTTCAACTGACCAGCATAATATATATACTCACACACATACACTAACTCTAACAGATGTACACATAATGTACATTTAAAGTATTAGTAGTATTATTATTATTATTGTGAGAGTGTGTTAAGAGTGCAATACACATTTGGCTGGAAAACGCCTGAAAACATTTGGCAAAAAATCTTGTTCGCAGTAAAAGTAAAGAAAGTGCATTTTTTATATGGTCGCTGCTGCTGCACAAAGGGCTGGGGCCGTTGGCTGCTGCTAGGAGTTGCCCTCGTCGTCGTCCACATCGCCGACGTCGTCGTTGCCGTCGCCAAAAACTTTCGTCTCCGGTAGGTACACACAAAATGTACGGCTGCTCCTGTTTAGCTCCTGTTATGTGTCTCGCTCTCTCTCTCTTTCTTACTCTCTGTGTGTTTCTATCTATTACTCGCGCTCTCACTGCATCATCATTCTCGCTCTCTCATTTGTTATGTTTGGTTTTTAGTCAGTTGCGTTGCAGCTGCTCTCTCTTTTTCATCTTAGCATTTGCATATTTATCGATTAACGAGAGAACTGTTCGATTGCCCTGCACCACCGGCCCAAAACGGTTCTTTTCCAGGATAACACACATATTATGAAGGTGTTTGTGCCGCTCTCTGGTCTCTCTCTCTAGCTCACTTGGACTTGCCCAGAAAAGCCACCCTCTTTTTGTAGTCTCTCAGCGCACTCCTTTTTATTTTTTGTGCAACGCTTGCTCGTGTTTTACACGCGGGTTTCTTTTACAGATTTCGGTTTTTTTTTTGGTAACCATGCAGCAGCGCACCGCCCCTGGCAATATATATGTGTCAGTCAGTCTGTGTTGCTTTGCCCACCTCTCCACTCTCAACTCCCATCTCCCATCCACATCCCCTAACCGTTCAAACAACCACCGCCCCGAATATCCTCTTGTTTTAAGTATGCGCAGTTCGCTTCGGGGCGCAGTTCACAACCCACGACCCAAAATCCACATGTCACAGGTTTCTGTCTCTCTTCACATTTAGCATTCAGCATCAGTTCAGCATTCAGTTCTAAATTCAAACTTAAGCAACAGCAGCGACAACAACAACAGCTGCGCAAAAAATACAGTAATCTATCGATAAGTGGCACGGCTTCTTATTAGAATTTTTTAAGCATGGTTGTTTAATTTTTGACCACAATTTCTAACATATTATGATTTCATAATTAGAAAAATGTAACATGCAAAAATTCGAGTTATTTACAAGCTTTACAGTCGCGTTGCTTGTATCGAGCAAATACTGTAACTAAATCAACTCGAACTGTAACTGAATTGAGTTCCGTTCTCACTCCCTGCACACATAATATATCAGCACAAACACACACACAGATGCATATACAAATGCATATGTTTATAGTTATGCCCCCGAGTCGCTTGTGGCTGCTGCCCTTTTGGTTGGCGATAACACAACGCCCCATCCCCTCACTTTCCCTACTCCCACTCCCATTCTTCTTCAGTTTGTTGTTGTTGTTTTTTGTGCTACATTTTCCGTGATTTAAGAGCCTGTCTCTTGCCTGGTGTCTGCGTATCCGCCACAAATAGATTTGAAATAATAATGTTAACAATTTCGTGCATTGCTTTTCGATTTGAAGAATTAGTAACTCAATAATTTGTAGGGCCACTTTTGAGTGTTTCTGGATATGGTCGTTGCGTCTTCAGGTCGTTGAATGGAACGAGAGCGTTTGCTTTCCGCTGCCTTTGACGAAACAACTTTCCGCCTCATAAACATCCGTTGAGCACGTGCACAACTCTTTTTATTTTCACTTTGACGAACTGTCGCCGCACAAACCAAAAGCCAAAAATCCCAAAGACAAAGCCACCTTGGCGGGCAACAAATGCGACAAAATACGAAGCAACATCAGCAGCTACTTACTTACTCTGTTTGTCTGTCTGTCTGTCTGTCTGTCCATCTGTCTGTCTGTCTAGGCAATAGTTCAATGGCCATAAACAGAAACCATCCAAGCATTTCAATGCCTCAGCCTTGCCTCGCAGCAACTTCAGCTGGTTGCAAATCGCTTAGCGTTTTCTCATGTAACTCTTCGCTACACTGTACAAAATTAACATAAACAGAAGCATAATCTCGCATTTTGATTTTCTCATGTTTTCGTTAACTGCAACAACTGGCAGTCACTTTATCTGCATTTCAAATATTTACAATGCAAATAGTAAATAGATAATGTTTACAGCTTAAACAAAACGAAATGTTTGCTAACACAAAATTAGCTGTCATTTCACAGTTTAATATCGATGGGGGTTTCACATGAATTCCCTCAAAGTTGAAAGCGTAGTCTGACTTTATGGCTTACAGCTTTTAAATTTAACTCACTCCATGATTTAATAAAATATTCACTGAAATAAATTTTGTACAAATTTCTTCTGAGCATTGCTGGTGCTTTCATTTCAGTTTCATTTAATTGCAGACAATAAACAATCGAAATAATTGATTAAATAAACAATTCCAACACATTTTCGACACACTTTGTCTTCTTCTTGGGAACACAACAACTTGATTACGAATTGATGTGGCGTTGACACAATTCTACTAAATATTTATAGTATATTGCAAAGCAAGTGAAGAGAAGCACTTGATTTCAGCAATGAACTTTAACATGAATATATTTAAATTCTTTAAAATTCAAAGAAGTATTTTATCAGTATGTAAATAATCGATCTTTGACAGCAACATGATTCCTTTGATTATGTACATCAGAATGAAGTCTTAATAAGTAATATAAAAAAATTAACTTAATTATAAATATTTTCCAAATAGAATATATAATGTGCCAAGTCTGAAGCTTCATTCCTTTCTAAAATGAGATTTATTGATATAAAATTTCATAATATATTTATATCAACTCTTGTTTGTCGAAAGGAACCTTATTTGCTCTCTGATAACATTGTTATTGCTCTTAAATTTGTGGTTACTTTGTGCTAGCAAGAAATTTGCAATGAACATGACATGACATTCCAATCCAATTGTCAATAGTCAAAATTGTCAAGAAATTCTAAGGTTTGTCATTAAATACAATCAGCTTTCGCTCGAGGCCACACACCGTCAGAGAAAATGAAACGTAGCAAAAAAAGCCCCAAATAGACGGAAACGCTGCAAGCGATACGGAAGCAAGAATCTTTTATTTTTGTTTAAAAAAAATAATAAAAAAAATGCTTTCGCCTTCATATTTCTATCATTTCGCACGAAACACAAGAAACTCATTCTTATCGCTGATGACAGCATTTTCTATATAAATTATATTGTAGACAGGGGTTTTTGGCCTAAACGCTAATTAAGCGATAGAATTCAGTGTCTCATTTGCGACCTTCAACTCTCGCCACATATTGACGCATATTTTGTTGGCCAACTGTCAGCCAAGAGGCAAAAGCGAAATCACCGAACGCTTTTTGGGCCTCATAATTATTGATCTTCCATATTTAGTGTGTGTGTGTTTTTAGCCTCTGGCTGTTTGACATTGACTTTGGTTATGGCTATGCTTTGGCCAACAACCTCAATAGGCTAAGTGACAAACTGTCATTATGCCTTGCCTCTTGCCTTGTCACTTGGCTCTTACCTATCGTGGCATTACGTAAACTGGCTGCCCATGCCTCTCTTTCTCAAACAGATATTCTTTCTATTATTTTTCAGTTTATTTTTAATCTTTTCTTTTCTTTGCTTGGCTTAGTTGATTTGTCTCTTTTGTTAAGTACACGAAACCCAATTCCGATTTCAATTCCAATTCCAATACCTGTTTGTGACTCATCGAGCGCTTGGTCGTTTGGGCCAGCCCCATTGCTTAGGCTTAAATCTCAGTTGTGTTTGACAGTAAATGGCGAGCTTTTTTTCTTGTTTGTATTTTTCATCTCTGTTATCGTTATTGTGGTTGCACCACTGACTGACCCACCAGCTAAACAACTATACGACGGAGGCATTGCCAAGTCAATTGAAAATACATCAATTAATACCAAGTGGCTTTTGTGACTCCAGCTTGTTTTTATACCCTTTTTGTCACGAGCTGATAGCGTTTATAAATAATATTGGTCAACACACCTGAACTGAGTCAATATTTTCTTGTTTATTTTGTGGCGGTTTCCTCAACCGGAAACGGATCAAATCTTACAATCGAAAGAGTATTTTAATATTTACGAAATACAATTCTGGTTTTAATTATAATTCTATATATCTAATAGTTAATTATTCCTATGCAAACCCTCGATTTTGCTCATAAAAAAACTAGTTTTTTTTTAGAAATTTATTTTTTCCACATTGATGACAAAGCATCTAATATAAAAGTTCTGAGGTTTATGTATAGGGTATTTAATATGCGTCAGCTCGTATTTAAAAATTCTTTGTTTTCTGTTTTTTATTTATTGAATTCAATTACGACATTTCAAATCAGAGTGTTGCCCCATTTGCGTTGGGGGCAACTTTCACTTGCCTCCAACTCTCGCTTGGCCAGCTGCCTGCCTGGACAGTCACACTTTTGCAGTTGCCTTAAGATATATATATATATATATATATATCCATTATAATCATCATCATCATCATCATGATCACCAATCATTATCATCCCTTACACGGCTCTCTTTCTTATCCCTGCTCGAAGGCTCGTTTTATTCCTTTTTCTATAAATATATTTCTATATTTATCTTTTTTACGCTAATGTTATTTTATTTAGAAATATCTATAAATATATAATATAATTTATAATTAAGCCATAGATTTTAAATGCTTTCGCGCAAATGCTTTTTTTGAATGAGACACACACACACACACACATACATTTGCACACACACACACACACAGAGCTTTAATTTCCATCTTGTTTACAATTGTTTCTTCTTCTTCTTCTTCGTATTTTTTACGTTTTCTCTTTCACATCTTTGTTTATTTTTGCATTTTCGCCGCATTCGTAACGTTTAATTTGCCGCCCACCGCACAACAACAACAACAACAACTATCGACAACAACAACAACTATCAATAACAACAACAACAACAGCAGAAATATGCGTTGGCTTGAGGAGGAGGCAACATGCAGCACCAGCACCAACAACAACAACATCAACACACTGCGTAACACGTATAACAACAACAACAACTACAACTACTCTCCATAATAACAAACAACAATCATCATCATACAAACAACTACAACATAATCATCATCATTATCATCTCTGTTTAAGAGTTGTTGTTGCTTTTGCTGTTTAACTGCAACACTAGCACTTACCACTGCCACTGCCACCGTCAACGTTGTTGTTGTCATTTGTTGTGAATAGAAAAAGAAAAAAAGAAAACAAAATTTGTATCCGAAGCAGCAAGGCCCATTCCATCCAAGGAGCGCGCTGCTCAGGCCATAGAGGCGCCACCCCGCCCACCCAGTGGAATGTTGGAATATCCACAGCGATTTGCGCGCAACATCCCCAATTCCTCTGGCAACGCAGCAACAGCTACGAGCTCGCCGCAGTATCCACCGCAGCTGCCGCAGCATCAAAACTATCCGAGTTGTGCCTCACCGGTGCATCATCAGCGACACTCATCGCTCCAACAGCAACAGCAACTGCAACAACAACTGCAACTGCAACAGCAGCAGCAGCAGCAGCAGCAGCAACAGCAGCAATCGCTGCAACATCATCGCACACTGTCGACAGCCTCCAGCTGCAGCGCCCAGCAGCACAAAAGTGTGACCTTTGGCCAGCCAGCGAACAGCGGCTGCCCGGCGCCGATCATTGACTACAACAACGGCGGCAGCAGCAGCGGCAACTCCAGTTGCAGCGCCAGCACGGCCAACAACGCTGGACAACAATCAATGGCGGGCAACATGAAGCACGGTGAGTTCCAAAAACTTCTTCAGCAGCATCTGTTGCAATTAAAGAAATCTACAAAAATAGTCGATAAAAATTTTCCGTATGTTAAAAAATATATACAAATTTTTATTCTCGAGAAATAAAAAAATAATTACATAAATTATAATAACTAATATAGATGCTGAGCGCGATGGAAAAATAAGTTATTAATAATAACTTTTTAAAATCAGTTTTTAACATTTTTAAAAATACTTTGAAATCTTTTAATTTAATAAAATTAAATTTAGCTCAAAAATTTCAAAGTCTACACTCTCTTTTTTAAAATACTTCTATTTGAAATCCCTTTGTTTGATTAAGAAAATTACATTTTTTTTTTAATATTTTCTACGACGTCTAGAAAATATTTTAAAACTACTCAATAACCAAATTTCAATTTCAAAGAAAGGTCTAAACTAAACAAAAACTTAATAGTTTTATTTTGTTTATAGCTTAACTAATTGGCGTTTGAAACAATGTCAAAAAATTGATTTCAGTTACAGTTACAATAAATAGCTATGCAAAACTAGGATAATTTCTAAATATTTATATATTTTGCATGACTTTGATGATTACTAAGCCCACTTCGCATTATATTGCAGGCAAATCTCAGGAAGACGTTTGCTACGTGGTAGCCAAATATGATTATGCAGCCCAGGGTGCACAGGAGCTGGATCTGCGCAAGAATGAGCGCTATCTGCTGCTGGATGACTCCAAGCACTGGTGGCGCGTACAAAACAGTCGCAATCAGTCCGGCTATGTGCCCAGCAATTATGTGAAGAAGGAGAAGCCATCGCTCTTCGACAGGTGCGTTTCATCATGATCATCATCATCCCCCCCTCCGGTTGCAGTCGCTCGACCCCCGCTGCATCATTGCATACAATTCCGAACAACCAACCAAACAACGAGCAAACTCCACCAAAGTGTTGTATATACTTACTATTGCTACATAGTTATTGAAACTCACTAAAAATTCAAGTATTCTTTTTATTCTGATTTCAGCAGAAATAAGAAACACACAAAAAAAAACAAAAAAGAAAAAAATACAAAAAACAAGTTTGTTTCCTTTTCCTATTTTATGCTTTCTACTCTCTCTCATATAATATTTATTGTAAATTAATTTTCCAACTGCTTTTCGGCTTTTCGTATTGTATTTACTAATTTGAACTTTTGCTTTACGTTGTATTTTTGGTATTATTATTATTTATGTGTAGTATGACTTCAAAATACATTGCCCTGCACAATACCCAAATACCCAACACACGAATGAAAACAACCCCAGCAACCCCTCCAACTGGTTCGACTGGTTGTGCCCCTCCACTGAACACCAAAATTAGGTTCACGTCTTGAAAAACCTCTCTCTGAAAACCTCTTGTTAAATCCGTTTACGGATTTAATGATTTATGCGTTGCTTATGCGATTCAACATTCAACAATTAATCGCAATATTTGTTTGGCTCTATTGTAGCATCAAGAAGAAGGTGAAAAAGGGCTCCGGCTCAAAGACTCTGCCCAATTGTTCGCCCTCGCGCCAAATCGAGAGTCCAACCATGTCACGTCGCTTGCCCCCGGATCCGGCCGAGGCCATTGGCACCGCCATTGTCAAGTACAACTATCAGGCACAGCAGCCGGATGAACTATCGCTCACCAAAGGCACACGCATCCTCATCCTGGAGAAGTCAAATGATGGGTGGTGGCGTGGCCAGAGTGGCAACTCGGTCGGCTGGTTTCCCAGCAACTACACAACCGAAGATTGTGATAACGATGGTGAGATCCATACCTATGCCATGGCGGAGAACGTGCTGGACATTGTGGTATGTGACCATAAAAAACAAATTCCCGCTTGAAGAGCTTCTTCTGATCAGTACTCAAATCTCCTTTGCAGGTGGCGCTCTACAGCTTCACGTCGAACAATGATCAGGAGCTGTCGTTTGAGAAGGGTGATCGTCTCGAGATCGTTGACAGGCCCGCCTCCGATCCCGATTGGTATAAGGCACGCAATAATCAAGGACAAATTGGTTTAGTTCCACGCAATTATCTACAAGAGTTGAACGACTACTTGGCCACACCCTATCGCAATACAAGCGGCAATGCTGGCAACGGCAACACCGCCGCCAGCAGCAACGGCGCCAACAATGCCGCCGGCAACGGTGGCGGTGGTGATTCCATGGAGCGTCGCAACGACTGCAACAACAAACCATCAACTCAACCAGCTCAGCCCATCGAGCGTCCCAATTTGGCGGGCAAATCGTGGTACTATGGCGCCATCACACGCAGCCAATGTGACACGGTGCTCAATGGCCATGGACACGACGGTGACTTCCTCATCAGAGACAGCGAGACTAATGTGAGTTGAGATTGAACAGATAAATGTCAACGGATTACTAATTTTGTTGTTTTCCAGATGGGTGATTACTCGGTTTCCTTGAAGGCGCCCGGTCGCAACAAGCACTTCCGTGTGCATGTGGAGCAGAACATGTACTGCATTGGACAGCGCAAGTTTCATTCGCTGGATCAGTTGGTTGAACACTACCAAAGAGCGCCCATCTATACGAACAAGCAGGGCGAGAAGCTGTATCTGGTGCGACCGCTGCCCAAGGCCAATGGCACGTAAATGGCAAAACAAAAAACCGAAAATGGGATGGGATGAGGCCGCCCATTCATCTCTTATATATTACTCGTAATATACATAAATACCATATACAACACATAAAGAACTTCAATGATATAAAACATACGTAAATACGTAACTAAACATGGCTAAAACGAATGCAACGCGTTGTCCACGAAAAATCTTTCAGTTCTTTTTGCTTCGCAAGAGAGTATGTATGTATATATATAAATCGGTTCACGATCATGTGCGTTTATTTGGTCAAGTGTAATAGACAAAACAGACTTTTTGTACTTTTATAAAATTATGAAAACAAACAAACAAACAAAACAAAAAATGGAATAATTAACGTTTAATTAATGCTTAATTCGGCTAGCTTTGATCGCGTACTAATTTGAATATTCTTTTCGATAACTCAATTCGCTTCCTTTTGTAAACAATTCTATCAATTCTCAATTCTAGATGTCAACATGCATTATACGATTTACATACTCAACGATATGTATAAACACATAAAATATATATATATATATATGATATTTAACAAACACTGTAGCCAAGTATTGTGTACACAGCAAAGCGCTTTTAAAAACCAACACTTAAGGTAGCCTATACGTGTGTGTGTCTGTATTTCTTCGAGTGTGTGTGTGTGCGTGTTTGTATGAGTGTGTGTGCGTGTGTGTGTGTGTATGTGTGCTGCGGGAGAGTGCACATAAAGCCAATTTGTCTATTAACCATGCGCGTGTGTGTATTGCAATAGCCTTACAAGCTTTTGCCCAGAATCTATTTAATACCACAGTCATATAACCAGTACTTTATCGAGTATGTAAATATGTAGGCGGAACGCTTACGAAACAGCTTACGAAAAGAAACAAGAGAAAACAGGCAGAGTACCAAAATTGCACAAGCTGCTTAGCTGCTGAACTTTAAAAACAAAACAAAATCGATGCAAAAAACTAAATAATTTGTTAATTAGCTGGACACAGAGACAGAGAGAGATAGTTAGAGAGAGGAGAGAGAGAGCGAGGAGAACCTGTTTCCTCAGCCTCTTCTTCATCACACCCACACAAGTCATTTTTGTTATTACAATTTTAAATTATCATCTTACCATATAATCTTACGGAATACCAATAATAATAATATCTAAACAATCTGTTCTAGCCGCATAATTATAAACATAATCATCATCGTACGAAAAAAACAAAACACACATACTTAAGTGGAGGGGCCCCCCTATTAAACATAAATAAATAAAAAATATATGATACGCATATAAGCCATGCTGTACAGTTGATGATGCAATGCCTAACCTAAGCACACTTTCACATATGCATACATACTTTATATATATATATATATATTGATATTTATACTTTACTATTACAAATTATTATTATTATAATTATTAATATTGTATTTATGAAGTAGCAGGCAGCGATTCCAGCTTTAATTTTGTTTTTAGTTATTACATTTTGTTCGCCGTGTTTTTCTTTATATTATTATTGATTTGTTTTTGATTTAGCTTAAGAAATTAGTGAGGAACGTAGTGAGAGTTATCAATCTAAAGGGAGATGGGACGATTAGAGCTTGAATGCTTTAATATGGGGCGCTTAGAGAGACTTGACCCGGAGTGTTGGGTCATGGCAGGTTTAAACATAGGGTTTAATGACTTTCGACTTTATTTCATATGCGAATTTTTAAATATATATATATACATATGTATATATATATATATAAATATATACATATTAATATATAAAGATTAAATAATTTATAGTAATTTCAAACAATTGCTAAACACAACTAGTACTAAAACGAAAGAGAACAAACTAGAAATTATACCGAAACGGAAATGAATAAAAATACATCAAATAAATTATAAATCAACTGTCTTTTATATACTTATTTTTTATATATATGTTAAAGCTACTACTATCACAGCTGATGCTGACTACGCAGGTAATCCAAGCTTCTCGCATATATGGCTCCTGGATGCACCCATTTGAAATATCTTACACACTTTGGATAGCCCTGCTAGCATTCTTAGATGACCATATATTCCTTGAATTCAGTTCGATAGAGTTGGTGCTTGCAATTATAACGCATATAAAGTAATTCGACAATATGCAAGGACTTTGCACAGTTATGTCTATTTTTTTACAGAAGGGACCATTGTTTAGTAGCTATTTCTTTAAGGATCTCAAAATTAAAGAAGTAATATAATATAATAAAATAGAGCTATAGATGTGCATTTAAAGGTTTTCAAAATTGGAAACAAAATATATCTCAAATGAAAATGGTTCAAAAATATTCCTTGTGATGATGATTCGAAAAAGTACAGCAAACAGCTGAAATGAAAGGACCTTTTTAAAAATAGAAAATAGCTGGTTCGCCCATATCCTTCCTATTACCGGTGTCAACATTTTTCTTCTGACCAAGGTTTTCAATTGGCCTTATGAGACACAAATGGTTGCCGGAATATAACAACCATTTAACAGCAAGTAGACAAAAAAACAATTTTAATAACTACAAAAAAAAATTGTTTTATTGTTTGCATGACAATTTGGTTTATTTGTAACTTGCCTTGCTCTGTTTATATATTATATACTGACTCAAAAATATTGTGGTTTCCCAAAAGACAGTTCCCAGAATAGCTAAAAATAATTTGAGAATTGTAACAAAAGTAATAAATACAACAGGAAGGGTTGTTTTGTTCATAGTTTTTATTGAAATTTGTAATTTTAAATAATTGTTTTAAGGCTTCGAGATAATGTTCGACATACATTAAGGCTAAATATGGAAAAATTCATCTTGCTTCTTATTTGGACTTGTGTTGGCATTAAACAATTCCGAATGAAAACTAATACCGTTATTTTGTTTTAATTAGTAATGATGCTACATATGAACGTGGCGCCATATTCTTAGGTGTAGGTATATAGGTATATATGTTTTTATATATCATCGCATTTAACAAACTTTAACTTTGTGTTGAGCAAACTATCCGTTCTAAGTGTGTGTGTTGTGTGTTGGTTGGTTGGTTTTGATTGGTTTGTGTATTTATCATAGTTGAATAACAAGTATTTAAACAAGAAGCATTTAATTTAGGTACAAAAGCATTTATGTATATGTGTTTATATAATATATTTATTATGTATGTTAGCATTATATTATTAATGATAGTTTAGTTTAATGAACATTTTCATAATCTTATTAAGGCCACACAATCAATAACTGACAAGCGTTTCGTACACCGAAACAAGCGCGCAAAAAGACGTTAAAAGCCCAAAAGAAAATCAGGTCGAGATAGGAAGAGAGAATGGGAGAGGGGAAATAGAGAGCTACAAGGATGCGATGACAAGGCAAAAATAATAAAACATTTTCTCACCTAAACATTTATAAAAAACACAGAAAGAAAACACAAAACTAAATACAAATTAAATTGCAACCTAAAATGGGCTGATTTGGGTTTTCTACCATTAGAACTTAGAAATAAAGTTTTAGTGGTATTTAACTCTATATATATAAATATATATAGATATATTATATATATATATATCGTTCTGCATAAGTTATGCACGTAGTTTAAGTTTAAGCTAAACACACGACAAACTGTGGCGCGCGTTGAGAAAGTTTAAGTTTAGTAAAAAGTCGATAGATACTAAAGGCAACGGTAAATACAAAACTTTAGATACACCCAAATCTATATATATATAAATAAATATATATATATATGGATGTGTGTGTGTATTTGCCGTACAAATATTTATGTAGAGTTAGAGCTTTGTAAAAGAATATAATATGTATATGTATATATTGTACGATCATCGGTTTGCAAAATAATCCGCAAATGCGAATTCTACTTTCAGCATGGTACATACATACATACATACACACACACATACACATATGCATATATGTATTGTATGCATTGTATTTGTATGTATTTAGTGTGTTGCATATATGCATATCATAGTTTATAGCTATTGTTCGTAAAATGGACTAATTTCGGTTCACTTTTTGCTTTTTGTTCAGCGGCTTTTGATCATTCTCTGGTTTTCTCCTTTTCTGCTTTTTTTTATTTTATTTTATCTGCTCTGCTGTATCAACGCCTCAGCCATGTTGTGTGCTCCTCCTGCTGCAGCTGTTCCTTTAGCTGTTTCTGTGGCTGTTGCTGTTGGTCCTGCGCCCTGCCCGACTCTGAATCTCATAAAAATGGATTGTTGGTGGTCATAGCTCCGCTGGCCTGAAAACAAATTAAAAATATGTTAATGCAAAAACTTAATTAGCAATGCGTCAAAAGTCGACTACGAAAATGTGCAGCAAACGGAATAGTTAATATTGAAGCTCATTAAATAATAAAAGATAGAAAGACAGACCCAGACAGGATTTTTTATGAGATTATAAAATCTACAGATTTTAAGTTTTATATAGAATTATAAATTCATATAATTTATTTATCTTGCTTAAAGTCACTAAAATTGAGTACATACAAATTTAATATTTATCTTTTGTTAAGGAATTAATTTTTAACATTTTAAACAGATGGCACAGGATTTATATATATATATATAGAATCGTAGCTGATTGCACAGGTTATCAGCTAGTCGAGGAGAATACTTACAGCAAATGGATTATTGAAACAGGCGGATATGCCGCCGGCCATAACAGGCGCTGGTTGCATGCTACCAAAGCCGCAACCGTTGGGCAGTCCTTGGGTCAAGGCATAGCCATTGTTATTGAAATTGTAGAAGCTTGGTGCTTGTGCCACTCCAGCTGCCTGCTGCGGACTGCTGCCGTAGCCATTTGGTATGATTGTCAACTGGCCGTAGAGATTCTGCTGCTGCTGCTGCTGCTGCTGTTGCTGCTGTTGTTGTTGCTGGAGCAGCTGCTGTGCCTGGAATGGATTCACCACATGATTGTTGCCGTTGACAAGCAATGTTTGCTGGCTCTTGAAAGGATTGGCATTGTTGTTATTGTTGCTGTTGTTGTGGTTGTTGTGGTTGTTGTTGTTGTTGTTATTGTTGCTGCTGTTGCTGCTGTTACTGTTGGCGATGGCTGTGGGTGAAGTGCAATAAAGATTTTTTAGTTTGCTTGCAGATTATTATTATGACGGAGTTGAGCGCGTGACACGAACATGAAATTTATTAAATTTTACTTTCAAATTACAAAGTATTTAAAGAAGTTCTTAAGAATACAAATTCGTATCAATGTTCTTTAAAAACAGGATTCTCGTGCTCATCTCTAATCTTTTGTTGTTTTGTACTCACGAGTGCCAAAGGCATCCAAAGCCATGTTGTTGGCATTTGTCGGCGTTGGCGCCTCTGTGGCAGCTGCCTCAGTGGCCTTCAGTTCGCGCAGCTGCTCATCGAGGTCCTTCAGCGCCGCATAGCGGTCCTCGCTGGGTGCATTGCTGCCCACTTTTGCTGTTCGCTTCTGCGGCTGCTGCTGCTGCTGCTGTCCAAGCTGACTGCTCTGCAGCGAGGCACCTGCAACAAACAAGATTGAATAAAAACATATATAAAAACTTCACAACCCCTCAAAGCAAATTAATCTAAAAAAATAACCAGGCAAACCAAGCAAAAAAAAAAAAATCATTACAACAAGGCAAAAGGAACTCAAACAGAAAAGAAAAAATTATAATCGACCAAAAGCCGAAGATGAAATACCCTTGCAGAAAGCAATTGGTTTAGATTTGAAAGGCAACTCAGAGATCTATATTAAATATCAGTTAAAACTATTGAGTTTGATTAAGTAGAAATATGTGTTGCACGAGAACTAATCTTTTCATCTGTCCATCTTTGATATATTAGCTGACTCATACAAATTTGCTGTGTACAGCAGAAGAACGCATCAAACTTAGTATAAATAACAGACCAGAAAATACTCAAATATTTACAAACTACGATAAGATCGCAACCACAATTATTTGCTGACTCAACTGGTTGACCATCTGCAGGGGTATTTAAATACGGATGCAAAACTTACTCCACGTAAAGAATGGATTAAAATAGGCATTTAAAATTAACGAATTCGAGTTGCACACTGAATATTCTGATGCAACATTAGCAGCATCTGTTGTTGTTGTTGTTTTTGCTGTGTCTTCGAGCAGGCTGCAATCTTCTGTGGAACTTGAGCTATTCAATAAGTAGGGCAGAAAGGGATTTGTTGCTGTGCAGTTGCTTAATGCCTCAAAGGAATCTTCGTCGCCGCAGGAGCAACAGCATTTGGACGAGTTAAGTGAGCTGGCTGAGCTTTTATAGATGGACTTTTCCAATGGTTGTTTCAGTTGTTCTTGTTGTTGCTGTTGTTGCTGTTGCTGCTTCTGCTGCTGTGGCTCCTTTGACCAGAAATCATCGCTCCACAGCGTGGAGTAGGCAGACATTTCTGCATATGGCTCTTGCTTCTTTTCTGGCTGTGATTTTGCCTCCGTGTGCAGCAGCTCAAATTGATTATCAAAAGGATCAGAATAGTTTGGTGTGCTCCAATCGCTCCAATCTGGCAGCGATGCCTGGAAAAAGTTTATCGCTGGAGCAACTTTGATTTTCGAGTTTCAGATTTGGCAGAGAGAAAGAGAGAAACAGAGGAAGAGAGAGAGATTAACAAAACAAATGTTCATTCTCATTCTCAGTTTGGGGATGTGCTCAAGCGAAATGCGATTTGCGATTTGCGATCTACTCAAATCTCTGCAAAACATTTACGTGTGAAAACGTTCTACGAGAATTTGCCAAGCGATGTTGAAAGCCAAAATTAGCCAGCCAAAAATGAAAGCAGCTGCAGCAGAAGGTGGTGAAAAATCAGTTCTTTTGGAATGTGTTTTAGTGTATTGGAAAACATTGTAAACAAACTAAAGACGAAAACTTAAATAAAGAGCGAATCTTGAATTTTCTGCCAGAGATATTCTTAGTGCTATATTGTAATACAATCTGAATAGTATTTAAAAGTGTACAAATGCAGCTAATTTAATTAAAATATATGTGTATTTAAGAACTGAAATTAATGCAAGGATAACTAAAAATAAAATTGTGTTTTTGTTTAAGAAATAATTCAACTTACCACCAGCATTATAAATGGGGGCATGCTCGAAATCCGCAAAGTTCTCCGATCCGTTGCCATTGAGCAGATGTTGTTGTTGCTGCTGTTGTTGTTGCTGTTGCTGCTGCTGCTGTTGAAGATGTGCTGCTCGGAGGGGCTGCACTTTGGCATAGCCATTGGTGGAGCTAACCGAACTGGCCGTTGAGACAGCCGGTGAACCCGTGGAACGCGCAGCGGTTGCATCAAATATATTTGCCGTACCAAAATCGGCAACAAAATCGGTTTCGCCGGCAAATCCATTGCTGGCACAGCTGCTCGTGTCCGAAAGAGCACCCGTCGACGTGGAGCCCGCACTGTTGAGGCTGGTCAGGCCCAGGCCAAGATTGAAGGCATCCAGATTGCCATTTTGCTGCTGCTGCGGAAGATGATGATGATGCTGCGGCCGACTGATGGCCGCCGAGGATCCGGTGGATGTGCCTGTCTTCGACAAACCATTGGCAGCGGTGCGCTGAGCGGCGGGCGGTGTCAAGTGAATGCTGGCATAACCGTTACTCGAGATGCTCGAATTATTATTGTGGTTGTTGCTGCTGTTGCTATTGTTGTTGTTGTTGTTGTTGTGGCTGCTGTGATAACCATTGCTGGACGTCTTCAGATTGAGCGACTTGAGCGGACTGCCTGGCTCCAAATAGTAACGCTTTCGTTCGTACTTATCAATCATCAATTCACGCTGATCCTGCTGCTGGGCGGCGGCACGTTTGGGATCATACAAGCCCAGCCACGTCTTGGCACATGACTCATTCCCATGCGCCTTAAGGAAGTCCAGCTCATCCTGTGTGAATGTCGCCATCGATATGGATTTCACTCGTTGTGGCGGCGTCAGTCCTCGTCTACAAAACAAGAGCGGAAAGGGAAAGTCAATTTATAATCAATCAATCAATCAATATAAATTTAGCTAAATTTAAATTGAGTGGCTGTTTCGAGTCCATTGGTTTTTTATTAGTCTTTTTTTAAATTCAGACCAAAAACAAAAAAAATATAAAAAAAGTATATTTTTCTTAATCTTTCAAATACAAAATGTAGTTAATGTAAATAGTAAAAATAAGATTAAAAATATCTTAGGACAAGAATTATTTCGGACTGTAATATTTTCAAAATTCCTGTCAAAATTAAGAAGCATTTAAGG
The DNA here is from genome assembly GCA_035042405.1 of Drosophila demipolita. Lineage (NCBI taxonomy): Eukaryota > Metazoa > Arthropoda > Insecta > Diptera > Drosophilidae > Drosophila > Drosophila demipolita. The sequence continues at coordinate 122,524 of JAWNLI010000132.1, forward strand.
CCCTGAAAATGTCCCTTCAATACCTGAAACTAACTTAATTTTCCCAAAAAATCGATACTAAATCCGAGAGCATTTTTAACAAATGTTTTAATTTTTTTTTTACTTATTTTGCAATTAAAAGTGTTGCAGCTGAATTTTGTGGGTCATTCTGTTTAATTTGATCAGGAGAACTTTTGCAGATGAAGTTTTCAAACAAATCTGTTTTAAAGTATTTTTCCTCTATTTGACAAAATTAAAGTAATTTTTATTTAGATTATATTTCAAGCAAAAGATGTATTTTGCATATTTCCAAAATTAAATATTAATTTATTTCTAAGTATTACGTTCTATTTTTGGTTAATAAATCGAAGGACTAGAAAATGTTTGTATTAATTACTCAAAGTGTCCGAAATAGTTATATGTTTATTAAGTCTTATATATACTTAAATGTTTGAGTGAATTTCCGGTATAGAAAAATGGGTGGAAAATAAGTGTTACTCATGCTTTTGAATTTAGCGGGTCAAATGGGCGTTCAATTTCAGTTAATTGCACAAATTAATTATACCGGCCTTGGGGTTGAGTGTTGCAATTAGAGCAAGTGTGGCATGGGACGACAGCTTGGCAGAAGCCAAACAAGAAGAAGGAGAAAGAGGAGTAGAAGAAGAAGAAGAAGTGGTGGCAATAATGCAAAGAAGAAACAACTCAACATGAAAAATGAAACCAGCCATAAATGAAACTCACTCAAAGCGAAAACCGGCAAACAGCACAGCACAACACACACAACACAACACACACACACAACACACAAATTTGCCTCGCAGCCGCTTAAAGCTAATTTCAGTTTTTCACGAATTTTCCCAAACGAAATGGGCACAAACAGCAGCAGCAACAGCAACATCAGCAGCAATAACAATATGTGTATGTACATGCATGTATGTATGTATGTATGTATGTACACGTATGTATTTCTGTATGGGTATGCATATGTGCATATAATGAAGAAACTGGACGTTTCACATGAACGCTTCAGTGGCTCACCAAGCCAATTCGTTATGGTAAACGAAACGAGACGAGGTAGGTGGACAGAGAGTGGGCCACCGACAGACAGATAAACAGATAGACAGAGAGACAGAGAGAGAGAGAGAGAGAGGGTGAAGAGCAGTGAAAAGCGAGAGCTTTGATCGCATAGTTCTGAAACTGTTCTCTTCCCCTTCTTCTGCGCCACGCCTGATATTTTTTAACGACACAAGCCCAAGATTATTTGTAGTAGCTAATTATACCCTAAATCCATTAATAATGGGTATAAATAAGTAAAATGGTTTTGTGCAACAGGCAGAAGGAAGCATCGACGACCCTATAAAGTATATATATTTTTGGTCAGCATCAACAGCCGAGTCGATATAGTCATGTCCGTCTGTCTGTATGAACATGCGGTTCTTGGAAACTAGAAAAGCTGGAATAATAAATTAAAATACATGTTCCGGTATATCCGGCGCAGAGCAAGTTTGCTTAATTTGATCAATATCTTCCTGGTTTTCTCGAGTATGCATACATTTAAAATTTCTACAGCAATAAATGCCACAATTTCAAGGCGTAATCTTCTAATTAATACATAATATGCATATTATAAATCAACTACTTAAATTTCATCAAGATCGGATTAAAAACATCTAAGTTATAAGTTATATATATATGTATGTATATATGTATGTATGTATGTATGTATGTAGGAATATACACGTGTATCTAGCCAGCCAATTAGGGATCCGTTCGGGATTAATAAAAATATGCGCATCACTAATTTTATTTACTCTTCAGTGCCTTTAAAACTTTTTAAAGGGAAATTCGCTAATAAAATTAGAATATATATTAACTGCTAGGTGCAGGGTATAGCGTAGTCGAGCTTACTCGACTACTGCATTCTTACTTGTTTGTTTATGTAAATTTGTAATTATCAGTCAAAATTCACATAAAAACATGCGCCAACAATTTTTATTTAGGTTCTATACAAAATTGTACTTTGTCAAAACGAGTAAGTTTTCCATTTATTTGGTCATTGTTTGACATTAACATTATTTTGATAACTTAATTCAGGTAAGAAATGAGTAACAAAAGTACAGTTGAAATGGTGATCGCAAGATTTAAGCATCATATGCTATGGCAGGTTTTCTTTTAAACATTTAAGATTATTTTAAGAATATGTAAAATTCTTCTTAGCACATTATAAAAATACACATAAGCCACGCTTCATTGTAATCTTTATAAAGTTGCTCCCCCTCGGCTGGCGCCCCTCAAGTGTATTTTACTCGCACAACTAAAATTTCTATTTGCTTAGAGCAGCGCGGGTTTTTCCATTGAGAGCTGTAAAACTGTAGCTTTCAGCTGGTGTCATTTGGCCTTTGGGGCAATGTCTTGTGACCCCCGTGACGGGATGGTGTGTCTCTAATGCAGTTTGCAACTGAATTGCCATTTCTGCCGGAGTGTTTTTTTTACAAATAGCAGCAGCAGCTGGGAGCAGAGCAGTTGCTGGGGCAACTGGGGAGCAAAAAAAAAGTGATTCAATTAAAAGCAGCACACTTTATGCTGGGAACAAACTCGAATTTTGCCAGTGACGTCTCACTGGGCGCAATTAGCGATGGCCTTAGATGGATTGCTGGGAAATGCAGACACGATTCAATAATAATGTTTAAGGCAGACATTTCCTTCCGCCAGCTGCCAATTGATTTGGCGAAGCTGCGGAAATAATCTCAACGGAGGCCAAGACTCAAGGGGAACTGTGACTAAATGCTGGGTATGGTACTCATCTGGTGTCCAAGTGGCTGTTAGTTAGGCTCAGGCACGCACACGCAATTCGTTAGTTGCAAGTGCCAAGTGCCACAAATGACTGCCGCAAAATGTGGCCACAGCTATTTTTGTAACCCGAGTGAAAAGTGAAAGTTGTTACCCACCCATCAAACACACACACACATCAGCACACTTACACACACACACACATACACATGCGGTCCAGGTCCAATGTGCCACGCCCACCGTTTACAGCCAAGGCATTTGAATTGCTTTGGGTCGACGTCAACGACAACAGCAGCAACAACTAAATCTCAGCCACAGAAGCTGCTTCCAAAGTGAATGCCAAAATTTGTATATACCCTTGCAGCGGGGGTATTAAAGCCTTGTTGTGCTGCAAGGTCTTCTTCTATATATAATGCATATATATATATATATATATTATAGTTCAGTATTCTTATTAATGAATGCAATTAATGAATCTTTAAATTAATCCATATTTTTGCTGCATAAATTGTTGAGTTATTCTGAAATCGAATCGAACCACAAAATGATATAGCACATATTATTATCTACTTTATTTTATTAATGAAATTTAGATATAAGCAAGATTTTCTGTAAGGGTATGTAATCTTCGAAACGACCTATTTATAAATATAAAATGAAGCTAGTAATTTTCTCTAGTTTTTTACATGTGCAAAAAAGGCGTGGCTCACATAAAGTGGTGTAAATTTGTGTGCCAAAGCCAGAAGGTGACATTTCGCGGCACATAAACTATATAAACTATATTCAAGATCAACAATATGTGTATGTAGCAAACTCTTCAATTTATAAGGAAAATTTTTAATGAAGATTTATATTTTTTTTTTGCACTGTCTGCAAGGCGTAAACTGAACATTAAAAATTTGTTATAGTCTGCCTTCATTTTTATTAACAATTAACGTACAAAGTTGCCTATGCCATAAAACAAGCACTAAATGCAGCTAATAACTTGATGACGCCAAAAAAAAACATCAAATTTATTTTGCAGTTTTTGCTTATGGGAAAACAAGCAGATTGTGCAAAGTGAATTATTTTATGGTTTTTCTGATCTTTGCAAAGTGCAAAGATTACTTGCCCAAAATACTTTGTAGTTAATGGCTTATGCCGAGTTACTCCAAGTCAAATATTTTCATCGCTAATATTCTTACTTGTTTTTTTTTTTTTTTTTTAATTTTACTAATTGGAAGACACGACGCGTTCGGCTTGAGTTGCGGAACAGTTGAAAGCTAAGGCAAACACATAGACCTAGAGAGGTACACACTCTTAATGTGTGTGTACACAACCACGCTAATTGAAACACACACACACACACACACAGAGAGAGAGAGGGATGGAGAGAGGGCAGCAGTGCAGTGCCAAGTCATGGCACGAAAAGTGTGTCATCTGGCAGGCCAATACTCTAAAGTAGCAGAGACACACTGCAATTGCAACCGCTGTGGTTCAATGCACAACACAACATAAAATGCTGCGAAAGCTAAAAACTCAATTCACAATACCCAGTACACTGTACACAATTCACATTCACAATCTACAACATCCGAGTGGTTTTTTTTATTTTCTGGAAATGCACCGGACGGGTGGGCGAATGAGTTTAAGAGTAAGCGTCAAACAGCTGTCCGGGTTTTCCAAATCAGCTCCACATCTATCGTGCTAGGCACAAGTGGATACAAAATTAAAACAAATACACACACAAATCCACACACATTTAGATAAAGCTTAGCTTAGTTTCATGTATTGTACTATTTTTAGTTTTTTTTTCGCCACTTCGCCACAAAGTGCAAAACTTGTTTTTTGCGCATTTTGCGCACTCAACGTTAAAAAAAGGCACAAACAAAAACAAAACAAGTCGCTGCGTTGCGGCAAATAAAAGTAACAACAAATTGTAGAGAAATATTATGCACAGTCAACAGACACAGATACAGATACAGATATAGACACATCTATAGCGACCGATGTCTATATCTGTATTTAGATACAAGCTTAGATACATTTTCACTAATGTGCGAGAACAATACTTGTGGAAACACAAAAGGGAAGAGGCTTAGGTTTATAAAAGATTAAATACCCTTTTCAAATCATGAGAACATGGGTGGCAAAAAGTATAATAAAGTTGTAAAGTGTGGAACCGGAAGCAGGAAGCACCTTCGACCATGTATAGTAAATAAATTCATGTAAAACGTAAATAAGCGTAATAGTCATAAAATTTGGTATATCAATTCACTTGTATCAAATCAATTGAAATCTATTTCGGATTTCAATAATTTATTTGCTAGTCGTATAAATTACATAGGTAAAGTCTTAACTTGATTTAAATTCAAATAAAGTTTTCTACCTGTTAGATTTGTGGTCTGCATTTATAAGTTATTGAAATCGATAATAATCTATTTCCGATTTCAATTATATATTTGCTGACGACTTAAGCCGTAAATGATAAATTACGTAAGTAATGACTTGGCTTGAGTTAAACTCAACTGAATCGCTTGATAGATTTGTAGGCTGGATTTGTAAGTTATTGAAAGCATCTATGTTAGAGAGAGGGGGTATGCCAGAGGGGCAGGGTGTAGTTAAGACCTACCACATGGCGATTAGCGCTGATGTAGCCAGAGTCAAGAAATTGTGCAAGGGCAACTGCAAACAGCGAACAGTTTAAATTATGACACAAAACAAAACAAAAAAAAAAACATTAGAAAGAACAAAAACAAAAAAAAAAAAAAAAAGCAAAAAGTGAACAACCAGAACAACAATTACACAGAGTAAAGGCAGTGAGGGGAACATTGGCATTTTTGAACTTTTGCAGCGACTTTTGCTCATCAGCATTAAGCAAAAACATTTAAGAATTTATTTCTGTGCCGCAAACAAACAAAAAAAAAAAAAAAGAACACACGCAAAAATTCCAATGAGTCATTTGGAGCGGCAAACGGAAGGCGACCGTTGGCGACAGCTGATAAGAATATCAAAAACAAAGAGTATGAGCGCAAAATGGCAATTAGTCAATTTTCAAACAACGCAATTATGAAGAAACCCTTTAAATTCCCCATTGGCTTCGTTAAGTACATATTCCCTAACTAATTTCGAGTTGTTTGTTTTTTAGCCAGAAACCATAACAAATGAGGGGTTCAAAAAGGAGTTGCAGACTACCCGTTTTAAACACAAGTTCTTGTATACCATATAAGTCCATATCATTTTACCGATAACTGGTATTTGATACAAATCGATAGATCTAAAAGCAAAATTGTGTAGACACTACTTTTCACAGTATTACTTTTGTATTGTATAAATTTCATTAAAAAGCAACGATTTCATTAGCTGAAACGCAATTTAAACATGCTTCTATCAGCAAGCACTTTTTGGGCTTAGGGTGTCTTTAAGTCGATGCATGTTATCGCGAAGTATATATATATATATATATAGCATTTTAAAGCTTACTTCCAATGAACTTGAGAAATTTCGCGAAATCTAATCAGCACGGAAGCAACAATCAACAATTATTAAACACTAAACGGGATATGCCTTAAAAATGTATGGTACTTATAATATACACTATAAATGGTTCAATAACCCAAATAATGCGTATCAGTTGATGACGCAAATTTGACAATCCAGCATCTGTTACAATTTACGTGCCATTCACCAAAAAGTGAATAGAATAATCGTAATCAGTGTATTCAACAATTGACATACGCCAAAATGAGTGGCTTACTTATCTATGAACTGTTCGATAGTAAAATACATTCGATTTATTACCATTAGTTATAAATAACAGCAAACTTAAAGTTGACTTAAATGCCACAAAAGACTTAAGGTCACACACAGTAAGCAAAAATAAATGAAAATAAGAGGAAAAACGCAACTAATTGTTTTCGATATTTAAACTGAGCACTAAAAGCGGAGTATTTACTTTTCAGATTGAAGGTTGTTTAAATATGTGCAAATATTTCATTGACTTTAACAACTTACTGCTGACTTGTTGAGTTGACAAACTGAATGGTTGCCTCTCGGTTATGGATATATGTATATGGATAAATAAATTGACTGTCTTATATATCGTCGTTGTGGCCTGTGGCAGGCACCGAACTTAACTGGGGAATCGCAGGAAAATGCGTTGCACTTATTCATTTTGGAATGGCAAACATTTGCGAGAGATAAGTGGATGTCAAGGGGCGTCTCATTTATTTATACAGAATATATAATATATAAAATTCTACAGAAATTTTAGTTTTGACAGTAATTTGCGGAAATCCATTTAATACGCAAATTCCCAATGCGATTGCCCTGAAGATAGGTCTAGACGCAACGCCCTTTTCAGCGGTCATTTAATATTTTCAATTTATAAGGCACGTGACTGAACAAAAAAAAAATATATAAATCATTTATGATTAATTCGCAAACAAAGAATCGGTCAAAAACATAAAGCTTATCAGCTGAACTTGGTCAAGAATACATATATAAATATATATAATTAACTTCTTAAATGAATGGTTATTCATCGCTGATAAAAAATAAACATAAATAAAGATGAGAAATTATTTATGCTATTTTTAGAAAGTATTTTTGGAATTAGGGAATTTTCAATCTGAAAACAAAACGGAAAAACATGCAACTATTTGCGTACTTTTTTCTCTAAGTGTGTGGCAACAGACATGAAACACAAAGGAAAAACATTAACTAAAATTAACATGTAAAGATGAAAACAACAAACAGCTGCTGCTGCGTTGATTGCCACTGTTTCTGGCTGTCTCCGCGGGATTGATGAATTGATGTGGCCTCCAAAGAAATAAAATCACTGTAAAGTTGAAGTTCAATAACATGCGGCGGAAAGCTGCACGGCTGATCGAGTGAATCATTAGAGAGACAGCACTCGCCTCTCGCCTCTCGCCTCCAGTCGACACACAATTTTCCACAAAGTGTCACAAATAACACTGTTTTGTAATTTGTAAGACTATCAAACGGCAACAGGCCGAGAGAGGGGGGGTGCAGATGAGAAGATGAAGGCATCTCATTGCAGGGCTAAAAATATCAACGAGTTTCAGTTTCAACCGCAGTCAAGTGCCTTACAAGGCAAACGAGGAACCCTGACTAATAATGATGAACAAACATGAAGAGCTTTGAACAACTTTGGAATTGTGCGATCCCAAGTGCGATATATGTGAGGCATGTGCGATATATGTGTCATAAGTGTGTGTAAATAAACACTCGAGTGTATATTCCACATCTACTTGTGTCTAATGTGTGTAATAGTTTCTATGATTGCTATGTAAATCGTCCGCTGCAATTACGCCTAACTTTGGAATGGCATCTATTTCGCTGCTTATACCCTGTAAACACTAAAGATTTGCAGTGTAATCAACTTTATAAAATATTTAAGTTGCGTGATTTTTGTGGCTATACCCTGCACATTAAAGGCCAACAAGGTATGTTCCACTGATACTAAAAACTATGTACGTGAATGGGAATTATTTGTGCTATTTATTTGCCATCGCTCTGAGCCTGCAAATATTTTCTTTGCTCTCTTTTCAAATTTTGCATAGAAAAATAGTTTTTTTTTTTGTGGCAAAGAACTTTTGCTTGTTATGAGTTGATAACAGGGCATCTTTTGGCTGTGCATCACCTATTTGTTACAACGATGACCTCGACTATACACTAGCGATTCGTAGAAAGTGCGGCTTCGCTTTGCCTAAGTGTGTGTATGAGCCGTAGAGAGCATCCCACGGACTTTTGACTCTCTGTCTGCAGAGGCTGGCAGGCAATTTCCTTATATAACCGCTTGTGGCACGTAACTGGCCTGCATTAAAATGGCAATGGAAAATGGAACAGTACGTGTGCAGTACGGCAAGTTGCACACACAAATACACACACACACAGCTGCCAGAGATGCAAAACGCTAACAAGTCAATTACATTTCAGGGCCTGCTCGCCGCAAGATAAACAAAATGCGCGCAACGAAAACATTCGCTAAATTTCAAAGACAAATACCAAGTGGCAAAGGAAAACAATTTGATTGATTGATAAACATAAACATAATATTATGCTTATCTGCACTTAGCACTATTAATGCTTATTTTCAGTCTCAGCTATTCGCCAGAAATCGCTGACCCAGCAGCCAAACTCTCCGCTTTCAGAGTGCCACATTTCTGGGCGCTTCGATTTTCAGCAGAGCCAGCAACTTTCAGACACAGCTGGAAATGCTCTAAGCCCATTTTGTTGTTGGCATTTAGAATGGCGGAATTAGTTTAGTAAAAGCTAGCTGCGTCAACTTTGGCTTCTTTAAAAGTTTTTTTCCCCCCTTTTGTTAAATTGCGCGAAAACTAGCTGGCAGCAAAGTGCAGATTTTAAATAACGCCAGCTGTGTGTGTGTTGGGAAGGAGGCAAAGCCTGCTGCCAATTAGACTGCGCTAACTGGGCACAGGGAATCCCACGCTGCTTGGTCGGCCCATCATGTCGGGCACATCAATATCAATGTCCGCCATCTGCACAGCTTATGTGAAAGAGAGAGAGAGAGAGAGAGGGGATGAGCGAGAAGAGCATGGTGGGCAATTTTGGCGCAGAGGCGTGCGTTGCCGTTGTCATTGCCGACATCGTTGAAGGCCCTCTGTCAATGTTTGTCGCACAAAATAAATTAAACTTGGCACTGGCTGGAGTATGAGGATGAGCAACTGGATGAAAAGTGGGCGGTATTTGTGCTACTGGGCTTGTGGTTTGCACTGTGGATGGATGCTCTTTAGTAGTAAACCGACTGTGACTCAATGAATATTTTAATAATGCGCCCGCCGCCTGCAAATTGCTGAAAGAGCCTTGAGCTCAGTTTGTTGCCGACATCAGAAATGGCCTGCAAACTGTGGGTGGCTGGTGAATGGGGGCAGGGGTGGTAATTTGAATTTGCGTGGGCCACGCATCACTAGAAAAGTTGTAGTTGGCTTATGGCTATGCCATTTCAAAAGCAAAAGTTTGCCTTTGCCCAAGCACGGATTTCTATATAAACCCCAAAGCTTAGGGTGTTTCATGTAGTTTGCATATATATTATTTTTAAATCATTAAACAATTTTTTCCAAATCAAAAATGAAAGTTTATTCAAATTTGAATTAAATTGCGTTGCATTTCTAATTGTAAACATTATACAACATATCTGAAAAGTGTAAATAATTTACATTATTTTGGAATTGTTGATTAACATCAAACGTTTTTGCTTTCAACTCAAACAAATTGAGTAAATAAGATTTACATTTTTGCAACAATAAAAATGATTTCTACTCTCTAGGGCACATTTTCTTTACAGTGTACTCTGGCCCCTTCACCACACTTTGACCAAAATAATGTAGCCACCCACTCGCGACCTAATTGCGCACACATAAAACTAACAGACCCAATACGTATGCTTCTTATATATGTATCTTTTTTCGACGCAACGCAATAAATCTGTATGGCGTAGGCGCCTCCAGACGATCCTGTTGCGGGCTGATTGCCAGCTCCATGGGGAGCCAGCTCTTGTAACCAAGAAAAACACCACACACACACACTGATACAAATATATATATAGCTATATATATATCTAAGCAATTCAGGGATCAATTTTAATTGGAAGTCGGCATCAGTTTTCCAGCTGTGGGACGGCGCCTGCCACCCACCCACTGTAAGCATGTATTTAAATGAGTAGCTGCAATTTGAATTGGCAGATCGCTTGCTAACATGCGCATATTTCCGTACTCTGAAATTGTTGCAAAGTATTGAGCAGTTTTAAGTACATACATATAATATGTATATATATATATTTCATTATTTATAGAATATATGTATAAATCTCAATTTCAAGGCAAGCGCGCACAAAAACAAAACAAACGCAATGAGTAAACGAATGAAATGAATAAAACAAACGCCGATTACAACAGCGACACCTTCTTTTTGTGCATTTTGCCCCAATACCAAAGTCGAGAATCGACAACAACAAAAAAACTGCGCAATAATTGCCAATCATTTAGAGAGAAGGAGACAGAGACAGAGAGAGAGAGAGAGAGAGAAAGAAAGAGCAGCAGGTAACAGTGTGTTACAAAGGAATTAGAGGAGAAGAGATTTAGATTTGCTATTTGTTATTGCTAAATTCTACTCGTTATGCGATTCACATTTGCCAAATGCAACGTTAGCTTCTCTGTATGTAATCCATGCATGTATGAGGATTCACGCATGTGTGTGTGTAAACAGGTAAGCGAATTATCAGCCAGACTGGATTCTGAGAATAGGAGCCTGACAAATGCGGAAAACAATAATAAAACAATCAGCTAGAAGTGTTGTATATATGTGTGTTAAAATAGCTGAGAATTGTGCACACAAATAGACAGAAATACATATGTACATATATATATAAATTTTAAAAGAGATGTTTATATAACAATAAAAAATATATATTTGTGATTCTGAGTGCGCTTCGTATTCCTCACAAATCCATACATAAATTTTAATACATATAGACTAGAGATGAAACACAAATGCAACTACAAATTGTAAGCACGATACATATAAAATATTATCAACTCTCACAACTGACTATCTGAGACTCAACTCCATCATTATTTTTATCATTAGACTCACGAAGTGTGTCTTCCTAATTGAATTTCTTAATATTGATTCTATTGATATTTCATAATCTAATTGAAAGACATAAAAACGATTCAGTTGAATTTGATTACTAAGCAAAAGGTGTTATTTGTTTACCATTTAAGCATTAATTTCGAATTTTTCAATAGCTTATAAAATTGATGAAAGAATAAGTTGGTTGAACCAAGTTGGTGGAGGATATGTTAAGTTCGTGACACGAAACAAAAAACTTAAAACTCGACCACCTCTAATAGCGACAGATGTATTCAAGTATTTAATTGCCATGCCGCGTCGCGTTTTCGTTTATTGTTATTATTTTTTTATATGTGTTTTTGTTGGTTTCTTTTTACTTTGCTGCGTGTTGTTTTGGTTTTTGTGTTTTTAGTAGTGGCGAAAGAAAGAAAAGCTAAAAAGGGCCCACACAGCTGACAACGTTTGGTGAAAGTCTGCCCCTTACAGACGCCCCACTCACTGAACCCCCCCTTCTGACCGTACGGCCTCTTAAGCCATACAGCTGGGACGTGTTTATGTTGTTTCATAATCGAAAAATTTACATATCTACAATTTGACCACACCAAGACGTGCAGCAGATTATCGTGCTTACACACGTATCTATATATATATATATAAACATCTCTTAAATGATTGTTATATTTGTTAATATGTAGATGTATGTCTACGTAACAGAATTGTGCTAACTAGCAGATGCAATTTGCAGAAAGCTTTTGAGAAACATGCTTTCCTTGTCGTGGGAAATATAATTTAATTACATATTATGCATGATAGGCTATTATTTTTTTTAAACTTGAAATTTACTTTGGATAAACTAACGAAATTACAATAATCTCTTCGATTGCTTTACCTTTATTAATAGTATTTTTTATTTCAAGTGTTAATCCTAAATAGTACCTTTTTTATTAATAATTACTCTTAAATAATTATTATATTTCATTACAAATATGTGTGTTCATGCGTTGACTTTTGTGCGCCACTGTATGCTATTTGTCAGCTGGTAGATTGCAGACTTGTGGTGGGCAAATGCCGTTACTGTTGCCGGCAGAGCCGATGACGCACCTGAGAAAGTAGACCAGTTGCGACAAGCGACTGCCAACGGAGGTCAGTGCAAGAGAGTAGAGATATAGATACGAAATACAAGATACGGGTGTTTGACAGGCAGACTGACTGACTGACAGTCAGACAGTCTGTTGTTGTCATTCCCTGTATGTGTGTGTGTGTTTGTGCATATGCTGTTTCAGGGGCCTTATCTAATCAACAAGTTTCTTGGCTGCCCACCAGATGGCGCGACTGCTGTGCGATTGAGGTGCAACAATTTGTCTGCAATTGCCATTGCCACAGCAACAACAAGAACATCAACAACAGCGACAGCAACTGTCCCAAAAATACTTCAGTTTGCGGCGAAAAAAAGAGAAGCGGTTTGACAGGTTTTACGCCTTTACGGCCAGGCTGACGGGGCCGGCCGGTATGCAGCAACTAAGCTGTTCCTCCATTGCGACGAAAGAGGCAGAGCATATGGGCGGGGAGAAAGGGGTGTGGAGTGGGTTTGCTTGGTTGGTAGTTTTGGGAGGGGCAGGAAACATTGTAGCATTGAACATGCACAACAATTTTGACTTGGACTTTGACTTGTTTGTTTGACTTTTCTGGATACACAGCAACAAAAAACCAAACAAAAAATATACCAACATAAATTAAATTGCAGTTTAGTAGAAAAAGTGCAGTTGAATTAATTACATTGTACTGCGCTTAAAAATACCAACTCGAGTTTTACAATTTTCTTTGTAACTTTTTCTTTATTGTGCTTCAGACAATTTAGGTACAAATAGAATGGTATTTTTTTCCTCTTTTTTTGCTGTGTAGTGCAATTTAAGTGGAGTTCGTCGTTGTGTCTGCTGTTGGTTGTTGGTTGTTGACTGTTGGCTGTTGTTGTCATGCCAAAAGGGCCACGCTGAGGCATTTATGCGGCTTTACATTTGCATAGTCGTAATACTTATTTATTTCGCCCAGCTGCTGGCAGGCAACTGGCAACTGCCGAATGAGTCATGCAACTGTGTGCAGCAGGGGAGCATTGGCCCAATGCTGCTGCATTCAATAAAATTTACATATGCTGTTTGCTTGCATACAAGAAATTTAAAAAAAAAATTGAATACCAAAGCAGAGTGCCAGAAAATTTTAGTTACATTGAAAACAAACAGAAAAAAATATAGGTAATTTATGTTATAGTTGATCGATAAGCAATGAGAGCGCCCGCATTTTGACCAATTGAATCAAATGTTAACAAGCTGGCAACGTTCACACAGCGACAGAATCTAGGGCGCAATCTATGTGTATGTGTGTGTGTGTGAAATGTGAAATGTGCATCACAGCTGTGGCCCTGTTGGCGGAAGCATGCAGATTGAAAGTAATCAAATAAATGTAACGAGGTGGAGAGACAGACATAGAGAGAGAGAGAGAGTGAGAGAGGGAGGGGGCGTGAGAGCGGAAGTGCGTAAATCAAGTGGAAAAACAAACGAGAAACGAAAACAAGCACACAAACAGAAAGGTGGCAACTCCAAGGGGCTGACAAGGAGATGACCTCAATTTGCATTTAATCGCGCAGAGTGTTCCACTCAGCGCATAAATCGTAGCCAATTTGGCAATTATTTGTCATTTAGTGCCAAGGACAACAACAACAACAACTGATGTTTTCTTCTTCTTTTTTGAATTGCTTTGCATGTCTTACATGCCTGTCCAAAATAGAAACGACAAAATAATTTCGATTTCGATTTCGAGCCCAAAAGTGACGGCCACCAATTGAAAGTTTGACTACGATTTGCATTTCCAAATTGGTGTTTCTCAACACATCAAATCGGAGAAATGAAATCGCTTTCGCTTTCGCTGCACGCCCGCATGCTGCCCCCTACCCTCCCCTTTGGTACCCCTGACAGGTCTTAATCGTTGGTGAGGTTTGGGGTCGGTCAATGCTTTCGAACTCAAATTATCGGACAATCAACTGCGCTTAAAGATTGCAACTCGCTTATCGTTGGGTGCATTCCACATACGTTTCCATCATTAAGTGATATTAGCGAGCAGAGGTTCAATTAAAAAGCAGAATGGCAAGAGGTACCTCAAACTGACTCATACACTCTGCAGAGTGTAACAACGAGTGAGTAGTAGCAAGTAAAGCAACGAGTGATAAGTAACTAGTAAGTAGCAAAGAGTAGCAACGTGAAAGTGAATAACAAACCTAAAGGATAGATTATAAGTTAAGTATATTCACATTACTGTATTACTTTACTTTGTGAAAATTAAGTTAACAAAGTTAAGCAAGTAAAGTACTAGCATCAGCTAGTTACGAGTAGAAGATCACCTGAGACCAGCTTATATTCATTTCAGAGTTGAGCTACACTTTGCAGTATCTGAAGATGCGTCTAAAAAGATACTCAAAAGATGATGAGACCTGCTACTAGTCTTTAATTTTCACTCGGAAAACTAGACGAAGGTAAATCCTACTATTTGTACTTAAACAGAAATAGTAACGAGTAGCGATTAGCGATTAGATTGTCTACAGGTATTTCAAACTGAATCGAGCAGCGAGCAACAGCGATTACTGGTTAAAGGAGCTGTTACAGCAAAAGAAGGTAATTTACAATGCAGGTAGTAAATAGTGAAAAGTGAATAGAAGGCAGTTACAGTTACTTACAGTACGCCCGAACAGCGTGTGCAGACAAACGAGCCGATTGTCATGTTGACGTAGGTGGGCCCCTTCTGGCTGCAATCGAAGCATTGCCGATTGCCTGCCCCGCTGTTCACTAGTTCCCGCAGCGCCAGCAGGTATTTGTCATCCTGTTTTTTGCGCACGGCCATGTTGTAGTTTTTGTTGTATTTATTGTTGTTGTTGTTTTTTGCTTTGTTTCCTGCTTCCGGCTGCGTGACTGAGTCTGAGTCGGAGCTGGCCTCGTCCTCCAGCCACTCCGTGTCCGGGGATTGATGATAGATGTCAGCGGCGTGGGGGACAGTGCTGCTGCTGCTGTAAACGTATGCGAACTGAATTTTGCCTGCTTTTCAACACACACACACGCACACCAACACAAACCGAAAAATATAATAACAGTTATGCGTGTGTTTGATTGTTTGTTTTTGTTTTACGCAACGCTTGACCTTTCTTTAGCCGAGCAAAAATGACTTCAAAACAAATGCTGCTGCTGCTGCCGACGCCGATGATGCCCTTTATATATATATGTGTGTGTGAGTAAGTAATAATTTAGACAGCAAACATATTTTATTGCTAGATTATTATTGTTTACGTTTTTACGCACTGCACTCGTTTCTATTCTTTTCTTCTTGTTTTCGTTTGCCTTTTTACATTAATTGAATTTTATTTACTGCTGCTGCGCTCAATTTGCCCACAAACACTGAGAATCAATCACATACGCTGCGCCTCCCGTCTTGGTTTCGCTTATTTGCTGGCTGTTATTAACAGAATTAAGCACACAACGAAAAATTCTCTTTTAATAACAAACTGTAGCAAGAGACGCCCGTCCGAACAACCGAACGTCGCAAACTTGAAAATGGAACTGCCTACCAGCACTGTGTGACCACATTAGCTTTGCCAACAAATGCTGCCTTGCTTTAAGGTGACCAGGCGTTTATATAATGTAAAAAACGAGTTGGCATTGCTAAAATTTAAATTTTTTACTAAAAGTACAATATTTATTTGTATTCAATTATTTATGTACAGACAATGTAACTACTACTCCTCTAGCGGCTTTCGCGTATTGCCTTTATTTGCAAATTTGCGTTTCTTGAATATGGCGGGCGCACTGCTGCTGCCAGCTGTTTCATCCAAGCCTGTTATTGTTTTCTCCTTGAAGCGTTTTACAGGTGGTTGGGATTCGTAGATAGAGGTGACAACAGGAGCTATGTCATTATAATCAGTGCTGGGCAATTCCCAATCAATAGCAGCTGGCGGAGGTCTGTAAATAAATATTTTAAATTAAATACAAAAGATAAACAATAAATAATCGTAATAATGCAATATTTATACTCAATTACCTAGTTTCCACCACCTGCCATTCACCAATCTCTTGTGTGGCCGCTTCCTCTTCGGTCTTGAATCCCTGTCTTTTCTCTTCCTTTTGTTTCTTCTCCTTGGCGTTCTCCGGCTTGCGATAGATGCGAGCGTGTTTCTCCCGATTGAATCGTGCAACTTCCTCATCAGCATTGGCGCGAAAGCGCGACGCCTCCTCCGCCTGAGTGAGCTCCTGCTGATCGATTGCCAACTGGTTGATCCGCTCGTATTCCGCATATGAAAGGAAACCCTCCTTGGGCGGAGTCCAAACGGATTCGTTTGTCTTCACATTCCAGTAGTAGGTGTGTCCCTCATCCGATTTTCCCTCTACCCACAGCGAGGCATCTGGTACCGTTTCCGTTTGCACTTTGGTCACATTTACCCGACGATTATCGCCTTGCTCCTCCTCCTCATCGGAGTCACCCACCAAACGCATTGGATCAATTTGTCGCTGTCTACCAGGTACTCCAAATCTACCGCCACTTGTGGATGCAGCAGTTGAGGCTGTTGTGGCACTGATTACTGTATTAATGGAACGCGCTGTCATATCGCCATGATAGCCATGGATATCTTGGGCATAGGATTTCATTGCGGCCGCCTCCATTTTCCGGATCTCGTTGTCCATCTTCTGTTTCTCCCGCTCCGCCTTTTCGCTGTTGCGACTGATCTCTGTGATGCGCTTGGAAACATTTAGCTTGTGTTTCTTACCACTCTCGTGGAATGCAATGCTCTAAAAATATGAGAATTAATTACAATTCCAATCTTACTTTGTTTACTTACCGCTTTATTATCGCTCAGCCAGCATTTGCAGAAGTCGCAGTATTTGCGTTCATTCGATTTCCAGTATTCCGTCCTGTAAAGCATAATGTTCTAAATAAATCATATTAAATATAAGTTATTTACTCACATTCCCTATGTTTGTTTATTTGCCTCTGTTTTCTAAATATGTTTTGGCCAGAACTCAGTGTTGGGAAATGCATTTAAGTATTTGTTAATGTTATTGCTCATTTTGGTCATCTTAACTGAAAGCGATGTTAAGTTGAAATTCGCTGCTTAGCATAGCAAATGACATAAAACTAAAAATTGTTTACAAAACTCAATAATACTCTACTCTTAATTTTATGTTCTTATTTATGAAAGCTAAAAAAAGATGCACTGGCTTTACCAGTGCTTAAGCACCAAATGTTCATAACAGATTGCGAAATGTTAAATTGACAGTGCTGTTGTTGACAAAGGTAAAAAAAACAGTCGAAGTCCGCCGCTAGTGGCACATATTTATTGTTGACGAACGCTCGCCGTCCCTCAGATATCTCCCATACCTTAGCCATGGCACAGGCCCAAGTCGCAACAAAAACCATGCCTCTGCAAGACACAACGGCCAAAACAACAAGTGAGAGAATTGGATAATTGCAACTGACCCATGGTCCAAAGTTTTTTTCCATGCGATTTCACCTGGCTAAAAAAAAAAACAGCTGTTTGATTATAATTAGTTAACCCAAAACCTGTTCATCCATTCAACATTGTTGCTGTTGTCAAAACTGTTAATATATGCGAAACTTTCTTTCAATTGCCTTTTCAGATGGTATATCCAAAATGCCAACGCTGGGTGAAAACAGCTGGGAAGAATTTTCGATAGAGGTGCCATGGGGCACAGTGGAAGGTGAGTGTTTGGGAATAGAACTGCTAATCATTTTACACACACCAAAAGCTGAGTCACCCTTAGTCAGCTTATCGTATCACTATCACAAATCGCACGTTTATTAGTGGCATTGAATGATTTACGCATTTATAAAAAAATAAACAAACAATCTGGGTAATTTGCAATGGTAAATGATCCATGGTCAAAGGCCAGCAATGTGTTGTAAATGTTTTTAGACCAACGAAGGATAAAAGAATATACATATATATAATTTATGTTATAAGTACATGATTTCTGTTGTATTATATACATTATCTCTTTGAGTGCATAATTAATAATCGCTTCGTATTTCAGGCAAATGGTGGGGATCTCGGAATCGGCAGCCAATCCTGGCATTGCATGGCTGGCAGGATAATTGCGGATCCTTTGACCGGCTGTGTCCGCTGCTGCCCGCTGACTGCTCCGTCCTGGCCATCGATCTGCCCGGACATGGACGCTCCTCGCACTATCCGCAGGGCATGCACTATTTCATATTCTGGGATGGGATTAGTTTGATCCGGCGCATTGTACGCAAATACAATTGGAAGAATGTTACCCTCTTGGGTCACTCGCTGGGCGGTGCGCTAACTTTCATGTATGCCGCCAGTTTCCCGGATGAGGTGTCCAAGTTGATCAACATCGATATTGCTGGACCCACTGTGCGCGGCGTCAATCGGATGGCGGAAGGCACTGGCAAAGCGCTGGATAAATTCCTTGACTATGAAACGCTGCCGGTGGACAGACAGCCGTGCTACTCGTACGAGGAGATGATCAAGTTGGTCCTGGACGCGTACGATGGCTCAGTGGATGAGGCCTCTGTGAAGATTCTAATGGAGCGCGGCATGAAAGCGAATCAGTCGGGATATCTCTTTGCGCGTGATCTGCGGCTCAAGGTGAGCCTGTTGGGTCTATTTACGGCCGAGCAGACGATAGCGTATGCCCGGCAGATACGCTGCAAGGTGCTCAACATTCGGGGTGTACCCGGCATGGCATTCGAATCGGATGAATTCTATGCAACGGTCATCGCCACGCTAAAGGAGTGCGCCGGGCATGTCGTCTATGTGGAAGTGCCGGGCACACATCATCTACACCTGGTCACACCGGACCGGGTGGCGCCGCATATTACTCAATTTCTTGTAAATAAGTAATTAAAATAGTACAAAACCCGTTTCACAATCGGTGAACATTTGTCTTACGTTACGTTTTTCGATTTACGTTGCGTTACATCAAATGTTGTGATTACGATTCGTAGCTAAGTAGGAGGCTTGATACTGTAGAAAATACAACGGTTTTCTTTGTGAATTCACCAGTATTACAAAATTCAATGTTTTTTTTTGGAACGTGCTCTAAACAGCACTGGTAGAGCAATTTACCGTTGCCTAGCAACATTTTATTTTGGCGTCATTTGTCTGTCATTGTGGAAAAAAAATGGATTTGATACAGGAGATAAACGAAAAATATCAAGCACTCGAGGCGGAAATTGATAAAAAGCTGGAAAAGGTGTAAGTCAAGTGCAAGCCATAAGTTTGTAATCATCTCAAGCGATTGCGCAGTTTATGGTTCAGTGCTTCCACGGAAAAAATAAGTGTAGCATAGGCAGCGGCATTCCATGAAATATGTACGTGCGGCATTTGTACTTGCACTTTATTGTCGGCAGATGTCGCCTTAACTATTTTGTTATTTACTATTAATTTTAAAGGAATAACTGTAATTGAGAAATATATTTATTTGTATTTACATATAGATAATAGATTCTTATCAATTTGCACTTGCTAAAATTTTTTATTTTATTTTTATATTAATATATTATAAACGACATCAAAAATTCCAATTTAACTTCTAGACAAGCTGAAGAGCTAAAATTAGAGCGCCAAAATGAGAAACTGGCTGAAAAATCAGCAGCTGCTCCATCGCCAAAAGTTTTGTCCTACGAGGAGGCGCTGCAGAGAAATGCAAACACGTTGAAAGTGAGTTAGCAAAAGTTTAAACTAAATGTAACTAACTATTTTCAATTCTTAACAGTCTCTGGAAATAGCCAAGGCTCGCTTACGATCCCGTTCCACCTACTCCCCTGTAGAGAAATTGTTGCAGCGTGCTCTGGAGAACTACAAAAATGAACTGGAAAGTCTGAATAAGAAACAAGTAAAAAACAGCAAACAGGACTTCAGCGCACAGGCGATGCCAGCAGCTCAGAACGGTGACGATGTTGAGAAAGAGCAGGAGGAGGCGGAAAACCTTTACGAGCTAATCATGCAAAATGTTTTGGACGCCAGCGAAAGTCGTCGCAATTGAGAATTGCTGTAGCTGTCTCTTATTTTTTTATGGAATTTTATACATATATATATATATAGATACCATGTACTTTTGTCTCGCATCGCAACTGCCACTGAAAAAAAAGTTGCATTTCACAAGCTGAACAAATAGTGGCACATGATCAAACGAGAGTTTTATATGCTGTTTCCCCCGCGTAAACAAAAGAGAACCCAAAACGAAATAAACACGATCAATGACAAAAGCAACAACAACAATAAATAAAAAAACACTTCACAAAAGATCTAACCAAAAAGCTGCCAATCCTGTCAACCCATAAATTAACCATATCATCCAATTGAACTAAGTGTTTGAACATGTTCGTCGGTATCTCAAAGCAAGGAGTTCTAAAATGACGCGACAAGGCCAACAAATGTGAGAGTAAAACAAACAAACCATTAACAAAATTTGTACTTGTTCTAATTAGTTTGGTAATTATATAGGGGAGGGGGATATTTATATCGATCTATGCTGCAAAACTTCGATTTCTAGACGGCAGTCTAAAGAAAGAGAGAACAATCAACGTTTATTAATAAATCAATTAATGACACCAAACGGTTCGTGCAAACATCAAAGAAAACTTATGAGTTTTTCACGACACACACACACACATACAAACACACACATTGACAATGTATGACACATATGCTGATAACGTTGGTTGGTTGCTGCCGCAGACTATCGCAAACGTGTCGTGGTAGAGTGCCTTGACGTAAAGACATTGTATGTGTGTCGAGCAAATAGCAAACAACAGTTTGAGTTGAAGTTGTCATATCTGTTATGAAGCACATCACACACACACACACACACACACAGAGAAAAATGACAGACTACCTGCTGCAGATAAGAACACACAGCGCTCGAAAATATTGAGACAAATTGTAATGCATACAACAATTGAAACTTGTACGTTTAACGACATTTTCATTTCAAATTTTCTTTTTGTTTGCCTGCCAACATTATTGCTACGATACAGCAAGAGCTTCATTTTAATAGAAAATACACTAAGAAAATAAAATAGATAATTTTGCCACTATGTCAATTTATAACTTTGGCAAAATTGAGATCGATTTTGTTTTTTTTACGAACTTTAAAGAAGTCTAAAACGACGTTTATTCTTATAACAAATAATAAACGGCTTAAAAAAACACGAATTTTATTTTCCAAGAACCCGTTTTTTATGTAAAACCCAATTTTATGTAAGATAGTTTAATAAAGTTATTTTTTTAATTAAAAATTTGTGTGTCTTTTTAATAAACCGTCAAATTTATTTTACTCACTTTAATAGTTCGAAAACGCTATAAATTATTTAAAAATAAGAATCAAACAATTTGCACTTATTTTAAAACATTTAAAAACGAATCGATCTGTAAATTTCAAGGAATTCGATGACGGTTAAATTTTTCTGTGAGTGTATTGTAAATAAATTACCAACTTGTGCTCCACATTTATGCGTTCAATATTTCATATTTATTTGTTTTTTGTTTTAACTTTAAACTCACACACACACATATATATATATATATATATATGTATGTTTGTATTTATATGTGTAGCTCCTCCTTCCACCTGTACAGGTGTGTGTGTGTGTGTTTGTATTTTCTTCTCTTGCAATTCATATCAGTTAGAGGAGCTCGCTCGTTTCTCGACCGATCGACGACTTCGTGGCGCTGACGTTTTCAATTTCATCGACGAATCCAACAGTTCAGTTACTTTCCGATACGCGACAAGTGCATAGTGAAACGCTCCGTGGAGCGATCGTTATTTAGGATCGATCCTAACAGATCATCATTATTTCTAAACACTTCTGTGCGATTGTTGTGTGAGTTTTTTGGGAGGGCAGCGAGTTACTTTGGCCAAGTGGATTTAAACTGTGAATGCGCATTTTGCATATAACAAGAAGTTTGTTCGTTTGGCTTAAGTTATTTTCATGCCCGATATACCGCCACGTGGGTGAAGCAGCCATTTGGCGCAACTAACACGATTAGCTCAAAAAAGGCAACAAATTTGTAGCCGTGGCTTTTGCCAACGTCATCAACTGAAATCGATTCGTTTTGAGGATCGCACGAAAAGCAATCTGTGCACCTGGCCACAGACGCAAATATATATAAATATATATATTTATATATATTTACATAAGAGATAAGAAACTCTCTCCATGCTCAAGTTGGTTAACTGTAATCAATCACAAATGGCACCAACGAAAAAAAGAAAAAGTAAAAGAAGAAATATCGTTGGTCTTAGATTGATAATGACACTGATACGCGATATGCCGGCAACTGCTCCTAATCGAAAAAGTTAAACTGATTGCATGGCTACCGTATATAACCAACCAAAGGCTACGTATACCACTGTATAAGCACATATATATTAATAATCTTTGGAATGTCGGCTTCTGATTTACCGACTTTATTAAACCGCGAACTTTTATAGACTACATTAAGCAATTATCGTTATTGGTCTGTAAAATTACAGACACCTCAAGAAGCAACTTCCAATTTTGTCAGACGAGTGTAAAATTTGATTTTTTTTATATTTGTTGACGTGTCTTGGTTGACTTTAAACTGATTCGACATGCTTGAGAATGAGGGTAATTTTGGGGAGTACAGCGAATACGATTTGCGACAAGGCCCAGTTTGGGGGTCCAGGTAGCCATATAAGTAACGCTCTCTGACCGAGCGACGTGGCTACAGATATACACGTATATATATATATACATATATCTCTCTTCTGGAGTGGTGCAACTCTTTGAGACTGAAACTGAAATTGAAACTGATAATTGTGCTACGTACACAAAACCTTGCTGAAAGTTATCAGCGCCGATTGACAACCGGAAATTAAAGTTGAAAGCGACACGATTACTTCATTAGTTATGTTTATTTCCACATTGTTGTATGTGGCTCTTTGAGGTTAGTATTTTCGTATTTTCTGTTTGTTAAAAGGTCGACAAGGTCGCAGGAGCCATCGTTGGGGTTCAACGAACCAATACGCTAAAAGCTTTATGGCTTCGATTTATTTATTATTAGATATCCATAGTCGTTATTAACCAATTAGCTTTTGATTATTGGTAGCTGGCAGAGGCGGGTACCCCCTTCCCTCGTAGAGTAGTCAGTGGTTGGAGCCCTCTCTGTGAGTTGGAGTCCCTTGAAGTGCTGTAAAGTATAACAAGTAATAGTTGTTGAAACGCAATTACAAGCTCCAATAATAAATCAAGAGTGCTCGAGGTGTGTGTGACTGACTAGATAATACCCTGTATATAACACAGTTTTTTACAAATTTAATTAACCTTCGAAATACAAAGAAGTTCCTTAAAAGTACAAATTTAGAAGGGTTCTTCATTAATTGAGTCTGCTTAGCATATATCAGATTCGCTATAGAAAATCTGAATAATCTTAGACAAACGTGGCACTGCCGACTCAGCTGTAGATTTTGAGATTCTCATTTCTATTTATTACCAAACATAGATTTCCATAAGTTTATTATGCCCACTAAAACCATTTTGATGTGGTATAAAAAGTTGGAGCGAAACGTTGATCAGGTGCAAGCGACAGACGAGGACGTGGAATTCGCACAACACTTATACAAACACACACGCTTATTTGTTGTACCAACCAAATCTGGGAGCTGGAGCCTACTACACGATGTCATTTGGTAGACATTGGCGGGTGCAGTCAGCAGTCAGCATTGTGCTCCACGAGGCGCGACGAGTGTGCCAAGAAACGTCAAAAGAAATGAATTCGCTGTCCAAAAAGCGTAAGAAGGCCTGAATGTCTGATGATGATTATGATTATGATGACGATGATGATGATGATGATGATGACGAGTGGCCCCGAGCCTTAGGCTTAGGGGTCGTACCGACCAGGGAGGTATGGTCTGTGGGGTGTGCTTGCAAATGCAAAAACTTTAGACAGGGAATCAATTGTTGCCTTGTTTTATTTCTCTCCTTTTTGTCGAGAGACACGCAACAACAATAGCAAAATAGAAAATAAGCTGGTAACTAGCTGCAAATGGGCTGTGAATAGGGGGGGCGGCGTGGGTGTGGCCTGGGGGCGGGTGTGTGGCCAACAACCGTGAAAAGAACTTCAGGATGACAGTTATGGGTTACAAAGGCAAGGATTGAATCAAATAAATAAAAGCACAAGGTTCGTTCCAGTCAAGGTAGGTAATGTGTGGGGAGAAGGAGGGTGAATTGGGGGCTGTGTGTGTGTGTGCTGGTGTATGTACTGTTGCTGGGGGTCCTTCGATATCCATAACCTTACCATGTCCATGTCCATGTCAAGTTTGCATGCGGCTGCAGGTAATTCTTCATTTGCTTTACATAATCATCATACTAAAAATGAATGGCAAATCTATTAGCATATAAACATCGCATAAAAACCGTAAATGTCGACAGAACCAAATCCGTAAAATCAGTTGCATTTAGGCAGTCGAATCGCTATGAACATCTGGAAGGCAAAAGTGCTCACCGAGGTGCCCTTTGGCCATGTGCTCATCGTTGGTGGCAAAGTCAAGCCCCATCCCAATAAGTAGGCAATGCTAAAATCACATTTGCGAGCAGCATTCGCAATCTGAGTTTAACAATTGTAATCGTTCCGCAGAATCTCATTGGATTTAACGGATAATGTAAATGCTGAAAATGAGAGCGAAACGGTTTTTCTCAAAATCGAGGCAAACTTTAGGGAGGGTCAGATCATACGCAGCATGTTTCAGCCGGGGGAGGGCTGGAAACAGGAGGAGATATCGAAGAATTGGAAAAGTGATGGCCCCAAGAATCCGCTGGTGCCCGGGCAATGTTTCACCTTTCGGGTGGCTGTGCTGCAGCGTTGCTTCGAGATCTATGTGAACGATCAGCTTTATGGCTCCTTTGAGTTCATCAAGTTTCCCAAGCAGATCAACTATGTGCGCGCCTACGGGGACTTTGAGAAGATCACCCAATTCCATCATCGCATGCTCTTCCCATTGGTCTTTCCACGCAGCCTAATGTGCTGCGATCGTGTCGCCTTCCAGAGTGACGTCCCCAGGCGCTACGAGTCTGGCACCGTTGTCGCCATGGAATGCATTGCCAAAGGACCGCCCACAACGGAGTTCTCCATTTGTTTCCAGTGCAACGACACGGGTCGCACGATTCTCAAGTTTAATGTCAACTTTGACAAGACGACGGTTTCGCGTTCTTATCAACGAGAGGACAACAGGTACGCCTATAAAAAATTCCATATATATATATATAGTCATACCTCAAAATTTAAACTCCAACAAAAATTAATTGTTTTCGTTTTTTGATAGAGTGAAGTTCTGGCTTAAACTTTGTATTCCATTTCATAGAATACAATTTTGGCAAGCATTTTAAATATATAGAAACTAAATCATTATAAAAATATATGTTTTTTTTTAATAATGGGATTAGATTTAAAAAAGTGATGACAATGGAAAATTTATAACCATAACCAAGTGAACTTCTTTTATAGAATTTCGGCCTGAAATCTAGCTTTTAAATTTAAACCTATTATTTTTAGATCAAGTAATGATCAAAAAGTAATACTTTTATAATCTTTTGACAAAGTTATAAATTATATATTTCATGCTCTTTATTTTAACCATTTCAAATAAGAGCGCACTGTCAAAAGTTTAAATCATAATCAAAAAGTTATTGGTTATTGATAGAATTATTTTATTATTTTATTTTTTTATTTGTGCATTTTTTCTCTTTATTTTGACCACTTCAAATTTAAACTTTAAATCACAATCAAACCGTTTATGATTTTGGGAATCGGTCCTATTTTGACAGAGTTCTGTTGATGAAAAACAAAAATTTTGTAGCTTGCGAATATATAACAAAAAATTTTCATCATTATTTACTATAAAAAATTCAGAAAAAAAATTTTGAAAAAATTAAAAAAAGGAATAATTTTTTAGAAATCATCGTTAATAGAACAATTTAAATATATTCCAAGCGATTACTGAGCTTTCTTTGCAAATTGCTTAACTAATTTTCTTTATTTTCTTCTCGACTAGTTTTGCCAGCGACGATGAGGAAACCGAGGGCGAATTTCCGTTTGTGCGTGGAAAACTCTTTAAAATTGCATTCGGTATCAGCGATCGCTCCTTTCTCATTGCAGTCAATGGGCAATACTTTACCTATTATAATTTCCCGTTACGCCCCTTTTCGATATCGACGCTCAAATGCTTCACCAACGAGGTGGGCGACTTTTCTGTAAGAAGTTTGGAGTACCATTCCGATTCGCCGTTACTTTCGCGTGTCGAGAAACTCTCCATTATATAGGGCAGTATATTTTTTTGTTTTTTGATTTGTGTTTAGAATGGATGGACATATGTCCAGCCTCGCTAGTTGCAAACGTTGAATTTATTCTTGTACACCAGTTAACTAACTACTTGTAGTCTATCAAGTTTATCAAATAAATTAATTAACTTCAAAAGGTGAGTCTGTGGCAACTGGTTATGTTTTCTTCCAATCGAGTTTAAGGAAGGGAGCAAATGGGAGCAAGTTGGAGCTGAATTAAAACAAATGAAACTGAACTCCAAGAAGAATTATTATGGTCTAGCAGGCCTTACTTAATCACACTTTAACTTAACGTTTTTAAACAATAATTAATAACAGTTATTTGTTTATGTAGGTTCCTTTAGTTATTGCAAGGACCAGGCTTTATTTCAAACAATTTATTGCTGTCGCCACCAGTCCACTCTCATTATAAACAATATGTATACCATATCGGGTTGGTATTCCTCCCACTCTCCACCGTGATGCTGAGTGTGTGTGTGTGTGTGTGTTTGGCTAATCTTCGAAGAAGTACAACTTAAAGTTAGTCTTATGGTTAGTTTCGAGTTTCCATTTTCTTTTAAACAAAACACACTTGTACAAATAGAAACAGAACAACTACAAACTATTAATTTAAGACTGCGATTCCTTTTGCGCAGCAAGGATTATGTTGTCAACTTGTTGTTTATATGTTGGTTTGCTTTAAAAGTAACGGAACTCGCCCTTCTTGCCCAAATGCTTGCTACGCATCATGTCCGTGGCATCCGGAGAGCGTTGATCCATGCCTGCATTGTCCTGCAACAAAGATTAAAACACATTATGAGTATGAAAATCGGAGCTTGTTGCATCTAAAGCACTCACCATATTGCCGCCCGTCATGTGACGGGATTTACTTGTCCCCGGCTGTTGCTGCTGTTGCTGCTGCTGGCCATAGAACTGACCGTTGCCCTCGCCATCGCCGTAATTGAAGGGTGTGACAATCGTGTGTGGCACATGGGCCACCTGACCACGCATATTACGCGCCTTCCACCACTTGCGTGTGTCATCAAGGATCTGCATATGGAAACGCATTACAGATTTCAATAAATATATAGAGAATATTGTTGTAGGATAGCTTAATAAGGATAGATTTGTAGTCTTCTAATCGATTAATTATAATAGTAATTATTTTAACTTTTCAAATATTTTTTTATTATTTAATATAATTAATTTAAACAGTATTCCTCAAACTACCCGTATTTTATTTTGTAGAGTTGAATTTTATTTTCAATTGTTGTAAATAGGATTAAGCTACAAGGACTTACCTCCAGGTATTCACCGCGCATGACACTCAGCTCCTTGTCATTGTTAGCGGTGCGGGGGTAGGTGACCAGAACAACTTTAGCGCCCGACGATTGCAGATCCTCCAGCCACGCCTCCAGCAGCTGATCCTCGCTGGGATTAGCGGCACCGCCACGCGCTGCACCCGCAGTCAGTTCGGAGACGCCGCCTGGTCCCGCTGCACCATAGTTGCCAGTGCCGCTGCTCACGTTGCGGGATTCGCGTGTGTGGAGATTCTGCAGACCAGCTGTAATTGCGCTCAGGCTGGGACCACCGGGACCACCAGATCCATGCGCACCAGTGGACGTTACGCCATTACCACCGCTGCCGCGCTCAATGGAGTCAAAGGAGAGCTCGCTCCGCGCATTAAAATCGGAGGCACTGATGGCACCGGTGCGATCACGATCACGATCCCGATCGTTGCCGTGGTGTATGGTGTACTTCTCGCTGAGGGAGATGCCAATGCCATTCGTGTCATAATCATCATAGCCGCCACCAGCAGCTGCACCACCACCGCCACCACGTCCGCTTATGCCCAAACCGACACCGGGACCGGCCTGCACATCGAGACGACGCTTGCTGACATGCGTCGGCGATGTGGCCTCCAGTTCGTCAATGACTAAATAATCGGGGGACCAGCCATCAAGGAAGACAGGGTGATACGAGCCAACATCCTCCTTCCATTGATCGCGCGGAATGACCCAGGCATCGCCCAATGAGCGCCACAGTTCGGTCTCCTTGCTGGTGACGCAGTTTATCAACAAATTGATGGCCTCGCGAGTCAGCAGCGGATTGATGACGCGCGCCGGCAACTGGGACTCGTAGTAGGTATCGCTGGACGCTTCGACAATCAGTGCCAGGGGCGTAAAGAGAAAATGCACTAATTCGGGCGCATTGGGATCATGGATATGCGCCTTTAATTTGGCCAGCAAATTGAATGATAGCTTAAACTTGGCGAATATATCAACAAACTCCTTCTCATGTGGCGGACGGGTGCGCAGGGTGAGCAATCCCTCGCCTGGATCTCGTTTTTTCGATTTGCGATTGCGACGACGCCGTTCCAGCTCTCTGGAAGCGGCTGCCGCATGCTGCAGTCGCGCAATAAACTTCTCAATGTCATCGAAACAATGATTCAGCACCGCCACATCCCTTTCATATTTCTCGCTGGACGTGGAGCTCGTCTCGTCGCGATCATTGACACCGCCATGCTCCGAATCCGTTTCCCCATTGTGTATGAGGTCCACTTCGGTCACAGCATTACCAGCCGATCCTCGCATGCCATATTGATCCACACTGCTGCGCTGATGCATGTGATGCTGATGCTGTATCTCTCGATCCCGTTCACGCTCCCTTTCCCGCTCCCTCTCTCGCTCCCGATCTCTGCCGCGTTGCTCGCGCTGATGATGATGCTGCTGCTGCTGCTGCTGTTCGGCGCGACTGTGCGACGACGACGACGATGTCTTGCTCATCATCATGGCCATGCCTGAACTAGTGCTGGCGCCGCTAGCATGCTGCGTGGGTGTCGCTCCCCGCTGCTGGGTGATCATCTTACCGCTTCGCAACTGCTTCAGATCTTCCACCAAATGCACAGCGCTAACACTTTGTGACTGTTGGCAGAGAGAATAGACTGGGATTAGGGAAAGATCGTATTTATCTATACGGAAGCTAACCAACTCACCTGAAATATGTGCATTTCGGAGCGTGATCCGCCGCCGCCCGAAACGATAAAGACAAGTATGTTGTTGTAGAGCTCCATGGCGTCGTTGGATGTGAACGCGGTGGGTTCCTGCACCAGCGATGCGGGAAAACGCTCAATAATGTTCTGTAAAATAAGATTCGCTTAGAGAGTTGCCAAAAATGTTCCATTTTATGGTTATTTTGGAAACAAAATAAGATTTTGTGTGGTTTGTTTGGCTTAAGATCTAACTTAAACCAAGTCTAAAACAAAACAAACTTTCTTTTAATTATAAAATTGATAAACCAAAATATTGGGAATTTTAGTATATGTTGACATATTGAAATAAGCCGTGTGTACAAACCCCCGTCTCGTAATCCATGATGAGCACCCACTGGTAGTCCAGGCAGAGCTGCATCTTCTGCGACCAAATGCCTGTGGTCTTCTCCAGCTGCAGCAGTCGTCGCATGCCATCCGCAGGATAAACAATGCCCGACTCCTTGTTCACGGTGAATGTGGCTAAATGCTCCAGCAGGTAGGTGGGCTTGTCATGCAAATCGCCATCGAGTCTCTCCCTTTCCTCGCCCCCACTTCGATCGTCTCCGGAGTAGTCACCGCCACCGCCATGGGCACCACCGCTGCTGTTACCAGCACTACCGCCGCCATTCGAATGATGGTTGACCATCTTTCCTGACTGTAAATTGAGACTGTTTACTGATTAGCGTCTTCTGAAAGTGAAAACAAAGACATGTTTCTTAGTACAGTCTTGGTTCAAAATATAGTTCAATCGTATGGAAAAGTTTACGGTGATAAATTAATTTAATGAATCTTTGACATTTACAGATTAGTTTTATAAGACTATTATTAAGAGAAGATATAAGAATACAACAACATACAACATAAGTATTATTCGCATTATTATTATTATTATTGAATTTCGCGAGGAATGACTGTATTCAGTGTATTTGCAGCCTTGCGCATATTTTGGCTGGCTGTTTATTGCGCAGTCGCTGTAGCTCTGACTCAGGCCACATTCCAAACTCAGCTCAGCTTAAGCCACAATTATTCTCAAACTTTAACATTTTGTTCGCAGTCGCGCAGCGTTGGAATTTAAAAATCGCGCGCCCGGCCCCCGCACCTCAACCTCCCCCCTAACATGCACAGCACTCCTCAGCTGACAGCTCGTTTCGTGTATATGTGTGTGTGTGTGTGAAATAATCTACCTGTTTGTTGAATATGTGGCTTGGCCTGCCAACCTCACAGTTCTCTCTCTCTCTCTCTCTCTCGGCATATTTGCTAATGTGCTGAGAGCAAACAGTTCAAAAGCGAGAGAGAGAGCAGCCGCTCCCTCGACTTAAGTGACTTGCCTAAGTAGTTAGGCGTGTGCCAACGGCGACTGCGCCGGATGCCCAGTAACAAGCGATCACATATGTACGCATACAAACACACACATATGCACTTGTGTCCGTGTATGCGAATGGGAATTTATAATTTGAGTGTTAGAGTCTGACAACTATTAAATTTAACATGTTTTTATTTTCGCATGCCGAATTGCATCATCGGCAAGTTATTTTGTCTGATTTACTGCGCTAACGATTTACTTATTATTATTGTTATGATAAAAAATTATCACGTACTAACTAAACTAAAATTAGCTGAGAATGTCCAAAGCAAAAAGCATAGATAAATTATATACATATATTTATTTTTAGGTTCCAGCTGAAGCGTTGAGTGTCGTAAAAAAAATAGTAACGGTCGACGCTCGGCCGGCTAGCGAAGCAATCATTTATTTACAGATAATTAATTAAGCCGTGATAAGCAGGCAACGCCATGAGAGAGATAGTTGATAGTAGTCAAAGTCATTCGTTATAGTCATTGGAATTAACAAAAATTGTAAAAATAGCTTGCAAAAGCAAAAAATAACACGGCTTGAGCTGCACACAACAATTGTACAAATTTAGATAAACGTTGCCTGACTTTGTTTTATTTTTTGTTTATCTAAAAACATTCCAAAGGCGAAGGCATATGGCAAAACAACAAACGTTTTTATTATTTCTGTGTGTTGATGTTTTTTTGTTATTGTTGCCCCTGTGAAAAACCAGCTTGTGAACAAGTGAGATTCGGTTACAACAAATGGGGAGACATCGACATCGACACCGACACCCCAAGCAACACATACACACACATATGCAGTATGGTTATCCCGTTCGCACACATGCGCATGCGTGGCTACAGCTCTGCCAGGTGCGCAGAGGAGAGTCTGCCTATTTGTGTGCTTGTGCGTGTCTCTTTGTGTGTGTTCGAGTATTTGTGCGCTTTAAAAAAGGTAAGTCGGATTTGTCCCCGCTGCGTCTGCTGCAACTTTACTTTTTTGACGACCGCATTTTTTTAGCTTTCTTTTCCACCTGTTTTTCTCTTGCTCTGTTGATATTTTTATGATTTTTTTCTTCTTTCACACAGACGGCTGCTCACAGTTAGCACACAAACACACACATGCATGCATATGTATAGGTGTATAGTACATAGAGGCATAGTCAATAATAGCAAAAGGTATGCACAACGACACACTGGGAGCGGCTGCAGGTTTTCTCATATTGATTTTCAATACTCTTTTGTTCAATTCATTCACTAAATTCGTCGAGACATATGCAATCATTTATTCCAATTGACCGCAATTTTGAATTTATTTAGTATACTTCGCACATATGCATATGTCACCTGTATACACACACACGCATTCATTGACTTATCAATAGCTCCTCATCCTTCTCGCGTTACGTTACGCATTCTTTTGTAATTAGCACGAATTGAAATTTTTATTGGCACGTTCTTTTTAACTCTTTCATCGGAATTCAAAATACTCGGTTAAATTCTGTAGGCGGAGGGGGTGGCGAGCATGACGTTGATAGAGTTCGGCGCACTTCACAAATATTTACAGCTGCTTCATTACTATTTTCATTTCGAAATAAAAACTAACTGTAATTGGGCTTGCGCTTTTGTCTAATTTCTTTCTTTCACACTTGACATCCACATCTATCTCCCCACACACTTCGCTCACTCCCAATCTCAGCTTGAAGAGAGCTCGTCACAATCGTTCTTTTACCTGCCGTTTACTTGTTGTTTGTGCTTTTGAATTCTCGTCCGCCTTCCTTCTATTTTGGCTTTCCACTTTCGTTCGTTCTACACAATTTTACAACACTTTTCTTTAATCTAAGCACAAAATTGGTTTATATACGCACTGATTTAATTATTTACACTATCGTTGAAAATAATATTATGGACAATAAATTAAATACATTTGCGGTATTGTCGCCGTAATTATAATTCTTTTTTCTTCTTTTTTTTAAGCACACGCGAGCATTGTTCGCTGTGGCCGCTTTTAGTACGTCAGGCCAGACCAAAATCAAGGTACTAACTTGGCTAACTCAACACGGCTAGCGCTAGCTCCGTTAGCCAAGAGCTAAGCCTCAAAATTACCTCAGTCATGTCACAGAGAATGAGAGAGAACGAGCGAGAGCAAATGCGCAAGGGTTGCCACCTAGTCTGTTTTAAAATATTATCTAAATTGTTTATTTTTTTACTTGATATTATTTATTTTAAATTGAAATTAAAAACTAACTTAAGGCGTTTCTTTTTTTTTTTTGTTCGCCTTGAGCAGCTTCGCTTTGAGCGCTTTAACATCCACTTTGTTATCCTCTGACGGACGCTTGCGACTCTGTCCCGGGGAATCTTCTGTGGGCGGCACAAAGTCCTTATTGCGACGTTCGTCCTGTTTCTTGGATGCATCTGCTTGTTTGGAGACGCGCTCCTGCTGCCTCTTGGCTTGCTTCTGTTCATTGTTGAGGAAATATTCACCCGACGCCAGCTGTTTGTCAATCTTACTCTCCGGCTGTGCCGGTGGAAATGGCGTATATTCGCCTTTGGGCTTCCTGGTCTTGGGCTTCTTTCGCTTGATATTCTTGTTTTTAAACTTGGGCAGAAAACGTGACCAGTCCTCGTTGGCCAGCTGCGGATCCTTCATCAGTTCCCGCTTGATCATCAGCGCCTTTATGTTGTAAATGGGATGCACATTGTTCATCGTCTCCAGCACAATGTCACGCACCTGTTGCAGACCCTTGTACGGTCCCAGCGCGGCAACAGTGTTGCCCTGCACAAGGACATAGCAATCGGTTAGCAGCTCGATGGACTTCAACGTTGCCCCATTGGGCCCGATTAAACGCTGACGGCGCTTCACAAACTTATCCTTCTTGTGGACGAGATTGCCGATCTTGATGATGTCGCATCCAGTTTCATCTTCGAGCACACGTTTCGCCTGCTCGAAGGGCACACTGCGCGCCATCAGTTTGATCATATCACGCGATTTGATTATAATATATGGATCCCATGTCTTGCGCGTCGTCTTTACCACCATGCTGCCCTCCATCAGATCCAGTTCGGCTCTCAAATGATGCTCTGCCACAGTTTGCTGCACGAGGGGCCATACTTCCTTCAAGTATTTCTCGCGGTATTTGGGAAAGAGCGTGGCAAAAGAGCTCTCCTCCACCATGCCATGTGGATTGTCTTCGGCCTTAAATGTGGGAATTTTCAATGACCAGGCATTGTCCACGGGCTCTGTGCTTTGTTTTATCGTTCCATCAGTTTCAGCATCGCTCATTTCTGCTAAGATTTATTTAAATTCAATAAAAATTTCAAAACCTCGTCTGTGCACGTTTGTTTTGACGAGCTGCTGGTGATGTGTGACTGTTTTCAAAACTTGTCGTGATACGATAGTACAAATGATAGTATCGCATTAAGGTACAAGGTTACTATGATAAGGATTTTACAAATTAGAATAAATCAATATCAAATCTTCATATAAATTATTCTATTATAATTTATTAGTTGCATTATTGCCCATAAAAAATTAACTCTATTTAATCTTGGGTACGGGATTTATGATGTAAGGCGCAGCATTAATTAATAGTCGAACATTTGTGACAGTCGTGTATTATCGATATGTCTTGTGCACAAAGCAGTGTTGCCGTGTTGATTTTGTATCATTATTAATTTGGTTTAAACAGAAAAGATCAGCAAATAAACGATGTCTGAACTTAACAGAGATGACTTTCGTCTGACTGCCAAGCTTTAGACTGATTTCTTTCCTTGCCATATTTTCTACTGGTCGATCTGTCGATTTTTCTAATCGATAGTTGGCATCGCTGGTACAAAGGTGAGTCGTGAGAAATTTTCCATACGATTTTTCATTCTGTTGTTGCTCTTGGGTGAGTTTGGTCGATGGTCATTTCGTTGAGGCCCGGACTTTCACTTTCGTATATAAATTGAGACGCAATAAATTTTTCCAACTCGTATATATATATATATGCATATATATATTTAACAAAAAAAAGTTCTGAAGATAAACAATTTGGATTTGGTTAAATTGATCCGCTTGTAGACCATATTGTAAAAGTATTTTATCAATTTACATAAACCACAGGAAGTGTCTTCTGAAAAATGCAACTTTGGGCGTGGACGTGTCGTGCAAAAGTTGCATAAAGTTTATCCTAATTGGCATTTCATGATTTCAAGTGGAAAATATTAGTATTGTTTCGTTAAATGCATTGTTTTTGCATGTTGCGTTTTGTGAAATTTTTTTGTGAAAAATCAATATGGCGTCGCTGACGCATCGACGTGGCTGTAGTAGGCGCTGCCAACTTTATTAAATTCAAAATGTAAATTTTTTTACCTGCTTTAGGATACTGCATAAAATAAATCAAAGCGCGCGTTTAATGAGAATGAAATAATAAAAAGAATATATATTATAAATTCAGAAAATTTAACAAAGCATATATTTACAAGCAAGTTGTTAGTTTCTCTAAGCAGGGTTGAATACGCTATGCAAGTATCGATTACGATTATTCGATTGGATACGTCAAATCTTTTTCTACAAGAGTAATTAAGACGCGAAACACGTTTTTTCTTTAGAAGCTACTACTGATGAAGTTGGTCATAAGTATTTAACCCAAAACGTATAATAAAACTGTCAAAACTGTTAAACATGATAAACAAAAGCAACAAATTAGTTTTCTGCATGATTGGTTATAATTAATGCGTCGCAAGGTAGCATTACAAAGTGTAATATATTTAATTAGGTTTATTTATTATGTGCACAATTACTGAGTGGTGTTTTCTACGTTTTTTTAGATTTGAATTGAATACGATTGCAATTTGATGGCCTAAATTTGGTGCATTACGTAATCTTGGTGTTTTGTATTTATATTTGTAACACACGCACAATCCATATTCTGTGCCTGCGTTAAAAAGAGACGACAATAGTGCATTTGCTATTTGGCGTTGCCATATAGTTAATATTCATTTGAATTATGGTGAGTGGAAGTATGTTTGTAAATGTCTTATGATTTATTTAATTGTTTTTGTATTTTTAATGATTTTGCAGCCACGCATAGTGCCATTGCAGTTGTTGAAGTGCCTTCGGGTCCTTTTAGACAACAATGGTGGTATACTAAGCGCAACGGAAGTGAAGCGGATAGCGGGGTAAGTTGCCGAAGATAAGGGTTAATAAGCAAACGCCATCTAGCGTTAAATTTTAACGCATTTGTATTTGTCCCGCTGCAGGTTGATGACAAAATATTCAAAAAAATTGGTGTCGAAATGCGTTTATGTGCAAATCCTAAAGTCAACCAAAACCGAACTGCTCGGTGATTTTATGACTGTGGGTGGCTGGGGCTTAGTCTGCACATGGCTAGGCGATGCCATACGGACAATGAACTGGCCACTTGTACAGGAGATTCTGGAACTATTACTCCTCTCCCCGGTTGATGTAAATAGGTTAAAGATTAACTCGGCACCGATACTTGTTAAGGGGCTGTGCAAGGATGGGGGCAATGAAGGTAAGTGCCCAAGTTTCAAATCTTTATGTCGACTTTTGTACATCAATCAAATTGTACTTATTGTACTTACCGATTTAATTTAACATTGTTGCTCCTTACAGGTGTTCGAATTTTGGCAAAACGACTCGTTGAGCAGTGGCTAAAGATTGTTACCGAAAATCCAGGCGGCACTACTGCAACCGGTTCGGCTGGGAGTGCAGCTGAGTCGATGCAGTCAACCAGTAAGGAGTCATCCTCGGCCGCAGAACTAAAGGACTTGAATATGGAGAACAGCTCGTCGGACAGTACAGACAGTGGATGTGGCGGATCGGTTACACAGAACTACAGGATCATTTCGGCTGAGAACAAACGCGCTATAGTATTAACAATCAAAACAGTTGACAAGTCGTCGGCGTCGACATTAGCATCAACAGATAGTGTATATAACGATGATGATAGTTCCTTGCCACCATCTGAGACTGGCTCTGATTCCAGAGGGACAGAGTCCAATGTTAATTTAGATTGTTCAGAAAAATCTAATTTAGATGATAGTTGTACATCAGATTCGAAATTGGGGGACGATGCCGATAAAAAGCAAAAAAACGCACGCGGCGACAAAAGTAACAAGAGATCTGAGAAAGACCGTGAAAAGGACAGGAAATCTTCGTCCAGCAGTCACAGATCTTCTTCATCTAGCCATAAGTCGTCGTCGTCTTCCTCTTATTCTAAGGGCTCAACGAAGAGTTCATCTTCATCTTCGTCATATCGCAGCTCGAGCTCCGATAAGCATCGCGACAAGGACAAGGTGCGTTCAAGCTCAAGCAAAGAGAAGGATCGCAAGGAAGGTGGTGGTTCTAGTTCCTCTTCCTCATCAAGCAAGCACAAATCGTCAAAATCCTCAAACTCCTCGTCCTCCTCTTCGTCTACCTCTAGCATATCCTCCAAAGATCGCAATCGCGACAAGGATAAAGAAAAACCAACCACGACAACGGTTGCAAAAAAAGAGAATGAAAAAGACAATAAGCTGATGCCACCACCGCCAACGTCTTTATCTGATAAGAAATCCAAAGAAGGCGCAGAAACCGCCGATGTACAATCCAAACCCAAATCAATATCCATACCCAATCGCAAGGCTTCGATATCGATAGAAATACGTCGAGACACCGAAAAGACATCAACGGTCAAGACGTATCAATCGAAATTCCGTTCACATGGCCTAACCGAAGAGGCACCACCGCCGCCCTCACGCAAAGGCCTGAAGAAGCCCACATCCACAGCGTTGC
Source organism: Drosophila demipolita (assembly GCA_035042405.1). Taxonomy (NCBI): domain Eukaryota; kingdom Metazoa; phylum Arthropoda; class Insecta; order Diptera; family Drosophilidae; genus Drosophila; species Drosophila demipolita. The sequence continues at coordinate 160,389 of JAWNLI010000132.1, forward strand.
CACCAGCCAACTCGGCGGGCGCAGCAGCAACATCATCGATGTTGACCCTATCGAGCGGACTGAAGCGTCTCTCACCGCCACCAAGGGAGACACCTGCCGAGAAGAAGCCCAAAATTGATATGACCCAACTGAGCGGTCATGTGGAACGTCCTGGATCTGCGAAATTAATAGCGCCCAAAAAGAGTAAGCATCTTGATTCTTGGAACACTTTACTAAAATGCACCTCTTTTTTGTCTCTTTACAGGAAACCCTGCCAGTTTTTGCTTTTGTTGTTGTGTAAACAATTTTGTGTGTAATTTTTTTGAAATCATTTTTAAGGAGTTTAATTTTCGCTTGGGTTGGTTTTCATTGTTGGGGTGGGGCGGGACAAACTTTTAGATAATTTAATATATATATATATATATATATAATCCGTGGCCCGTTGGTTATGCTGATTTGACAAGACTGAGTGCGTTTTATATAGAGTTGATTTTGTGATTTAATTTTGATTAAAGCAGCAGCCTCACACTGCGCTACAAAGAACGGGAATCGGCGCGTCGTTTTGGCCACTGTGAGAATGAAACCGGCAACAGGCAGAGGGTCAATTTGCGTACGGCGCATGCGTCAGAGTGGAAAGACGCCGGTGTGTGGCATGGTGTTAAGTATTAAACCTCAACCTAAAAAAAACACACTATACATGACATATATAGATATATATTTATGATATATACTACAAAACACGTTTATGAATTAGATTATAAGGTATGTAGAATGCAGCTTACTAACATAACCTCCTACTACATACAAACTACAAAAAATAAATACGACTTTCCTCTAGAAAAATTCCTACGTTTCTACTGAAATAAAAATATGCATATGCAACAAAAAATATATATATCAACTTTGAGCTGGCTAATTCTTAAAGTTTGGTAGCACAACATGAACACGGCTTAAAATCTGGCTACGGTCTGCATATATATAATTATATATATATATACTCATATATAGATAAAACGAACAGTAATGCAATTGTTGCATGTTCATGACGCTACCAAGGTCTGAGAACATGGCCGTTTTTTCACTTGCGTGTGTTGGCCTTGCAACAAATAACCGTTTGATGATCAGCTTTGTTTTCTCAGAGGGGTATGCCATAAAAATCTATCGAGTTTAGGTTGAATGGGTAGTAAAGCAAACACTGGTGTTGCTCAGACGATCTTATCCCAGCCTGTGCGTTCGGATTTCAAATACTATATATTATACATATATATATATATATATATTTCTATATGTATATATATATGTATTTATATATCATTTATAGAGTTGTATTGAGTTTACGCTCATTTTTCGGGCTAATCGTGTTGCGTGCTTTGGGGTTTGCCAATTTGAATAGATTACGCAGTGTGTAAATTTATTTTTAATGTTTTTTCTTTATTAGGTCGCATTTTATTTATTTTTTTTTTATCTACAAGCAACAAAAGCAAAAACCGGCAGAGTGCGTAAGCACATATTTATTATTATATCTATGTTTTATTTATAAAAATATCTTTTAATATTATAATTAAATTTGTCGCTCGAAATATAGAACAAAAAAAAATAAAAATTATAAGTGCTATACAATTTTAAAATATAATGATTTGATCTCAATTCTTTACAAACAGAATTAATGATAAATCTCAATGCGAACAATGCACTAAAAATAAGTATTCATATTTCTCAGCGACTACTCAATTTAATACTAATATTTAAATATTTCTGATTTTTAGATTTATATACATCTTAATTATGTATTTGAAACAAATTACTTATATTATTTACAATTTATTGTTTATAGTTGCAACACTGGTGGAAACGAATCTCTTCTCGGATGCGCTGGCGGCGTCCATAGAGCCCAAGAAGGTAGTGAAGCGCAAGCGGTTGAATGCTGCATCATCACCCACTGAGAAGGATGCGCCACTGGCGCCACTCAAGTTCTACCAAGACACGCTGGATGAGTCGAAGGGCGAGGACAAGTCGGATGATAGCACCAAGGAGAACGATGATAGCCGAACGGCATCTCCCAGCAAGGATACCGACGCTGATGATGATGATATACCATTGAAGAAGGTCAAGGAGGACATTGAACAGAAGGTTCGAAGGGATAAGTCGGCAGCGGAGAGCGCCGATGGTGGCGAATGTCCCGAGGAAGATGACACACCCGTGGAGCCCAAGAAGCCAGGACCTGGTTGTGGTCCCGATGGACCACCCGGTGTCCTGTTGCTGCATCGACGCAAGGGCCCCAAGAAGAAGCTTACCTGGCAGCTGGAGGAAAAACTGACACAGATCCGTTACTTCGAAGTGGATCACTCGGAGCGCGTGAACGTGACAAAGCAGAGCTTCCTAGAAATGCAGAATCTGGAGCGCTTCGGTGAGCGTGATGCCTTCAATCGTCGTGGTTTCGATGACAACATGGAGCCACAAACGGAATGGCGTGCTCTGATCGAGGTGGACAATGCGCCGAATGTTCCCAACGGCCATCTGTCCAAGCAGCGCATTGTCCAGGCGGAACGAGAGGCGACCACACTGCGTGCTCTCTACTTCTCACCGGATATGATTCCTGATAGTGGCGCTGAAGCGGAGCTGGAGCCACATTTTCCGCACGAAATTCCGATCATACCCATTGATGATCTCACTGGCAATCCGGATGCGGTGAATGACTACAGCACACAGGCGTGGCCGGAGCCGAAGAGCTATGTTGTCCCTGCTAACGAGATGAGCTTCAGTGATGGCATAAGCAATGTGATGCCTGGAATGAGTCCAAACGTTCCCGCCAATCCCTTCCAGCCATTTGGCAAGAACGGTTTCGTACCGAACGCACCGAATATACCACCAAATACCAAACCCCCAATGCCAATGAACATGGCACCGTCGGGTCCGCCACCAATCTGGCAGAACCAAATGCCGGGCGGTCCAATGATGCCGCCAATGAATGGACCTCCAGCCGGCATGGTGGATATGAACGGACCAATGCCCCCCAACTTTCAGTTTGGCAATCCGAGTGGTATGTTTGGTGCGCCGCCCAATTTCAATGCCATGAACTATCCGCCTATGATGATGAATGGACCCGGTCCGGGTCCGGGTCCGGGACCAGGGCCAGTGCCCAATGGTCCCATGATTAACGGACCTATGCCCAATGGCCCGATGGGACCCACGCGCAACAACAATCGCAAAAACATCATGGGTGGTGGAGGCGGAGGCAACTGGCGCAGTGGTGGTAATAATTTCCAGGACAACGCCGGCGGCAATTGGCGCTCAGCGGGCTCTGGCTCCAATCGTGGCGGTGGCAACAACAACAACACTGGCATTTGCAAGCAATTCATGCGAGGACATTGCCACATGGGTAAGTCCTGCAAGTATGTGCATCCGCAAAAAAAGAGATTGTAGGACTCATCCGAATCTTCCGAGGAAGATTCGACAGTATAGATCTCACACACACACACACACACACAAATCTCTGCGATATGGAGTGTGATCCTTAATTAATGTTGCATTGGAATAAAGGATCACATTCCACGCTGCCACCAACAGCCTTTGAAGACTGGTGCCACGAGGAGCAACTGCCTCTTTGCCGGCGCCCCACAAATAATTTTATATTGTATATAAAAGAAGATATATATATATATATACATATAGTATATTATTATTATGTAGTCATGTACGTTTGTCACTTGCATAACATACACTGCACTAACACACACTAACACACACACACACACACACACCAAACACACATCACATACAAACTCTTACATTTTTTCATACAAGCTAAAATTTAAAATATTTTTAAGGTACTTGTTAATAATAAAGACCAAGTCATACTATGAAGAAAATAAGCAAACAATTTATACGCAATTTTTGTATTTACTTTGTAGTTTCTTAACAACTAAGAAATGTATAAAAATCAAGTGTTAAATCAATTTCAAAAAGTACAAATTTAAAATTGCTATATTTAAAACAAATAATGTCGTCTCTTTGGGTAAGAATCGGTTTGGTTCTGAAACTGAAAGTTGGAAATGTAATTAATTTTTATACGGATTTCCACGAGTTAAAAAGTTTCCATGTTTTTTCAATATGTGAGTTTAAAAAGTTGGGTTTTGTAAGTCGGAATTTAAAAACTGTTAATTTACTACAAAGCTGAACACAAAGCTAATCCAAATGCTAAAAACTTGTGTGTAAATATAAGTAAATAAGTAGAAAATTGAGCAAAAAATCAATGACATATATATACATGTATGTATGTGTGTATATATACATGGATGTAGGTGTGTATACGTACATGTATGCATGTAGGTGTCTATATATGTCTGGGGTTTGAGTTTGGGGAGGTGGTTGTCTAGTTTGTTGCTCTTAACCTAAAATTTGTAGGGCTTCGTTGGCAGGTGTCTGCTTGGAACCAGGTTTTTGAATTCAGTTGCTGCCCGTTGTTTCATTAGATTACGTTAAAGTTTTCGGTGTCGTCATGCGGTTCATTGGATTTGTGCTGATTTTGTCCGCTGTGGTCGCCATAGGGAATGCGCTCAGCTTTACTGTAACCTCCCGGATCTATATGGATGTGAAGCAGAAGAAACAGCCGTTGGGCCGCATCACATTTGGCCTGTTTGGAAAGATTGCGCCAAAGTCGGTGGCCAACTTTCGACACATTTGCTTGCGTGGTATTAATGGCACCAGCTTTGTTGGAACCCCCTTTCATCGGATTGTTGATCGGTTTCTGGTGCAGGGTGGCGATATAATAGCTGGCGATGGCACCGGTTCTATCAGCATCTATGGCGACTATTTTGAGGATGAGGAGAAGGGTCTGAGCATTGAGCACAATCGTCCTGGCTATTTAGGCATGGCGAATCGTGGCCCAAATACGAATGGCTGTCAGTTCTATGTGACCACAGTGGGTGCCAAGTGGCTGGATGGAAAGCATACCGTATTCGGCAAGGTGATGGACGGCATGGATACCGTCTATGCCATAGAAGATGTGAGAAAAAAAAACTGAATCATATTTCTATATTGAATGACTTTAATCTATTGTTATTTGTACAGGTAAAAACCGATACGGATGACTTTCCCATCGATCCCGTGCTGATAACAAATTGTGGTGAGCTGCCAACGGAACCATTCGAGTTTTATCCCGATGATTATAATATATTGGGCTGGATCAAGGCAGCGGGTTTGCCGGTAACCAGTTCATTTTTAGTTCTACTCATCTTCCACTACTTTTTCCGTCAACTTAATATGTATTGCTGACCAATGATTCCACTGACTCATTGTTTTATTCATGCACATATAAATTAATTACAACATAATCACATTATTATTGTTAAATAAAATGAGTGTCTATAAAAGAGTTTAGTTCCTTAAGCCTTGATCACTCCTCGGATCAGAACTGGCAATGTTGGTCCCATATGCAGCTGAAATGAAATGGAAAATGGCCAGTAAAAATGTTTGTAAAAAGTCTTCCGACTTACATCGATATATATATAGTCAACTATCCGCTGATCGCGCACATAGTACTTGGACTCGGGCTTAAGGAATCCCACCAATCGCAGCTCGACGTCGGAGAAATTGGAGTGATATGACGTAAAGATTTTGGCCAGCGTAAAGTGATGTTTGTGATCCGGATAAACCGAATAATTCAAACTATTGTAATACTCATCAATCATGCGACGATCCTTATCGGTGATCGCACGCTGATGTCTAATGAAATCATCAAAATCAAAGGAGTGAGCATGCTTCAACTTGGGATCCTTATCCTCGTCGAGTAAACGTTCCCACATATTCCGATAGACCTTGTTGAAGAACTCCGGTTCCGTGCACTTCTCAGCCCAGTACGTGAACTTCTTGTCGGGACTGCAAATGGGGACAATTTCAACTGATTATTTAATTTAGTTTTAGTTGGAGTACTTACTGATTTTTGACATTAAAGTCAACAAAGAGTCCTGGAACACGAACTGCAGTGCGGGCAGCAGCTATTAGTTTTCCCGGTCCAAAGAAATGCAAACGCAACTCAAAGCGCCGGATAGAATTACGGGTCAGTGGACCTAAGTCCAAAATATATCCGAGTTGTTCACATGGCAGAGGCTGCACAGTAAAATGCTTGACAAGAACGGGCAACTTGTAGCCAGGAGACTTATTTGAATTTACATAGCTCTGGTAAACCTTTTGATGAGTGCTATAAAGATCAGGATTGTTGTGTAGACGCTCTAAATAACGTTCCGTGACGAGCATCTGGTTGAGCACCGTCGCATTGGGTAGCTCCTGATTGTTATTGACCAGCACATAGGTCTTGGTCATCTTGAAGAGCTGTATGTCATGGAGACGCTGTGTATCAGCGGACATATCCTCGTCCCTTTCTGATAGCTCACTGAAATCACTGGTCACCTGAGTCTCCAGAGCGTCCTCCTCGTCGTTCGCTGCCAGCTCTGCATCGCATTCTGTGATCCCCTTGAATATCTCATAGTTGTAGATTTTAACCAAGAATGAGTATTCCTCAATGATCTCGGACATGCTCTGCTCCACCTTGGGCAGTGGTGTTGTTATGTTCAATATGGGTAATATACCCTGACCGCGCAGACGAAAAGTGCTGCAGGCACTGTCATTAATGAACACAGTGAAAATACGCAGGAAATTCTCGTTCAGTCCCAGAATGCCGGAGACTTTAATCTTTTCAGCTCCTCGAGCATCCAAAAAGAGTGCATTGTCCTGCATGAGCTTGGCATAGCCATCAATTAGTGGCCTATCCTTCGGATCAGTTCCTTGGATGATCAGCTGCAGTGGATACCCTGTCACATTCGAGATGCATACAGCTGTGTTGAAGGTTTCATACCAGGGCTAAAATAGAGATGCGTAGTCAGAAAAAACATCAATAAATTAATAAATCAAAATAATTCAAATAAAAACCTTCATGTTGAGGTAAATGTTATCCTTTTGGAATTTAACTTTCTGCATCAAATTGACGAGTGTCACCGCCAAATACTGACTACGTCCACCAATGACGTCCAACTGGAACAGTGACTTCACTTCGTAGGATTGTCGCACGTGCGGCAGATGGAGCAGACAATCCTGACTCTGTAAGTTTTCCAGTTCTCCCGTCTTCTCGTAAAAATAAATGAAACGATCGGAGAAACAGTATTCGGAGGAGGGTTCAGACAGCTGCTGGCTGGACTCAATGTTTAGCCTATTAAGGATATAGTCGACAGTATGATGGACATAACTGGAGTCACTGTGACAATCGCTGTCCTCCAGCGATTCCGGCATTTCGTCCATCCTTATTAAGAAGCGACGTTTGGCCAGATCGAGATCAATGATGATCTCGTCGATGATATCGAGTATCAGACTACCATTATCCTGTTCCTTGTGGAACTGACAGCGACATTCCTGATAACGTAGCGTCAAATTGGATTCATCCTCGCAGGTGAAATTGTATTCTAAAGTGCGCAGAATCTGTGAGAGGACATCGGTAACCAAGTCAGGAGTATCTTCGGCGCCAATGAAAGTACGCGACTCCTCGATGCGTCTCCACTTGAAACTAGCTGTGGTGCAACCGTGATTGACGAGAGCCACATTAAAGTCGTAGGGATAGCCACGATCGAACAGCACCAGTTCCGGCTGAAGGATGTGAATTTCGGGCACTTTCACGGTGAGCTGCAGTTTCAGATATTTTTGTGTTCTACTCAGAGCGAAGACATTAATGCGTCCCTCAACCAGTTTGCAGGAGTGTTGCATCAATGTGGATTTATTCAAATTGACAAATATCTCCTTCTGCTCGAGAGCAGTCATATTAACATGGATTTGCTTCTCGAAAGTGTGTTCGTAGAGTTCCTTGATGCGAAAGGGACCCAAAACTTCGAGGAATACCTTCTGAATGGGTAAATTATGTGGGTTGATTAGATGTGCGCGTCGCATTTGTGGACGCTGCTTGAGCGGATCCTTGGGTTCGAAATGGAAAGTGATCTGTTTGCGATCCCAGACCAGTTGACAATCAGTAAACTTTGCCTTTGCTGTAAATCTTATCATATGTTTGCGTTTCGGATTCTTTAAGTCCGTGACAATCACTAAGAAGTCACAGCAGAAGACACCCTCCTCACAGCTGGTCACAAGTAGCGCCAGGTTCTCTTCCCCCTGCGCTGGCACCTCCAATAATTTGGGTATAATATCGAAACGAGACGTGAGTGGTTGGAACACACAGGAACTCGCTTTCAACGCAGGATTGTAAGTGTTGAGGCGATTGATGTTGAGACGATAGTTTCGAAATCCTCGGTTTATTACCCTTACCGGGAAGGTGTATTTGAAGATTTGTGCAATGAAATGTTCCCTTGTATCCGTGAACAGGTGCCCAGCATAGAAATCTTCTCTAATGTTCGGCTCGAAGTAGAGCGGCACTCCCTCAACCAAAAATTCAATGGGTATTTCCATCACATTGTCAAACTGCAGATCTATATAAAGTGTGTTTTGAAATAGGCCAGGATCAGGAAACAAGGACACCAGGGTCGTGTACATGCTCTGTCCGGTTGATGATAATTTACCACCCCTGGTTGTCAGATACTGAGATTCATCGTCTTTCTGGGTGAAAATAATCGAGGTTTATTTATTATTTTCTAAATTTAAACATGAAAAATGATTTTTTAAGGGATTTGCTTTTACGATTTGAATCAGTACAATTTAGGTTTTAATTATAAACTTACCAATTTCATTGAAAGCAACGTTTTTGTTGGTGAACAATTGTCAATATAAAAGTGTAATTTGTTCGGTTCGTAGACCTGTATTCGAAAATACACAGATTTTGGTGTAATGCATATTTTCGAGGGCAAAACATTGGCCAGCAAGTGGAATGGATAAGGATGTGGATCACCGACGATTCTCAACAGACCTGAGAGCTTATTTTTCCCCAGCTTACGGAAGGAGACCAAGCAATGGGCAACAACTCTGGATTTGCCTGATATAAAGAATTTCCAGGTATTATTGCGAAATGACATTTCATTAGGCTGTAATGATCAAAATTAAAGTTAACTTTAATTATTAATTAATAACTATTCGCAAAAATAGTTATATATATAAAATAACCTTAAATTAAATTTTAAAACTTACTATAACATCAAAATGTATGAATCCAGCGGCAGAGGATATATTTTCAAAATCCATTTCAAATTCATATTCCTCACCCGCATAGGTAATGCGATCCGTCAGATCTACATAGTTAACCCAGTCGATTTCAGGAATGTTGCAATTATATTCGTACCACAGCTTTGAGCAGAGGAAGTGCGAGTCAATCAGGGTCTTGGAATGTGAAGCTTCACTGCATTCAGAAGTACCTTCAGGTATTACCGGACACACACGTACCGATAGCGATCGCTTATAGTAGCCCACTCGATTTGGTATTATCAATATGGTTATGCTGCGACCCGTATTTGGTCTCAGATTGATAATCTCACTTTCGCAATATACTTCACGCGGATCACTTGGTACGGCATTCCAGTCCAGGAAAATGAAATCGTCATGCTTCTTCATAATGCTAAAGTAATTCATGTCCAAGAGGTTTCTTAGGGCTTCCTGAATAACGCGTTTTTCCGATTCCGATTTATCAAATATCTTCTGCTTTTTTAGATTCTGCAGTAGATAATTAGCCATTCCAGAAATGGGTTCTGTGGGATGACCAAAATTGTTAGAAGATACATGTTTTGCAGAACTTTGATATATTTGTCTACAAATTACTTATAATATGTAAGATGAAAATAAATGACAATATTAATTGTTCAAAAATTAAGAACAAAATTAAAAATTAGAATTACAAATTACCCAAGACATTTTCATCAAAGTCAACGCTATATTCAGATTCATTAACTGAAACTGAGTGCATGGATAGGCTATCGTCTTGGTTGTTGTTCACCTCAATATTTTGATCGATTTCCGTGTTATCGTAAAGATCGAGATATGTTTCTTGCATATGCTTGATGGGATCTCTAATTGTTATGGGCAGCATTTCTATTGGGTCACGTATATTGAAGACCAGCGGCTGCTCCGTTCCATCATCGTTCACAGTCACTTGCAGAGTGATGGGCACGGCCAGTGGATTCATGAGGAGCATAAAACGTTTCTGGGGAACACCGAAAGGAACGCTGCCAAATTCCACAAGTTGTGGAAATGTGCGAAGATTAATATGTTGGCCAGTGCCCCTAAAATGGGTTAAGAAGAAAATAATTTTATAAAAGGAACGCTAAATGGGTCAAGATGAGAACAGAAGATCATTTGCTGAAATTTAATATAAAAACTTTTCTAACAGACTGACTTCTCTTAAAGGAGAATATGCTAACTTAATGTGTACAATATGATCCAATCCGTTGATCACATTAAAGCGCAATTTGATCAGAAAACGTGATGTGACCAGGGAAAAGAAGGATACATTGAAAATGCCACGTTCGCAGGGCTCCAGAGTGAAACCATCGTCGGGAGTTATGCGTAAGCCACAGGTTTCCTGATCGGAACACTCAGCGAACTTGACCTTGGCGACCACAGCTGAATTGTTAGACATTATTTAATGGAATTCCGATGAACTGATAGCATACGGACCATCCACATTTAAGACCTTAATGATGGCGCAGTGCTCCTCGCCCACATAAATCTTACGCATGTCGATTGTCTTGGGAAAGAACTCCACATCGATGCCAGCAATCCGTCCCTCAACCACAATAAAATGACAGTCTATGCAATTGTAGGTATCCGTGAAACAGAATGAGATTTTCGTACGTTGAACGAATGGCGGAATGGCATCAACCGGAAATGTGGACATCACGTCAGGTCGAAAGACCAAGACTGTCTGATAGGATTGCAACGGATTGATCTCTGTGGGTGCATCCAATTGAAAATGAGTAGCAGCCGCAGAACTATAGGAAATGCGTTCCTTATCATCGCCTTCAAGTTCGATTAATATAGCACTATGCATGCTGACAGTGTCCAAGTCATTTGATAGTCTCTCTGTTGACGTGGCTGGTGAGCCGGAGTAGAACTGGGTGCTCAAGTGGAGGGTATAAGGAGATTCGTTGCATATGCTAATCGTGCGAGAGAGTTGCTCACCAAATTTGGCCATGTCGTAGGATATGTAACCAGCACTTACATAAGCAGCCATCGACCTGGGTGTATAATCAAAGACAACGAGCTTGAAAGGACCTGTTAAATGGGAGTTGTATTGGATTCGCATGAAGATCTACTTAATTCATTGATATATACTATTTCCAAATTTTAAATTGAAGAATCCCTTGTATTCCTTCAGCTTATGCGGCATGAACTTGATAAATAACTTGTAATAGTCTTGCGGAACCAGAACGTCCTTATTAAAATTAATTATTTTGAGTCCATTAAAGCTACTGCAATTGTCAAAGAGAAGAAATTTGTTTTAAACGCTTTGGCTTTATGATCGAATTACCTTACTTTCTAATCTTTATACCAATGGGTGCCTTGGTTGGATTGTACATGATCATTTCATAATAGGAACTGTCCTGTGGCACGGTAGATGGTAGCGTAATATGTTCAGGATAAGACGTCTCAGTCATGTCCTTAATTACTAAGAGAGGAAGTTTAGAAACATACAATAATTATGTAATTGGGATATTGAAATGCACAAATGCTGTTAAAAATTGATATTAATCGAAAAATGTGTGTATATCGATATCGATGTTAAGAAATTTGGTGGAGGTGCAGTCTGACTGGCAGCTCTATTTAGTTGTTAGGAATGAAATTGTTAATGTATTCATCCCCTTTAAAGGCAATGATCCTTAAAATGTATAAATCTATTCAATTTACCAATTATGGGCACTTGAAAGGTAATGTTCGGATGAAAGGAATGAACGAAAATGTGTCGTCGACGATTAATATTTTTTCCTTGGCGACTGAATATTTTGATTTTCACATCGAGCTCCTTGTCTGTTTCAATATAGCGATTTATTTCTGGTTTTGGTATCACAATTGAAGTATCGCTGGCACTGTCCGTAGTGAATTTGATCATACGAGGATACTGATATAGGAAAACTATGTGATATTAGAAAGTATCAAATGTAATGCAATAAATACCAGTCCATTGTTTCGAATTTTTAGCGTTACGCTATAAGTTGACTTTGGCTTAAAAGGTGCTCGAAATATGATCAATCGTGGGGTAATTTGCAATGATCCCACCAAATTGGCATAGTCAGAGAAATCTATAAGATTAATCGAAATTGAAAACAACTGATTAAGGTAAGTATTTCAGTGATAGCTCACATTCTTTGGCAATACAGCAGCCATATGCTCTCGAGTGTGTGCTCCGATGGGACACAGACGGGTCATTGGGCTCTGATTCCAGATCGCATTGCTCCTCAGCACTATCGACTTCATTTGCGGGCTCGATGTAGATGTCCTTAGATGAACTTGAAAATTGTGACTTACGCATTTCCTAGCTATATTTTATTTCTCTATATTTGTTTAGAAATGTTAAGCCTATTATTATTTTTGTATTGGTTTGTCACTTGTTTTTACTATGTGTTTAGTGTCTTAATTTTTAAATTTTACCCAGCAATTTTCGAAACTATTCAATTGGAGAGCTGTTTTTGAAAATTATCTGAAAATATTTGCTTGCCGCCGATGGGGATTTTCAAAGAATGCGCCAATTGTCTGTAGGAAGTATTTTCTTTTTATTTTTTTTTTGGATACAGAGCCTGTGATTATGTCACAGTCACACCAATGAAACAAACACTCAACACACACAAATATAATGTTGATTTTGGCAGAGCAAAAGACAATTTTGTATTACGTATACGCCCCGTTGTTGTTTTGGCAAAACAATTTCAATTTGGCAAAACTCAACGCAGCGTGTGACCGACAAAATGTCGAACGTTGTTTGGGGGCAGGCAAAAGACAGCCCGAGCCTGCCAAAGGAATAGGGTGGGAGGGGGGGCAGGAAGTCAAGCAAGGATGCCAAAGAAGCCGCAATACAACAAATGCAATCGCAGAGCAGCTGACAATGCACACAACAAAGTCGTTGGCAGTTTTATTTATTTGTTGGTCCTTTTTCGTTTGTGTTGATCTCCTCTCTTCTGCATTTGGCAAAAGGCGAAATGTCCTTTTGTGCAAAATTAATGATATGGGCTGGCTGTACGGTCGGAGCCGGAACCCGACGTGCGGTTTACAGTTTACGGTATACGGTTTAGGTTCGACTGGCCTCGTCTATTGCCATTTTTATTGTCAACGAACTGAGGCAAGTAGAAAAATTGGCCAAAAACCAATGCAACCGCAAAGCGAACAAAGAAAATTGAAAGCAACTGAAGGACCAAAAGCATGTGCACAGAGATGCCAAACAATTTTGCATGTGTTTCCAACCAATGGTCCCAACAATGGGCGTGCTTCTGCTCCCATCTGCACTTGTCCTTCGCACTTGTCCTCTGTGTTTATTATCGCCGACGAAGCGCTTATAAATTACTCCACTTCAGCAGCAGCGCCCGGCTACTCGTGGGGTTGGGGCACAAACACGGTAACACAGATAATGGCAGCCCACTGTCCGCAATTGTCAGCAACGGTGCCAAGAGGGGCGGCGGTGAAGGCGGCGTTACAAGATCCGACCCGAATGTTGCGCAGTTTTTTTAAATCGTATGAAAATAAAACTAAAATAAATTTAAAAAAAAATAACAAAGAGATAAAACTTTGAATGTTGTCCCGAAAATATACATTTAATATTAAATTAGATTCTAGCTGCAAAGATTAAATTATTTATTTATTATTTATTTATTCAGTTGAACTTGAACCATATGTTTTAAAAGGATATTTTATCGTGGGCAAACCCAATCCTTTTTTTTTTATTTGAATTCGATATTCTTTTATGAAGTGGTAATTTATGCATCCCAAATTGGCGCCATCAGCATTGGCTGTCAATGGCATGTCATCATTATAACTCGGAAGCAAACACAGAACCCCCTTGAAGAACTGACATCTCTTAGTACATTATTATTATGAAACGGATGCGAATGACACTTAAAATGAGAGCGGCCAAGTTTTATGCGAGTCCTTTAACAGTTTGGCTTTTATGATTTCGCAAACTGTTTGACCAGCTCTAAAGTGCTCGAGTGCTCGAAATATAGAGATGATATCAGGCAACAGACTGACTAACTATACAGTTGCTGCTGCCATAGCCAAGGTAAGTTCTTTCGCCACAAAACAAAAAAAACAAAAAAATGACAAGAAAAAAGGGCAGCCAGAGAAGCGAGCGGTTTTTATTTGTCCGGCTTATGTGGTCCTTACGACTGTAAAGTGGCAATTCCTTAACAATTTATGTTGGCCAAACCAAAGTCGAGTGTCGAGTGTCGAGTGTTGCCGGCAACAGCTGACGCCAACTGAGCTACTGCTGCCCCCCAACTCATACAGCCCCAGCCTCAACCCCATCTCGCTGGCGCTGCTGAAGGGTTCGTTATTCTCTTTTTTTATTTCTTGTTTGGTCCGTCGGCTGTGAAATTTTCGTGAATTTATGAGCACTTGAGAGCAGGCGCCATCGCCATCGCCATCGCCATCGCCATCGCCATGACCATCGTCATTGCCAGCGGCTGCGTTTGTCCTCAACGACAGCCTCGTCCTGGCGACTTTGTTGGCCTAATATAAATTTCAACTTTAACAACGACTGTGCGCTCATTCGTGGCCCGCTGTTCGCTGTCCGCTGTCCGCTTGGCCAACGCCTGGCAACGTTTTGGTGCGCGACGCGTTGACTTAATTTTTTCTTACTTTCTTGCTACTTGTTTTTAATACCCTATAATCTTTAAGATAAAATGCGTAAGATATTTATTTTAATTAATATTATTCTAACCATCAGTTCTACTTATGGGCAACTTTAGTTTGTTTCAAAATATTTCAAAGAAAATCATTTGGCTTGAGAGTTATTGGTTACCTTTACTTCTGTCAAAAATTATATATATATATAGATATTATATTTAACTTCTCATGGCAACAATTCTTTAAGTGTATTTTGGCTTCGGTGTTCCACAAATAGCAGCTATTTCTTGCTTATTTTGTGTATTTTTCTAAGTGCAGGCAGCAGCGCAATAAAACGCTCTGTAAATGCTTTGAAAGGATTGCGGGCAAACAGTCCGCGCTCGTAAATCGTAGACGAACCCCCTCCCCCTCAACCGAACCCCCTTTCACCCATTACCGTTGCATAAAAATTAGTGTACGTGGCACATAATTTTACATTAATTTCATTTCAAATGACCTCAGTTCCACTCAAATACTGGACCCCAAAAGTACTCATACATACATATGCGAGTGTCACACACACACACACACATACACGCACACTCGCAGGCACACTTGTACAGGACCATACTCTAAAACCACTTTGCCACATTTTAAAGTATCTGTCACATAAAATACACACAGACTGCTTGATGTCTGTGGCCAGAAGGCCAGAAGCCAGGGAGCGGGGGTGTAGTTCATACAACAAATGCAACAAAATATGTTGTTTTCCTTCAGCTGCTGCTGCACATGGGAAAAGCAGTCAAGCAAAAAATGAAAAACACAGCAGCAAACAAAAATGCTTATAAAATGATAAGTTGCGCTGCAGTTTGACGTCGATGCAGATGACGACGCTAACGTGTGGCAATGAAGTCAAGTGAAATGTAAGAGCAACTGCAGCTTCTAAAACACCAGCAGCTACAACACTATCCAAAAAAAAATAAAAATAAAAAGAAAGTGTATATATTTAAATGAGAAATATGCTCGACTAGAAATTGACATTTACTTGGCAGGACAAACAGAGCTTATCTGTGGATCATCTTTTTTAATGCCAAAATTTGTTATCAAAATATATTTTAATATAAATTTATAGAATGGCGAATTAAAATAAGCTTACTCTGAATGCCATTACAACATTTGCTCTTTTAGCTGTCATTACTCTTATATTTAAGTGCCATTTTGCTATTGACAAATTTATTATCAAATTTGATTTTATGATACATTAGTAGAATTGTGTATTGAAATAAGCTTATTCTGTATATTTTAAATTTTGCTGTGTCTGGCTGTCATTTTATTTCTAAGCTCAAAATTTAATTAAAAAATCACCTCTACAAATGCCGTGTCCACAGCTCTTATTGCTTCCAAGTTCCTCCGAATTTCTCAGCTTCTGCTGTGACTTCAGCAAACCCATACATAACTACAATATTCCTCATTTTAAAATATGTATAGGGTATTTATAAAGAAAAAAATGAAACAAACATTATCGTTGTCAACGTCAGCGTCGATGTGCTGAGGAAATATTTTGTGTGAAATTATTGTGGCAGCAGCAAAGGGAAAGGGGAAAGTATCGTAAAAACAACAACCAAAAAAGCACCAAATAAGAACAGTCAACGTTGCATAACTGCGGGGGGAGGTGGGAATCGTTGGCGTAGTCAGCAAACACCAACCGTGTGACGCAATTTACATATTTGCAATACATTTGTTACGTAATGCGAGGCACGTCAAGCAATTAGTGGGACAAATTACTTAGACTATTGCTCAACCGCAGAGTACCAAAAATCAAATGGCCAAAAACAACTCAGTTATGCTGTCAGGTAATATGAATAAAAACTCATTAAAAATTTTCAACTGATTGACTGCACAATTTGCAATGATATTTACTCATTACATTGTGCAGCAAATGGAACGTGTGTGGCAAGCGATGCATGCGTCAAGCGGTCAGCCAACAAAATGGCAGAGAGCCCACAACCACACCCACACCCCCCAAAAACAGAACAGGATCAGATCCCCATTGAGCCCACTGACCCTACAATTTATGCTAATGCTCGTTAGTGAAATCAAACAGCTACAACAGCAGCAGCAGTGCAACAATTATGTAAACAACAGGGCCGTAAAGCAAACTACATGAAACAAGCGTCAGACCGACTAACAGCCTGACAGACTGACACACTATTGAACGGTTGATGGACGGACAGACAGATGGACAGAAATATAACATGAAGGATGGCTACAACATACTGCACATTGGGGCAATTACAAACGGAAAGTGTGCAGCAAATATGCATTAAACTCAACTCAAGATATAATAATATGCTATATAATATATAATTGTAATACTAATAAAATCTGATTTTAGTAACGACACATAAACAACAAATTTGTCAGAGTTTCATTTTGTCCACTGTGTTCTTGATTCGTTTGGCCAAAATATATTGACGCATACATTGGCAGTAACAATTAATCTGCTAATTGCCAATTTAAGCACGTAAACCAAACAAAGGCAGCTGCATCCACAGCAGCATCAACAAGGACAACGACTGCGCATCAGATGACATTCGAGTTTCGGGGGGAGTGGGGGGCTGGAGGCTGTTTTGGGTGTTGGATACTGACAGTTATGGGCAACCAAATGATTTGAAAAGTGAACGTGTGGCAACAATTGGTGTAAATGCAACTACCGCAATTGCAAACGAGTCATGCCCAGGACATTCGAGTACTTCTGCGTAATGGAAGCTAATGAAAGTCAACACATCGGAGCAGCCACAGCCACAGCCGGCTCCAAGTGCGTATGAATAATCACAATACTCGCAAAATACACAAATTGGGTTTTGCTGTTGACACGCCGATTTGATTAACGGCTCAAGCACGTCTAGCATCCCATGCAGAGCTAGAACCCTTCATTCCAAGTCGCACAATGAATGACTAATGAACCCTTCATATTATTTACATCATTTTTTACATCAAATTTTTATCTTGGTTTTGGCCTTTGAGGCGTCACGAACTGAGTTTTGGGCGAGTTTATCAATTCGATTTTAGTTGAAATCTTTCTATTTTTGGCAACGGCAGCTATTACCAACCATTGCCAAAGCTCATTAAATTTAAGCAACGACAAATGGCCAAGCAGAAAAGTAAACCACAAAATCCCTTTGCTATACCCTGTTTTTCCGCAGAAAATGCTGTTGTCTGGGAGATATTTAATATTATATTTACCAATGATATTCATAAAAGATGAGATAATTATTATTTTGTGGGAGTCAACAATTTTTGTTTGCTGAAGGCAAACTGAAATTGTGGTTGAAAATCTGCTCAAGTTAAGAGCAAAGTAAATTATAAAGTATAAGAGCAGTTGGAAGTTGGCCATCTTCAAGAAACTGTTAGCTGTTTACTCTTGCCTTTTGGTAGCAATTGAAACACAAAGGGCATCATTGTCAACTCCGTCGACGTCATTTACCACATTCAAAATGCCATTAAAAGCATACTAAAATTAATTTGTAGCAATTAGTTGCAAATTGCAAGGAAGCAAAATGAGGACCAAAAACAAAGCAAACCAAACGAAGCAAACGAAGCAAAAGGACCGCATCGGAGCGAAGAAATTGCTCAACATTTTTATGTGTTTTTGCGCATTTAGAAAACTGTCTATAGAATTGTTGGGCAAAATCATAAAAACTGTAGTGGCCAAAGGGACCTCATCCGGCGAAAAGGGACTGAGCTAGAAGGAGCCAAAGGAGGAGGAGCCGAAGGGGGAGGAGCAGTAGGAGGCACAGGCTGCGAGTGTAGTGAGGCATAAATAAATGCTGTGTTATTTTTGGCAATTATTTTCACATTCGAGTGTCTGTCCTACAATGGAGCTCATTTGTAATTTGCAGCCCAGAAAAATGCTCGCATTGTGTTCAGCTGTTGCCGTTACTCTCTAATATTCTGTAACCATTAAAAATTGTCTAAAAATGGGTATCATCATTTGTAATAGATATGAGCCAGAGTCAAGGGATACAGCCTACTTTTGGAGCTCTTCAACAGATGAAAGAAGTGTGCCTAAAAAAATCGGAAGTTAAAAAAAATAACTTAGAGAATAGTGTTTATGAAGTTGAGCACATTTTTCTTTTTGGGAAAATTAAAATTTATGCTAAATAACCTTCGTTTTGAAAGTGAACGAACCAAAAAAACTTATTCAACTTTTGAAAAAATAACTCTAAAAAGATTTGCCAATGCGAACAAAAAAGCTAAAGATCTGCAGTAAGTACACAGTTTCCCATTCTCCTAGTTTTAAGATGGATGCCATGTGTAGATCCAGATACAGGATAACTGCTAGTGTGGCACTGACTGGAGGCTTCTCACTTGCTTTTTATTGCTGGCTGTTATGTGACTGACGCCATTAATTAGCCTCCTTGTCGGCCTCAGTCAGCGCCAGCGTGCGATAGACATCTTGGAGCCAGCATTTGTCTTGGATATGTGAATGGGAATGGGAATGGGAATAGGAATAGAATGGAATGGAGTTGAGGGTTATGGTGTACATTCAAGCGTGGATATGGTTACTGTTAGGTGGCGTATGACACATGTTGTCAGCGTGCTCATCTTTCTTTCTGGATAGCTGGCGCTGCTCCTGCTTCTGCTGCTCATGCTTCTGCTGCTCCTGCTTCTGCTGCTCCTGCTTCGACTATTTTCTCCGCTAATTGGAAAATGTCACAATTTATTTTATTTTTATGTTTAATTGGATTCTTCTTTGGGGAAAGTTGTTGTGTTGCCCCCCCCCCCCCCTCTCCCGTGGCTTGGGGAACAAAAACACATTCTCGTCGCCTAGGTGCGATGCATGATAATTTTCTTAATTTGCGCTCCCTGATGAGCTAAAGCCGGGATAGAACCATGTGAGCGACTGAGATGAGGCAAAAATGAAAGAAAAAGGAAACTTTTTCCATTTTGCTGATGGCGTGTGTACGTGTAAAAGTTCAACCACTACTAAGGATACGAGCTCAACAAGGACGACGAGCACTCTTCAAAGGTGCAAATAAAGTAAATTATTAGTTTCTGCTTCTTCTTCATCTCCTCTTCCTCCTCTTCTTCTTCTTGTATATCATCTCCTTCTCAGGTTGCTGATGCGAATGCTGCTTGCCGCTGCTACTTGTGGATTTCCGCTTCAATTACTGCCGCTGCTCGCATAAATTTCACTTGACAAACTTGTCTGATAGTTGCAGTCAGATGGAGAGAGAGAGAGAGAGAGAGAGAGAGAGAGAGAGATAGAGAGTGCGAGTGAGAGAGAGAGATAGTGGATGAGAGAGGATAAACATCTGCTTGTTCGCATTGGCAAATTAAGAACTTCCGCCGTGTGCCAAATGTAATTCCCATTACTTCTATCAAAAACTTTGCCACCAACAAAAATATCGTATTTTACGTGCTCGCTGTTGCCATGTCTCAAAAGCAGCATAGAAAATATTCAATTACATTGCTTTCCAGCATTTGCACTTATTTTCAACTCAACGCAATTTTTAAAGCTTGAATTTCGAGCGAAAATCCGATTTCGAATTTTATTTGTAGTATTATGAAAAGGATCTTCTTCAAAGGGAGTTTCTTGTGAAAAACATTTCAAACAAAGTGAAAGGTGAATTAGAAAAAACACAGAAAAATGCTTTTGAACACAGCTGATTAGGCCAGACAGACGACAGACAGACACGACAGACATACAAGATGTATTTCTATATTTAATTTAAAAATATGTATTCTCAAATATTGATATAAAATTCTTGTATATAAAAAGTGCTCATAATGTTGAAGGAATTTCGAAATTTGGACAACTATTAACCACGATATTACAGTTTGAATTTGAATTTTTCCACTATGGCTACTTCTTGCAGTCCTTGGCTAGCTGATTTTTTTCACAGAGATTTGACCTGAGAAGTTCTCTTTTGCAATAATGCAGTGCAAGGTGGCCAAACTTCAGGCATCTGAATCACTTTGTAATACGTATACGCTTCCAGAGACTTGAGCTGACCCCTCCTTCCGCTATCTACTGGCAGCCTTATCTGTCCATACGAATGTTGATTACGTCTAGAGATTCCTGCTAGCCAATTTGTTTTTGCAGCGTGTTCATGTTGTAGTAACCTCATCCAGATCCCTGCGTTTAATGATCACGCTTTGAGAAATAGACCGAACTTCTGTTTGGTTACATAGTGTTTCACACACATAACTTTGCAGCAGTAGCTCATCCCTTGGGTCCTCCTGATCCTGATCCTGGTTTTTGCCTTTCCAATCTCTTTGATTCTAACAACAGAGTATCTCGGAGTAACCAAGACGTAGTTGAGCTTTCTGGCCTACTTCTTGTTGATGACTTCCTTCTACAGTTCGCCTTTTCGGGTCTATTGATGTATGAGAACTGTGCTTGCTTTAATGTTTTCAATTGGCTCCCGCAACAGTTGATGAATCCAGCAGCTTCTAAATCTCCTGAACAAAGTTGCATTGCGCTGTGATACGCTGCGTCGCCGAGTTTACTCCTTTATCCATAAATTTCTTCCCAGGTGGCGGTGGCGCTGCTTCACTCACTGGATATTTAATCCTCCTTCGGCTCTCTGTGAACGCGTCGCATTACTCGTTTGTTTTTGTTGTTTTATTAATATTACCTATTTTATTGGGTTCCAAATGCAAGTCATTATTTTTTATCAATGTACAGCAGGGAAGCCATGTGAGCGCTGACACCCGCCCTTATGGGGCGAAGGCTCAGAGGCGGATTCGCTTTAATCCGGAATGTAACATCTGAACCTGTACTGACAACTTAACGACGACATGTCAGAAAACGGTCTCGGAGATTTGTCAAGTAGTAATGGCACGGAGATTCTGGCATTCGTGCTGGAACTGTGGTTGATGGAGGAGCTATAAGCTCAGAAGGGGGACAATAGATTTATAGATCTAATAGGTCGCAGTGCAGAAGCCCCAATTTTAATAATAAATAATAATAATAATGACACGGAGGCGGTAGAAGCATTACCTTAAAAGTCAAGATTTCACTTCAATTACTACGAATCTAGAAAACACCTAATTTCAGCACTGTTTAAACCAATTCAAAGAGGCTTCCAGTATTCATATCTTAAGACATAGCTCTAATCTGTCTTCTCGCATTGTTTAGCCGATAATCAGATGTATAACGGCCTCTCTGGGGTACCTGGCTTATTGCTGAAGGTCACTAGTTGCTTCCAGGACAAGAGTTGTCATGGTAATGATGATTAAGATATTTTTACCTAACTGAAGTACTCATCCGAGTAGGGTCATCTGCGTGTCATATTATTGTGCGAGGGTCAACTGTTTGTGCGAGTGTGTGTGTGTGTGTTTGCGTTTGTGTGTGAGTGTGTGTGTTTTGTGAGTGTGTGTCTCATAACCCAAAGGTGTTGTGTACGCGTATGTACGGTGTAATAGCAGCTCGAGCATAATTTCTAATTAACTTTTTGCTGCAAAGCGGCAAAGTCGTAAGTGAGCAGAGGGGCTGGGTTGGGGTAGGGGTTGGTTTGCTTAGCAGATGGAAGGGAGTTAGCGCTGAGATCCCTTTAGCACGTCATCATAAAAATGTTTTTCCAACACATTTCGAGAAGCCTCTTGGGTGAAGGAAGAGTATGGTGTGGTGTGGAGTGGAGAAATGCCTAACAAATGAAGTAAAGAAATATGTACGACAGAAATAACGACAACAACAATAACATAAACAACAACACCACACAAACAGCACCGAACTGAAAATGGTAATAAAAACAACAGCACCTGTAAACCTGTGCCTTGTTTTTGTTGTTGTTGCTCTTCTTTTTATGCGTTAAGTCATTAAAATGAAAATTTATTATGCGCCCCATATAGACCCACTTGTGGGCGTGGCCCGGTCTCGGCCTATGCGGCGTATAAGTAACGCAACGCATATCTCATTAAGCTCATGTTGCCGCTTTTGCTGCTGTGGATGCTACCCATGCCGCCTAAATGAAGCCAATAAAGCTTTTTATCTCCAGGCAGACGTGATTTATTTATATGCCTTAAGAAATTATACTTTAAGGCGCCTTTGATTTCAAACCAATGCCATATCACATCGTACGTATATCAAATGAGGCAACAAAATACAATTGCAGAAATAACAAGCATTTTTAGCTTGATAAAGGTCAAATATGCCCCTGCAGTTATGTATTTGGCATGTGTACTTTTAGTTATTGGATTTTTAGTTTTGTTACATTAAAAGCAACATGATTTATGACAAAAACAAATTGGAAATAACATTTATTTTTTTTTTTTTTAGCGAATGGTTCAAAATTTGAAATTAGTTAGTCTGTTTCCGATAACTTGATAAAGAATATTATTTTCATACTTCTTACCTGCCAAATGTGATCAGGATAAGTTGACCTGGAAACAGCAATGCCATATAAAAAGCCCATTTCCAATTTACCAACTAACATTAGCTAGCTTGCGGCACTTACGCCCCTCTCTGTAAATCCGTTGCAACGGTTGTCTTTGCATTATTTGCATAAATTCTGTTGCTGCCATTTTCCAAGTTGTCGCATTTGCTTTTTGCACTCTTTTAGTTCAAGTTAAGATTTGTTTTTTATTGTGGTTGTTGCTGTTGTAGCTGTTGCTTTCGAGTTTGTTTTGTGTATGGGTTTTGCAGCGATTTTACCATAGAGTCGCTATCTCAAATAAAGTGTGTCGTCGACACAAAGCCCAACATAAATCCATTTGCCATGCTGCGGACTCCGATGCAGCTTCTACGCTCTACAACAGCTTTTACTGCCATTGTCACTTGGCCTGGCCTGCTGTGGCAACATGCCGAAAATATGAAAAATACACACACACACACACGCACACACACAACTGCGACTCTGTGTGAAGCTAAATTAAAAATTTTGCACAACGCAGAAATCAGCGATAAAAATAGGGCAGCGAAAAACGGGGAAAAAAAACTTTCGAAACGAACAGTTCGCTGGGGAAATATAAGATTCACAGTTAATTTTCTTTTATGTGACAACTACTCACACCACTTTTACAGGCATACTCCGATGTAGACGCACACGTTCATATTTATTTTTTATAGGGCTAAGCATATTTTTACTTGGCATTTGTTTTGTTTCCATTGTGTTGGAGCCTTCTTTTATTGTTTTAAGTTTAGCTGTCAGTCTAGGTAAGTGGGTATATTTTTAATACAGTTCTTGGCGAAAGTTTTACAACGGGCAGACCAAAAATACAAAAATTACCATGCGACTGTTATCAGCACACATCAAGAGTGTTTGCTCGATGGCACTTTGGGGAACAACTATGAGCAGGCCGACCATATGTGTGTGTTACTGGCAGTGTATGTGTGTGTGTGTGTGTGCGTATGACAATGACTAATAAAAATGCTTCTGCTTTTACCCCGCAAAAGCAATATAATAGTCAAACAGCGGCGCTCGTGTAATATGCATACAATATTTTCATTTCGCCGCTTTATTTTTTTTCACAGTTTCCATTTGTTATTGCAATAAAAACAGTAAAGTAAGTAATGTTTTGGGTTAACGAAGTTGCAATGCCCTTTCTTAAGCTTACGATATAATATATCAATAGATAGTTTAAATAAATATGTATTTTAAATATGAAATAAGAAAAAAAGATTACATTTAAAATATACTATATATATAGATATATATATATATATACCATAATAAACAGTAAAAATATATTACATCTTTTGACATATCTTAGCTGTTCTTATATCATTTAAATATTGCAATAAAATAAATAAAATATTTCAATTAAAGTATGTCGTATCATTCCTACTACAATTGTATGATATATTTCATGACAGAATTAAAATATCTTCGTAAGGGTATGAAAAATGAATGCCACTACGCTGTTGTTATCTCACTTGTCAGTCGCTCCGTCGCTTGGTCGGTTTGTCGTACAAATATCGTATATAGCCGCTGGCAGGCACAACACACACACCCACCCACTCACATACACATACTGACAGCAAATAAACTGCTCATAAAGCAAAAACAAAAAAATTTGCTAAAAACAACACAGGCAAAGGCGTAAGAGACCAGTTGGGGAGTTGGGGTAGGGGTTGTGGCTGAGGGGTGTTGGAGTTGGTATAAGGAAAGAAAACGAATGAAAGGGAACATGAGGTGTGGGCATTGCGGGGCATGCGACTTAATCTCCATCTAAACGCAATGGAGTCGTAATAACAACAGAAAGCAAATAAAAATACAAACGTAGTCACAGACATACAAACACATATTAAACACACACACTCACACACACACTCACTCACATGCACATGCACACATGTGGGACCATACATATAGTTTACGTTTTGCCACTTCATTTTATACGTTGTTTTTTTTAGTTTACTTTTTGACTCATCTTTCTGCTTTTTGTTCGTTTTTTTGTTGTTTTTGTTGCCTCTGCACTGCTCTGTTGTTGGCAGGAATCGTCGGAAAATGGCCATTTTGTTTGTGTTCTGATACTCTGTTCCCTGAGGGCGAATGGGCTTGTTGGCTTTTGTGTGTTGCACTCTGTTCTCCCTGCAAGCTGTCAGCTGGTTTGGGTTTCATTGCTCCTTTCATAAATAGATTTTGCACTTCAGCTCACTTCCATCACATCAAAGATATTATAAGAGAATTTATAGGATTTCATTTGACATTTGGATTTCATATTGCGAAAATCCCAGATATTCTCTAAACGTGCTTAACTTTAATAAACTTATCTTGCTCCTCATGTTCTCTCTCATTTTATGTTTCAATATATAAATTTTTTTCCTTATTTGCGTTTCTACTAACGTTTAAAAATGGTTGGTCTCATTGCGTTTTTCCTGGGTTTAATACTTGCAATATATGTTTGACCATTTTAAATTTTAACATCACAGATTCTATTTTTTGTATATAGATATAAAATGGAGAATATTCTAAGTATTCAAGAAGCGTCTCTCTAAATATTTCGAGGGTATTCTGCAGTTAGATATTCTCCATTACAAAAGAAAACTGTCAGAACAGTCGTCTATTGTCGAGGATTCTCTATGAGAATAGGACTCCAGTGGGCAGTAGGTAAACATGTATGTAAGCATGTACGTAGGTAGGTTGGTACCCTTGACTGAGTATGGGAGCGTTGTTGCTTAGCTGATTAGCCCACTTGGGTGCTATTGGTGAGCTTCATTTGCTCTATGGTTCTATGTCGTACTAAAATACTAAGGATACCACTGCGATTAAGTATGTACATACTACTTATACACACACACACACACAGGGATAAGCGTGTGTAGTTGTGTGTATTTTATTTTTTCATTGCTAACTCACAATGTCCCGTTTTGTCCGCACCGCATGACCGCAAATATGAGCGTATTGGGGACAACAAAGGACTCAATATGCTGGTCATTTGTTGACTCCATCCTTAGAATTCTACGGAGTCTTTGTGTGTGCGTATGTGTGCTTTGCTCCGGGCATATTGACTATAGCAATAGTGTCAGAGACAAGATAAACTTGGTGATAGATATTTGAGATGAGTTTGGAATACGAAACTCGTTGTTATAATTCTTTAAAGATACTTGCGAGTTTTTGTATCTTACTAAGATTCTTTAACAATATATTTTAAATACAAAAAAATAATACCTCACCTTGGGTTTATAAATATTCCTTATAGTTTTATAATAAATTCATTTTGTGAAGCCTACTTGTGTTATTTACTTAACAATATATGAAGTGTGTTAATGAGTCGCTTATAATTTAGATTAGTTTGCCTTGTTATTTGTTTAGTGCTTGACTTGTGGACAGACAACCGCATCCCGTTGAACTTCAATTTTGTTTCATGCGCTTCTCTTGGCCAACAATAATTTGGCCATTACCTACGTTGATTAGCTCGTAAAATGTGTTTGTTAGTTGACAATGCTTGAGTGCCAGGGCCAAAAAGGGACTGTTTTCAGGTCATTTAATTCAAAACTTATATGCTGCCGTAATTGAATCCAAAATTACCCTCACTAGCAGTCAGCTTGAGCACCTCGACATAATTTAATTAACTTACGAGCTCACAAGTCAAAACACAAATTTGATTTTAAACTGACCCACACACAACTGCTTTAAGGCTTTCCTGAATTGAATACCTAAAAATAGGTAAAAACATACATAATAAATTGTGGCGAATGAACATAATAAAATACAAAATACATATTGTAGTAATCAGCAATAAATAAACAGAAGAGTTTTTAATTCTAAGCTATAATGCAGAAATTTGCTTTTTTTAAAATATTTGTAAATTTGCAGTTAACATATATAAATAAACAAATATTTTTATATATATATAAAATAGTAAAATAAATTAAGTAATGGAATCTAGAGGGACATATCTCAACTCAACACATTGCAACTTCTGTGGAAGATTATCTTTAGTGCTTCTGTTGTTGATGTCCTTCAGACTGAATTATTTCCTATCTTTTTTTTTGGGGTGCGCTAACTTTTGGGATTGCGGATATTTATGTATATTGTGGCCTCGACTAATGAGTGCAGCAAAGTGAAAACAGTAGACAACAAAGTGTCGTCAGGATGTGGCATAGACACTCACCGATATTAATTGCATGACAAAAAGACAACAAAGAGAGAAAGAGAGAGAGAGAGAGAAAAAGAGAGAGAGAGAGAGAAAGCGAGTTTGTTGACATGCTGTTGCCAGAGGGTTTCGCCATAGTCAATGGATGTGGCCAACACCCAGCAGCGTCTGCTGTTGCAGCTGCAGCTGCAGCTCCCGTTGTTTGCCGTTTCATTTTTTGCCAGCCACGAATAAATAAAGAACGGGATAAAAAAAGAATGGCAGAAAAGCCGAGTTTGATGGCCACACGACACATGGCCAAACAAGCTGATAAAGTTAAGTGCAGCTTGCAACGTGTGTGTGTGTGATGTGTGTGTGCGTGTGTGTGTGTGTGTGTGACGTATGCGACAAAGCACACGATTAAATTACAAAATGTCAATAACGATAACGAATGAAATTGATTGAAACGAGCAGCGACCACAATGGAGACTGCCTGCTTTTCAGACCGTTCCCAAAAACTGACGGGCGATAAATCATGTGTGTGGCTCCATTGTAAAAGTGTGTGAGCGTGTCCGACACCTTATATATAGACTGCCAAACACACACACACTCCCACACACACGCACACACACAGAGAATGGCATGTCAATTATAATACATGATGTTGAAATCATTCGCAATTAATTCATAATTAAAACGCGACACATTATCAAAAGTGTGCGCGATGCGCATTTACATAAATAGCGAATGAATATTCATGAGTGTTCCGTTCCACCCATTTGCAGTATACACTTAAATATATATTCATATGTGTTTCTGTCAGCAATGCTGAGCCGGGGCAAAATGGTGTCCCTTTTTAAATTGATGCCGTTTAATCGCTATACATTTCTGTGTGGCATCTTTTTGCAATGCGCCATCGAAATAAGTGGCATGGCTTCAAGTGCTTGCAACTCATAATGAAATGGCAGCCAATAGAGTTTTTTGCTTTATTTTGAATCCGGCAGTCAATGTAAATAATTATCATTAGAACTAAATTTAAATACCTTAAAAATAGTTTTATATGCAGAAATTTTTTCCTTGTTTTTATCTGGCACAGTTGAATACATATTTTTGTAAAATTATAATATTATTTTTTATATATCCAAAATATTCTTTTTGATAATCATTTCAGTTTTAAAAAAGTTACGTGTGCTCAATCTTTTCAATGCTAAAAACATGTCAAAACTGCATCGGTTTTCATAAGGGTTTTTTCATCATTATTAACTAAATTTTATAACCACCTTAAAATATCAAAATTTATTTAAAATGTGTGTCCAAAGCACACCTCAAACTTATTGTAAATGACATGGAAAAGTTTGCATTTGTTGTGAGCCACAGTTGTGCTTGCCCCGCTGCTAACATTTTATGCATCAAATTTGGCCAGCTACACCCTACTACCCCGACCCCTGTGACCACCCACAGGTCCATAAGTACCTCTTTTTAGGCCACTGGCAGTAACAGGCAAATGCACTTAAAAGCATTTAGTTGTGCGACAAAATTTTACATTGAAATGTGGTTTGTTGGTTGCAGAGCTCTTTTGGTCGCAGTTGCCACTGTTGTTGCCCCTGCAACCACAGCACGCCCACCCGGCAACCTCAAACCTTTTTCTATTATTTGGCCAGTGCAGCCCTTTGAAATTAATGTGCGTGCATAAACAAGCAGGCAGCAGGCGGAACATGGTTCAAAGAGTCTTAAGTTTTGCAACTTGGACCGTTACAGAAAACTAGCTGCTGCCGTAGCATCTTTGCCTCTGACCTTCGCCCTCCCCCCATCCTATCAAATGCTTTGCTGGCAGTGTCATTTGCTGTTCTACCCAAATTAGCGCCATAAAGTATGCAACAAGCTTTATGGCAGCGCTTTTAATTTGTTTTCTCTCGCAGTGCTATCAAATATTCATTTGAGCTTCTGAGTCTGAGGGCCTATCAGAGTTCAAGACGACAGCTGCGACCCACACTCCGCCCCGTTTCCCAGTCCTGCTCACTTCTCTTCCACCCACTGGCCAGTGGGTAAAAAGTTTCAGCTAATTTGCGTGCGGCAACTAAAACATTTTGCTTCTAGGCCGTGGTGTGTGGCTGTCAGCGGGGGTGTACGG
The DNA here is from genome assembly GCA_035042405.1 of Drosophila demipolita. Classification (NCBI taxonomy): domain Eukaryota; kingdom Metazoa; phylum Arthropoda; class Insecta; order Diptera; family Drosophilidae; genus Drosophila; species Drosophila demipolita. The sequence continues at coordinate 189,754 of JAWNLI010000132.1, forward strand.
GGGTGTACGGGGGTGTACGGGGGTGTGTGGCCTGCTTTGTGACAGTGTTGCGGACGCTTTGTTTTAAACTAAATTCCCATTCAACTGTCATTTGTGGGCGCTATGGCGCTGACATTCATTACAAATTGCACTCAGGAAAACTAGGTGACAGTTGTAGACAAAGAATATATTTCTATTATGTAGATAAGTATATAAAATGAGAAAACTGAGAAAAACTCTGTCAAAAAAAATGTGTAATGATTCAGTCCAATTTCTTCTTAATTAATCTTTTTTTTTTTTAACCAATAAATGTATTAAATTTTATGTAAAATTCTATTAATTTCGATATTTTAAATTATTTTTTAATTACTTTTTATATTTCTTATCAAGTCTGGCTTAACCTCCTCTTATAAACTAAAGTCTATTTATAATTTATTTGTTAATTTTTCGAGTGCATTCAAAATACTGGCTACGTCTTTGCGAGTCGCTTGTCAAATTACAGTGGCTGCATAAATTATGCGTATCCCTGCCTTGTCCCAGGCCGAAATTTTCGACAGCGATTTGAATGTTAATTCCGCTGCTGTTGTCATAACTAAGCTGACTGACACGTAATTAAAAGTGCGTTATGAATTTTAGAAATCTTGGCCAAACACTGACAGTATGTCAAAATTGTTTAAGCTGGTCGGAAAGAGCATTTGTCTCCTGACCGTGTTCTGTTTTCATTTCTTTATTTTTTGGTATGTTACCGAAAATTGTACGATGATTTTGATTGGGACCGATGAGGGTCATCAAATTAAATAAATAGCAACCAAATTTACTATTAAATTGAATTTGGCAATTTGTCTTCAAATTTTTTATTATGCAAAAGGGAGCTGGAAACTGTTTATGTTGTTGAGGCTCCATAAAAAAGTGGTCGCACAGGCGCTGATAGGTTGCAAGTTGGAGGATTGGCTGGTTAAGCTGGGTTGGTGTTTATGGCTGGGTTTGGACTGTGAAAATCACATTTTGTTTGTAAATCAGCAATTTACGCCAAAGCAGCAAACCATGTCGCTTCAAATACAAACAAAAAGTTTACACTAACAAAAAAGTTTAAGGAATTTACAATAAAATTGTAAAGCTAAGCTCAATTTTTTTTTGGTTATTTTTTGTTACAAACTTTAAACTAATTGAGGTAAAATATATTTATGAGTTTTAGATTAAAACTCAAACTCTAAGTAGATAATTTAATAAAGGAAAATGAATATTGAATGAGCAAACTAATTTACAAAATGGGTTTTTTAAACTTGTGATTTAAACTCAGCACAAATGTTTCTTAAGGATTTTTCCTCAAGTTTAACATAATTACGTAATTTAAAGTTTGTTTAGGTCGGTCAAAAGAGTTTTTATTAAATTATTTACGACTGATAATTTTTTTTCTACCCAAGCCATGCGATTAAAACTTTAGTAACACACGTTTCTCTCTGTGTATATATACACTTATAAACGCTCAATAAGATTGGAAAATTGATGGCGGTAACGTTCATTGGTTGGTGGCTTCGAAGTTCAAACTACCCGATCGATTTACACTCCGGCTGGCTGGTTGTCTCCGCTCTGCTCCACAATCTGTGCTTCTGTACATGCTGCTGCTGCTGCTGCTGCTCAGCCTGAGCTGCTCCTTGTGGTGTATGGTAAGTAAATCCCTCATTTTCAGTGGAAATAAAAATTGCCCCAGCGTAACGCAGAATAAACACATTTAAGTTGCAAATTGAATTTTGCATAATCCCAAGCGTTCGCTCCCTTCTCCTCCCTTCGTCTATCCCTCTCTCTCTCTCTCTCTCTCTCTCTCTCTCTCTTTGCCTCTTTACTGCCGGCTTGTCCGTCAGTTCATCTGCCCGTCTCACTGCTTTCCAGAATACGCTTTTCTCTGCTTTCCTTTTTTTTCACGGGCCGCATCGTGGAAATGGTCGCGCATGAGACGGAATTTCTGATTAGTTGCCATGGATCCGCACAACATCCCAGCAGGCACCGCTCCCCTCCCCCTTTCTCAACGCATCACCATCCACACTCTTCGCATCTGCACTTCTCTCTTTCTCTCGCTCAGTTGTTTGCCTGGCTTTGACTTTAGCGGAATTCTATTTATTCTCAAAAAAAAAAAGAAAAAAATGTCCCTTTGCTACAAATTTAGAACTCACACATGCAATCACGCCTACGCACGCCCCTTTCAAATGCCGTTACACACACTCGCACACAGTATATGGAAATAACGGTACACACTTGGCATCCCAGCTAGGCGTGTGATCCTGGGGATTTACAAAGTAGCTGCTGCCGTTCGCCGCGTAATTGAATTTACTTTATACTTTGCTGATTAGAAAAAAGAAAACGTTGATTGGATTTTTGTCACTGTTTGCTTTTTATTTCTTTCATTTCGTTGCATATGTTAACTTAAGAAGACTGCCCCCGCCGGGTACACACACACACACCCATCTAATCTAATAAAAGTCAGCTTAAAGAGATAGTTTACAAAAATACAATAGCTCCAAATTGAATGCTTTTTGCATGGGTTGAATTACCAACAGCAAATAAAAACTATAATTGCCAACCTCAAAAATTAATACAAATTTGACAGCAAAGCATTAATTAAGGATTTGGTAAAATCAATTAAAGTTCACCATTTTGTTTTGACATCCCCAAAAATTAATAAACATTTGCAGTTAAATATCAATTATGGTTTGGTAAAATCATTTAAAATCTACTAATTTCCTTTGATTCGATTTTCACTAAAAGTTTGGCATTTTTTCATAAAAATAAATGTGAATTATAATAAATGTATTTAATTTTAACTGTAAACTTTGTGTGGAAAATATTCGAATCAACAAAATGGCAAATATTCGTCATTAAATTTTATTTGCTTTTGGCACAACAAATTAGTTTACCGCAATTTAAAATATGATGTTTTGCGATTTTTCATATCAAAAATCTGAAAGGTAACCTCAAATGTGCAATTGCAAACTGAACAATAACAAAAAGATGCACATTAAAATATTTCTGGTTTGCACGCCACAGGCACCACACCACATGTAGCAATATAATTAAAAATTGAATGCAACATACAAGAATTATCTACAAATGTTGTTGTTGTTTTGTTGTTGTAAGAACGCTTTGTGTGTGTGTGAGTCTGTGTTGATTGTGTGTGTGTGTGTGTTGTTTGTTTGTTTGTTTGGCTGCCACTGTTTGTGAGCCCATAATTAAACTAACAAACAATTGAATGATGTTCTGTTTTTGATGAGCACACATTTGCCGAACCGTAATGAGTCTGCCACATTGGTCCTGTCTGTTTGCATTGTGTTTTTGTGGCATTTTAATTATAAAAAGCAAACGCATAGCTCTTTCACTGTTGCACGGTTTACCTTGTGGTCAAAATTGTCGACCAAAAACTTGCTCGTGATTAGCTGTAATTCAAAATGATCAATAGACTTCTAATTAACTGCATAAGTGTGGGATGGGTACAGAATAAGTGTGTGTGTGTGTATGAGTTGATTTTGAGTATGAGAGTTTTGTGAAGTTTTCGTCGAAACCAAAGGCAAACAGAACTAAGCCAGATAAGTGTAGGGAAAAAGAGAGAGAGAGAGGGGGAAAACGAATAGCTCCTACTGTATTTTGCATAGCACTTTAATTAATTGAAGCAATCCTTTTGTTTTTACACATTGCCCTAGAACACACACATACACACACACACACACACAACATAAGCACACACTTCTCTCATATATGAATGTAGCTATTCAACTTGGAATGCTTCAGTCAAGTTGCGTTGAAGTATGCAATGCTTTTGCTGTTTTGATGCTTCCACTTTTTTGCCGAGTTTGCTGATCTCTTTTTTATGTTTAATCAATTTCAAAGCCCCAACTCACACACACACACACATACACACTTGCACACACACACACATTGAATAGTTGCTGAATGCCTTCAGTTTATTGGTGCGTCACGTACTTGAGTCGAGAGTTTGTTTGAGGGTGGCTGCCATGAAAATCAACTTTGGCGCATAATTATTTCAGCATTAAGCCGGCAGAATCAGCAATAGACACAACCAACCAACAACATGCAACCAGCAACAAGCAACAACCATTCTCCGTTAAGTACAAACAACAACAAGCCAACAAAAAAGTTTCCCATCATATTCTACGCCACTTCACAGATAGCTCTAGTTTTTTTTTTATATATGTTTTCTCTGCTTTCTGCAGAGTATCCGAGTTACATAATTGCACTCAAACCAACTTGTTTCTGGCGTTCTCATTGCGAGCGACTACAAAAATATTCCTGATAGACAGAGGCAATGTAAATTAGAGAAATATGTTCTTGAAAGTGCTCGACTAGAAGTTGCTCTGTAAACAAACATACTGGAAAACTTTTGACCGAGGAATAAGTTTCAAATTGAATTAAAAATGTGGAAATGGCTGGAGAACCATATTAAATTGTTGAGTTGAAGCTTAAAATATATTCTAAAACTAAACTATATTTATTTATTTTGTAACACATAGACTCCTTCTTGAAGTCCTTCTGCGACAATTATTATAATTATTTTATAACCTACTTTCCCCGTGAAAAATGGGCGCGGGACAAAATATATTCCTAACGCGCAGTTTTCTTAAGTTTTGTACAAGTACCCATTTTGTATATTATATGCAAAGTGGCAAATTAGAACCACTTTGATGCCTAAAATAAAACAATAGTCCATTCAGTGTTGGACTCTGCCTTTTGTTGCCCAAATGCGGCTTAGGGCTTCTGATGCTTTCAACTCATAATGTGCCGAGTGGAACAAAATGGCCAAAATCCCCAACCTTCAGCACCCTCCTCAGTACGTCTCCAAGACAGTTATTTAGTTGGCCACACAAGAAAGGCGAATGCAAGATAGTTGCTCATGCCACATTTTTTCACATACTCGCAATATTTGCCTTGAAGTCTGCGAATGCTTTTTGTGCTTTTTCCTTTGGTTTCGAAGGGAAACACTAAACCTTTTATGGCCAAACAAAAGCCTTTAAAATATTTATAGAATTGCTTAAATAAGGCTAAATGAACAAGTAAGTGGGAAAGGAACTCAAGGAGTCGAGTCAAGAAGTGGCAGGGGATGATGCAAACCCGCTGGCGACTCGTTCAGTCAGCTATCAAATTGAGTCTATTGAGATCGAGAAGGGCGGTTCGACTGTGTGGCAAGCCACAGGTTATGCCTCAAAAAGCAATTTTTATTTACTTGAGAGAGTGGGCGCAATGTGGAGCTTGACTGATTGGTGCAGACTGAAGCAAATACTTGGAGACAACAACTGGCGTCCAGCTCAAGATGTGGCGCCACCTCAGCCCAGTAAAGCCCCTCCCCCAGTCGCCCACATCTGTATTTGGTATGCAAATCAGACCGCCCAAATGGAATAAATAGGGAGGGTGCGCCATGGTGACGGCGACAAACGGCAACGATGACGATGGCGATGACGATGAGGACAGTGAAGCAGGAAGTTGATTAAATGACAAAATAAATAGAAAGTGAAGGATAATGTCAACATTCTAAGTGGTTTTCTTTTAAAAAGCTTAACTGACAATGAACCGCAGGGCAGCCATGGAGTCGGTGGACCGACGACCGCCAAACAGCCAACAGCGCCAAACGTATCCAGTTGAATAAATTATTTTTGTGACTGCGGGGCAAAAGATGAGTCGAGACAGGGCGAAACTCGGCCAGAGTTACCACCGCAGGCCTGTTTCTTCTTCTTCTTCTTGTCGTTGTTGTCGCTGTGCGGCGCTGACAGGAAATTGACTTTGATAGTGCATGAAATTTGATGATATCGCCTGCCTGCAGAAAGTGTTTCACAATTTTCTGATTCTCATTTATGCATTTTACTCTGATGACGGCAGAAGATTAAAAAATTATATTAAAAAGTTAACCGATATCAAAATTCTTATTAGAATTTAGTTTAAGCTTCAATATTGATAATAGGTTTGTAAAATTGTCGGTTGTCCTTGATTGGGCATTATACTATCGATTGGATCAGATAGGAAATATAGTAGTTCGTGTTAATTGGTAAATAAAATAAAATTACTCCTCTTTTCACAGATTTTTTCATATAAGTAAGAATTCTATATCGACTCTGTTATTAATGCCGATTAAAAATATATATAATTTTTAAAATCGAATAAAAGTAGTCGACTTAATTACAGAGCATCTTTTAGCAGAAGAACAGAGTATTTTCTAATTGCAGAGAAATATTTTTAGTTAGTATTTTAATTGTTTTTATGAAACTGCTCTTCCTGCCCTGCCCAGCATCTGTTGTGTTCTGGGTTTGAACTTGTTATTTTTGGCACTGTTCCTAATTGGATTCGGACGGCGGGCATTTCTCTGCTTCCGCCGACTTGATACACTGTCCACAACAAATGGCGGCGACACATATGCATCATTAAGCAACTGGCTGAGTGCCAGATAAAACTCCCGGCTGATGTCACTTCAAAGTGGTGTGAGTTTGTCCATGCAAAAGTGGCTAAACTAGTCAAAAAAAGGCTGGGTTGTAATTAAAAGGAAGACATAAATTTGAAGTTGGCCAGCCGAAAAATTTAGCATGACATCTTTTTTCAGGTGCACAACTAATCTAAAGAACAAGCCTTGACAAAATATAGTAGGGATTAAAAATGATTAAAATTTAACAACACAGTTGATGCCCATCAAAGCCCAAACTCCAATTATGGGCTCTGAGGTTCCCGTTTTTCTCGCCTGAGATTTGCTCAAAGAACTCAACCTATACCATCTGATTGGTGAGGTGATGCAGGCGAGGATTGTTAATTTGAAAAAAAGTACTGGGCTACGAGATGAGGAATGTCGTACATAAGTAATAAGTGGTGAAGACTTGGACCGCGGAATCCAAAGAGTTCTGCCAGTATCTGGAGATAACCCATGCCACAGAGAGACTGCTCCAATGATTTTGTCATAATAATTAATGCAATATTTATTTGCGTTTCGGTGATTATATAACATCCAACCAACAGGCTGCAATTAAACTTAATTATTTACAACATTTTTAATTAATATCTAGATAACTTTGAATGCAATTTCTGCTCTCTAGTCGAATGACTTCATATTCAACAACAAATTGATTTAATGTGTTTTTTATATAAATTTTACATAATTTACCCTCTGAGTTGATGTAAGATTATACAATGCAAATTAGTTGTTTACCAAGATAAAGTCTGTTTGGCGTTTAACGGGTTTCATATAGCAAAAAATGTGCTAGATAAAATTTAAAAAGAAAAAAACGGCCGAACAAAGAACGTTAACATCAGCTAGTCAAACAATATACAGCCGTAACGTGAGATTCCGCTGTCGGCTCAAACGACACCCATTCATGGACTATGTGGGTGTGTGTGTGTGTGTGTGTGTGTAGCAAAGTGCACTCCACATTTGCCCACTAATGGCGGGGAGCATTCAACTAAAATGCTTACGACATAATCATGTGCTTAACAATTCAAATTTCCAGTGAGACGAAGAGCGAGAGGATTTATACATATATATATATATATATATATATATCTACATGAGACAATCGGATTTCATGCTCATGTTGCTGAGGAGGCAGATTACTGCCAGCAGGGGGAGAGATTTGTGTGCCGATTTTTGTCTTACGCGAAGAGCAAATCATAGAGCGAGTCATAACTATATATGCATGTTTGTGCAGGAAGGGAGGGGATGAGGGCTGAGTCGATGCGGGGGGGGGGGGGGAAGAGAGTTTGATGCTTGTCAAACAAATTATAAGCCGCTGTCGCGTTGCCAGCCGCAAAACTCAAGCTGCAAACCGAAAGCGATTTATGAAATTTTTGTTGTTGTTTTAGTTGTAGTTGCTGTTGCTTGTGGTTGCCTGTTGGTGGTGTGGTGGTTGAATGTGGTGCTTTCCCAGTGGTTGTTGTTGTTGTTGCATGTAGTTAGTTTTCCCAGTTGTTGGCCCTGTGGGCGGCTTAGGGGCTTAACACTAATCCGCATATGGAAAATTATATAATATGCATGAGCATGTTAAGGAGATGCCAGTGTGTGTGTGTATATATGTGTGTATGTGCGTGTATGTGGATCGACTTTGAATGGATGTGGACTAATGCTGATATAGCAATTTCTACAGTGACACATTTTCAGCAACCAACACACATCCACGCACAACAAAATGTGTACTTTTTATACCTTATATTATACAGTTTTTAGGCTGTATGACACAGGCAAAAAGAAGACATTTGTCGAGGTTTTTTTTTCTTTTAAAAAGCAAACAATATAATATTATTTATTTAAAAATAAAATAAAATTTTTATTAAGAGTGGATATCTTGATTTATTGTGTGGGTATTTTTAAATAATCGGATTAACAAAATAAAAGTTACTTTCAAATGGATTTTAATAATAGGGAATAAGCATCCTTGACTCGAGCTGTTGTGCTGATTTTGTGTGTGTGTGTGCGTGTGTGTGTGTGTGTGTTTGTGTGTGCACTCTACTTTTGTCGAGTGCAATTTATTTGCAACATGCACACACGAATAAATATAAACATAAATAATAAACGCATATTAGTGCACAGTTTAATTTGTTTTTTTGTTATTAAAATGCAAACAGGTACGGTGGGTGTGGGCAAAGGGGAAGGGGAAGTGGAAGTGCCAGGGTGCTGTTTGGTTTGCGGCTGTCAGACGCTCGGACGGATGGCGCTGAAGTGCGGAAGACGCACTTACATCAGTGCACAATTTTTACATTAACGTAAAATGCACAGAAAGAGATGGCAAGCAAAGCGGAGCGGGGGGCAAGAGAGAAGAGGGCAACCTGAAAGGCAGCTCTTCTCTTTTATTCGCCCCATGCGCTGTCGTGGGAAATTAAAATAAAAAGCAAATACACACACACACACACCGTAGACTGTGATAGCAACAACTATTTCATATGGTGCGGAAAAGGAAAAATGCAATTTTTGACTTTTTCCGGCGTGTCCAAAATGCGCAATAAAAAGGCGAAACTTTGGCACTCGACTCGACTCGACTCGACTCGCACTGGCGAAAAACCAAGTGAATTGCGGTCTGATGGATTTTTTTTTATTTCACTTTTCTTCTCTGGCATTTTAACATATTTTTATTTTATCTCAACAAGCCACATTTCTCGTACCGAGCCAACAAAGATAAAAAAGTGAACGTGTAAAGTGCCACTTGTGCATGTTCTGTTGCCAGACGTGTTGCTTATGCTGTGCCTATAATACCCTGTACTTATTTCGGAGCTCAATAATGTTTTTAACATGCAGATTTTAATGCTTTTTTAATTATCTTCAGAATTAGAACATTCAACACTGTGTAACTAATGGACTTAATCTGTATTTTTTGCTTGAATTGGGCACTCACAAATTGTTTTTAATTATTTAATCACAGATTTTTTAACATTATAATTTACTACAACAATTTTACAAGTATCCAAAATCACTGTAGGAAATCGATTACAAAATTCGAAACTAACGATTTTATTGTTAATAGTTTCGCATTAACACAGAAATACATTTTCTTTTTTTTTAAATATCATATTTATTGTTCGGAATCAGTTGATATATTCAAGTCGATCACTTTGAAAACTGAAAAATGCAATCGTATTTATTTTCTATGGATTTAGTTGTGCTATTTTGCTATTTGTTGGCGCTTTAAGCCGTAAAAAGCAGTGGCCCTAAAATGATGTCAGTCTGTTATGTCAACTCAGATGAGAGAGACACAAAGTTAGAGAGAGAGAGAAACAGAGAGAGAGAGAGAGAGAGATGGAAGCAGAGGTAGACTATTGATCGCAAACACAATAAACACAACAAGCTGAAATTCTGTTTATGCTGTAGGCAACCACATTTTGCTGCCAAGTGTGGCATGAAATAAGTACGCGATATATTCATAAATTATGCGCCTTTCATTGCCAATTAGAAAATCCTGATTGCCTGAATGCCGCGCACACATACACATACACACACACACACACACACACATATGTATACAAGCCAGAGTTCGCTTACAGTTGCCGCACAGCAACCACAAGGCAACCCCAAATGAAGCCAATTAGTTGACGTAATGCTAACGACGATGCCAGGCGCAGGGACAGGGGCAGGGGCAGGGGCAGAGGCCGGGGAATGGGGGAGAGTGGGAGAGTAGAACGACAGTTTTGAACTGCCTGCAAAATGAAACATTTGAAGCTCACCGCCCAGCTGCCACCTGCTGTCTACCTCCGTGTGGCAGGCAAGGAGGTCGCGCGCTGACTTCGAGTGGCTAATTAATACGCCCCGTTGCACCAAAGAGTGACACAACTAGCCAGCCTCCATGCCACACCCAACCCCCGGCCGACCCTCCGTCAGCAGCAGCAGCAGCAGCAGCCTGTAATGAGCGTTCAGAGTTAATTGGCGTGTAAGAAAAAGGTAAAAGGCATTTGCTGTTAGTCAAGGACTAAAAGAGGCACAAGCCGAGAATGCGCTGCAAAATTTAAGCAAGAATTTCATTCTCTCTTGCAACAAAGCACATTAATTAGAAGTAATTGCCGCCGACTAATGAGCTTGTTTTTTGGAGCGACGACAAAAATTGCCAGTGAGTGAAATTTCGCCGACTTACGATCTAATTTATAGCCCCGTCAATAGTCGAATAGCTGCGACTAGCGTTTCAAGCGTTTCCCATCTTTATTTTTTTTGGGCAATCAACTCATATTTCATGGCATGTTCGACTGTCATTAGGATCGAAAATTGGCCAGGGCGGAAGGGGGGCGAAATTGAAACGCGAAAAACAATCAAAAGTTTTACGTTAACCTGGCATGAGGCAAATCAAATCACAGACCCTCTCTAGCAACCCCCCTCCCCCTTCCCACCACACCATCATCAAATGTAACGCAACACACAAAAGTATCGATCGGCAAAACTTATGCCGCACACACTTGTAAATATTTTTGATGCCCCACTCCCCCCCCCACAACAAATACAGTTATTGAGCATACCTACCAAGCACCCCTCAGCGACTCTGGCTACCTTTGTTTTTATACGATTTCAATCATTGAAACCATAACAACAACAAATCGAAATATTTTTTTTTAACTATCCAAGACTAACTGATACGCTGGAGTCAGTTTCCCTAAAATATATCTAAAAGTTATGAAAAATTTTAATTAATAAACTATCATATAAAAACGGTTGACTGTTGTCAATCAAGTTGAAATATTCTTTAGCAGTGTGCAAAACGAACAGATGTGGATCTTATTAAGCAAAGATGAAAGAAGAAAGAAAATTAAAAAAAATAAGTATTTATAAAAATGATTTAAAATATATAATCGATATATAAGCATAAAATTGGTGACATATATATATTGTTGTCTTATCTATAAATATTTATTTATTGATTATTGCAAAAATGTACACAGACTTATTATACTCACTGTGACCCATTTTATTGGTATAGGGTACAAGAGCAACATTGCAACAATTTCTAGCGGCGCCGCCTCAAATGACGCGCGAAATGAAATGAAAATTTCTTGCACTACTCAGTGAAGCACCCACCGAACCACCCCGAGCACCACCAGCACCGAATCGAACAGCGCATCTAGATCGAGTAAAGTGTAACACTTGAAATTTGTTTGTGTTTCTGATTGTGTTTTTTTTGCTAGCTTTGGAATTGCCATATTGAACTCTGACACGCAACACGCAAACGATATGGATATGTGGGTGAGAGAGAGAGTGGGTAGGGGGTAGGGAAATGACTCGAAGGATATCAGTGTCGAATAATGAAATATGCCAACTTTGATGATGTGTCATATATCGAGCGATTGAAATGCTACCCGGCTGCCAATATTTCGCCTATTTTGAAACATGAAAACATTTCGATAATGTGACTGGCAAACACTTTTCCATTATAACGGGTGGGGGGAAGTGAGTTTGGTTGCGCGGGGGAGGCGATTTAAATTATGCATTGACTGCTTTCAGTTGAAAAAGTTAAAGGCAACAGTAATCGAGTTGCCCTTGGCAACAAAGCGGCTTAAATGGAAAGCTATATTAAATGGACCCTCATGAAATATATACATAGAAATATCGAAATGGCGGAGTGAAGCAGCTGCAATTTTCCATATGCCAAATGTCAAAAGCAGCTTACAGCTTACAGCTTACTTAGTGGAAAGACAGCACAAATTTTATCATTTTTTCACTAATGAGAATGCTTATAATTTGGTCCTCAAAGCGAAGGGAAATGTTATTAAAAGCATCGAAGCAGTAGCAGTTGTAGTACAAGTAGTAGTAGCAGTAGCAGAAGAAGTAGCAGTAGCAGTAGAAGTAAAAGTAGCAGTAGCAGTAGCAGCAGCATTAGTAGTAGCAGAAGCAGTCGAATTAGCAGTAGCAGTTGCAGAAGCAGCAGCAAAATCAGTAGCCGTAGCAGTAGCAGTAACACTAGTAGTATAAGTAGCAGTAGCAGTAGAAGTAGCAGTAGCAGTAGCAATATCAGAAGCAATATCAGTAGCCGTAGCAGTAGCACTAGCAGTATTAGTAGCAGTAGCAGTAGAATTAGCAGTAGCAGTAGCAGTAGCAGCAGCAGTATTAGTAGCAGTAGCAGTAGAATTAGCAGTAGCAGTAGCAGTAGCAGCAGCAGTATTAGTAGCAGTAGCAGTAGAATTAGCAGTAGCAGTAGCAGTAGCAGCAGCAGTATTAGTAGCAGTAGCAGTAGAATTAGCAGTAGCAGTAGCAGTAGCAGCAGCAATATCAGTAGCCGTAGCAGTAGCAGTAGCAGTAGCAGTAGCAGAAGCAGTAGCAGTAGCCGTAGCAGAAGCAGTAGCAGTAGCAGAAGCAGTAGCAATATCAGAAGAAATATCAGTAGCCGTAGCAGTAGCAGTAGCAATATCAGAAGCAATATCAGTATCCGTAGCCGTAGCAGTAGCAGTAGAAGTAGTAGTAGCAGTAGCAATAACAGTAGCAGTAGCAGTAGCAGTAAAAGTAGCAGTAGCAGTAGCAGTAGAAGTAGCAATATCAGTAGCCGTAGCAGTAGCAGTAGCAGTAGCAGTAGTAGTAGCAGTAGCAATAACAGTAGCAGTAGCAGTAGCAATAGCAGTAGCAGGAGCAGTAGCAGGAGCTGTAGCAGGAGCAGTAGCAGTAGCAGTAGCAGTAGCAGTAGCAGGAGCAGGAGCAGTAGCAG
>JAWNLI010000134.1:0-76303 GCA_035042405.1 Drosophila demipolita
TAAATATATATTTTGTGATTTCTTCCTTCAACATTTTTTCGAGGGAAACAATATCCGCGATCTTGTGTATTTGGGGAGAATAATATTCGTGGACTCAGTGCACAATAAAACACTTGTTTTTTCGTTCATATGAAAATTTATTTTTATCTCAGAGCTTCATGCTGCTTAAACTAGTTCCATAGAAATATTTCATATGTTCATAAAGGGTGGTGGATACACCAAGAGAGTTTGCGGAAGAGATAGCGGGAGTTCGCTTGCCTGGTCTCAGGCAAGAAAAGAAAGCATGTCTGGTAACACCACATTGGTTGATGAGATGATAAGAATTTAAAATAAAAAACCTCAACTTTCATAACTATATTGATGTTTCGGTAGAAAAATAATTTTATCCGAATTTTCGAAACAAAATATAGATATTGGAGATACTTTCCAAAATTAAGGTTAGCTGATTCTCAGCTTAATATCCCAAAAGGTATTGATATGCTTTTTGGAATAGAAATATTTAAGGGCATTAAAGGCAGTGCTATTTTGAATGAAGGTCAAATAAGGTTACAAAATACAGTATTTGGATACTTCGCTAATGAAATAACTATAAGCCATACGCCTAAGTTTCGTGCTACAGTAACATCGGAATCCAATAGATTAGATGTACAAATTATAAGGTTCTGGAAAATAGATCAAATAAAAAACTAGTCGCCCAAAACTTACAACAGAGAGATTTTCCATAGAAAATTATATAAGCATGGAGATGGGAAATAAGATTCTATTACCATTTAAAGATTCACATTCAAAATTGAATGGGTCTGAAATGCAAGGTGACCGAAGGTACTACTCTACTCTACTCTCTGGAGTAGAAATTAAATAGATATTCAACAATTAAAGTTTAATTTACTGAATTTCTGACGGAACATATACAACTAGGTCATATGAAAAGAGTTTCCAATTCTGAAAAGCTTATAACAAATTTTAATATCGCACCAAAAATTATTTCAGATTTGGTCGAAACATTGAAGATAAAAAATGAATAACCATTTTTAAACAATATTATGGTACCATGAATATTGATAGTCAATGATGCAAGCAAAATAGAGCTACATGGGTTCTGCGATGCATCAATTAATGTCTATGGAGCTGTGGTTTACACCATTAGCGTCAATTCATAAATCTTAAAAATATAGCAGCATCAAATTTAGATTATAAACATGCGCCAGCAACACTTAAAACCTTTGTTTTCCCACAGAGTTAACGCAGTTCAAATTAATCCAAATGCAAAAAAACAGAAAATACGTAGGCCCAAAAAAATTCAAAATACATAATATCTATAGGAGTAAGAAATAAAATGTTGTTTAATGGGCCTACATTTTTTAAAAATTTCACTCAAACGTTCACTGACCAAGAAATTCTACTTTAAGAGATTTTAAAGATAAAAAACTATGAAAGTATTAACAGTTAAAGGCGAGTCAATACTAGGAAACGTCTATATAAAAAAAAGCTTTACATTTTTGCACAATTTACTACCAAATGTTCTACTTTTTATTTCCAACTGTAGAAAAGAACGCAATAAAAATTGGGTTGAATATAGGAAAAACCTGATTACCAGCATACAAAACATTTGCATGTAGGTCCACAAGGATTGTTAACTTTAATATGCCAAAAAGGTAGACTAGTGAGAATGAAACAGTTGACTTCTCAGGTAGTAAAACAATCCGATTAACCAATTAATGGGCAACTTACTAAATGAACAAAATTGAACAAAGGGATACATTAAGGGCAAAATAAAAGATAATCAAATATTTGCGTATTCGTTTGCTTTGCAACGAAAGGAGCTCACTTATAGTGGTACCCGATACGTTGGCTGAATTTATAGGAACATTAAAACGCTTCATAGGGCGACGTAGTCGCCCAGAGAATATTTAGAGCGACAATGGCACAAATTTCATTGCCTTAATGGAAATTTATGAACTATTTCAAGCAAAAGACTACAAGGCGAAAATTAATTAATTCCGTGCTCAACAACACATATTTTAGCAAGAGCACCTCACATTGGAGATCTTTGAAAAGCTTGTGTCAATTTGGTGGCGAAGCATTTTGAAAGAGCACAATTCGAAAATTAAAACGAAATATCGATGCATAGTGCTACATATGATCACTACAATAAAAAAAAATGAGCCACAAACAGAAAACAAATTTTAAAATCAAGAATAGGTGAATAAATATTTTTTAACAATGTAATGTCTCAAAACTAAAAGAATTCGTAATGATTTTAATTAATTCGAATGAATACGAATTCGAATGACAATATAATAATTTAAAACCAGATAAGGATAACTACGCAACACTAGAGCTCCATTGGGCTTAATTGGTAGTGTATATCATTCTGTATATGGGTTAAAGGCCAGAGAACACGCTGATAGGCTATTGAGAAACGTTAAGCAAAGCAGGTGCAACCTCCTCCATTTGTTACGAAATTAATATCAATATCAGAATGACGTATCTGAAAGAATTTTCAATCCATCAACCAAGCATACATTGGCTGATAGTTAGAACAAACAAATAAATTTTTAAATGTTTCTCATCGCCATTGAAGCACTATAAATTAGGTTGGACGTATTTGAGCATCTTCAGCGTGTCATAATTTCCGTTATCTGAAACACGAATGCAACTTTTGAAACAAACTACGAAATGACTGTTAAGAATTGGATCTTTGCAATAACATGGACGATTTAATTCTTTACGCGCAACCCCATCCATTTCATAAAGTTAACAACGTATTGAAGTATTGTTGCTACTTAAAAAAAACAACAGTACAAACAAAATACTTTATCAATATAATGTTAACGAAAACCTTCCGGACCCAACTCATCAAGCAAAACACATGGCTATTTTCAATATCAGCTTAACTCTTGACCTTGTTACCAATATTCCAGGGAAATCTATCGGCATATGCTGGCGTGACAACTGATGTACATTTTTAGATACTTCGAGTAAATTTATCAATCCATTTTCGGTTCTGCGGTTGATCATATTAGGGTGGTAGGGGAACTAAAATCCTTTTAAATACTTGATAAGCCACGACAAAATCACATCTTGGACTGCCCTGCATAAATACGTAATCACTTTCAAACAAAAACAAATAAAAATATTGTAGAAAATAATAATTCAATGACCATGATGTAAACCAGTTTCGTGATTTATATAGACTTCATAATGTTGAAAGAAATTTTTACTTTGGATAATTATTGGCGATTATATAACAGTTTGAATTTGAGTTTTCCAAACAAAAAACTAAAATTACAATTTTAAATGTCAAATATAATTATTTTCATCTTCTGGTGTAGAATTGAATTTAAGAAATAAGTATTTTTCACTTTTGATGAAGAATTAATTTATTAAAATGGACGAAAATTTAACAGCTTAAATTTAATACAAAAGTTTAACACGTGAATTTCTCGATTTAATTTCAAAATTACGTAAAAGGGTCTTTATAATGTTCAATGTTCATAATGTTTTGACTTTCGGCAATTATTGCCGAATTTATTATTAATTTAAGCCAAATTATTTGAATTTAAGCCAAAAACTTAAATTTGAACAGCATTTAAAAGAGAGATAACGATATTTGCAGCAATCAATATATTTATTGGAAACAACGACACGACTTATTTGGCGGTCTAAAACTGAGTTTTACATTCCATGATGATATTCAGTTTTGAGTACATATGAATTAAGGAACAATGCAAAAATGAAGATAGACAAAATAGGCGTTGCCTGTTTGGTAAATTGCATACAATATGGTGGCAAACACTTTAAATTTGAAACAAAAACTTAAAAAGTGAATTCCCCAATCGAAATTAAACAAGAAAGAACGTTGCTGTCAGATTGCGAAATACGTTGATACCATACATTATACCAGCTGATAACATGTATAAAAGAACAGACTGGGTGTGCCTTTTAATAAGCGATAGATATAAGCCATTAATGTTCCTTTCAAATTTGGTAACTGTATCTCCTTATTAACGGGAGATTCAGGGAGCGGGTCCAACATTTTTTTCCCTGAGTTTTGAATGGTGTTACTAGCTATATACCTTTCAAATTTGCTGACCCTGGCTTGCAAATTATTTGAGATATATGGTCTTATCGTTTTTCACAAACAGGTGTATTGGCTTAGGGAGTCGGAGTGGGCGAGGCCAATCACGATGAGACGACGTTTAGAATCAAACTGGTCTGTTCTGACGAGCAGGTTTTTATTATATAGAAAAATCTTAAACCTAAATACATATATAACTTATCAAATGAAGCCGATTATAAGGCCTGGTAAGACCTCATGGTATTTTCTTTTCCTAATGCAGCCGCTTGTAAGGCGACCCCATTAGCTGTTTTGTTATTTAACTGATCCTCTGGGATAGCTGCTGAAATAGCTGATTTTTACAACGTTTCATGTTTCATGCAATCTCTTAGAACAGTCGTTGAAGAACACCGTCAACAACCTATCAACAAATTTTGGTAACTGTAGCCCTTAAATTGTGGCAGATATGTGGCTTTATCGATTTATTAGCCTCCTAGTGGACATAGTCCTTAAATTTTTACATATTGTCTGACGAGGGCACAGACCAGTAACATGTTCCAAGTTTCATTCTCTTTCTCTAAGGGTGTCGAAAAAAATTGAATTCATACAAATTAACAGACGGACAGACAGCATGACGGACATTTCACAAAACCAATATACTATTAGACATTCGGTATCAGAGTATAAAAAGGGCTTGAATATGTTGATAGATAATGAACTTGGACAAATTTTGGCGAAGATATAAACATTTGAATATGAGTCTTACCATACAAAAAATTTAAACGTGAAGTACTTGATTTAATTGAAAATCCCCAGTTTAATTTAAAAAACATGTATTTTTAACTTTTAATGCAGAATTATTAAATAAGAATGAATTGAGTGATCTCGACTACGATATGTTCAAAATATTCTAATTTTATTGGCTAATTTAACTTTAAAAAGTGTTGCACCCAGATATTAGCAGGCTGTCATTTCTTTTAGCAAGAGTAAAAAAAGATGAATGCACCGCATATTTTTATTCACAAACAACGAAATGATCCCTAATTGGCTGGCTAGAAACACATGCATACATACGTACATTATCGTATGTAGCGGTGATATTCAGAATACACATGCCCTCGCATCAATTATCATGCCATCTCTTTCTCACACCTGCGCTTGCATATTTATGCATACAGAAAATGCTTGTGGCTGACGATTAGGAGATTTTTCCTTTAAAATTTTGTAATTTATTGCTATCGGAAATCGAAATGTATCGATAATCGAGAAACGGATGCAGCTTTACATAAAATAAACCAAACTTCATCTGTGCCGGACATACGCGAGCCTATATTTCAATTCTTTAGCTTTTAGTCTCTGAGAATCGCGTGTTCATACAGACAGACGGACGGACGGACATACGGACATGGCTACATCGACTCGGCTGTTGATATTGATCAAGAATACAAATACTCTATGGGATCTGAGATGCTTACTTCCGCTTGTTACGTACACATGCACAAACCCATTATAATCTTTTTAACCATTTTCATTGGGTTCTGGTTATAAAAACACTTCATAATAAACTTTTCACAGCTCCAACTTTGTGAAACTCAGTTCGTGGAATTTACTCAACTGCATTTTTTTAAGTTTGCAGGCAATAAAAAAAAAACACGAATTTAAATTATTGTGTATTTTTTTAGGTTCTTGTTTTGTCACTTTTCCGCGATTAATATTGTTTTGCATGTATATGCTAATTAGTTGTATATTAACACCTTTAATGGCTAAACTTAAATTAGTTATTACAGATAGAAGCCCTTAATTACAAACTGCAGTTTGACTTTTTACCAAAAAAAATATTAAATATTGACTCTTAATTTTTGCCTTCGGTTGAGGCATTTATATTTATATTTCTGCTTTTGTTTTTGTTTTTTATTTTTATTTATTTGTTGTCTTGTTTCTCTTCAACTAGCAAATAGCTGCGCGCTGCGCTGCAACTGTATACATGGAAAAATGAAGAACTTAAAAACAAATTAAGAAAAAGGAATTTAAATTAAAACCGATAAATGTAGAGATGTTTACGTACATAGTAAATATGAATGTGTGTATGTAACTAAAACATAATCGCAATAAATAGTTAACATTTTCTTGTGGTATAGTTTTATATACTACCTTAGGTGTGTGTGTGTGTACTTAACATAATTAAATTATTTAATATTTAAATCATTAAGAAAAGTCCATATAATAAGCGTTTTCATTTTTTTTTTCACTAAATCTTTTTAAAGAAGTTTTTGTATGTGTTCCTTGAGAGGGGCAAACATATATAAAAAAAAAGGATTTTTTTAGGTTCGCATTTCTTTGTTGCTATTATTATTATTTTTTTTTTTTTTTTTGGCAAATACATTTTGACTCATGTACGAGGTGATAATTGCGATTAATTCAAAACAATTGGTGATAAGGAAAAATGGGTATAACACCCATTAAAATAATAATAATAATAGTAAAGTAATAATAATAATAGTAAAGTAATAATAATAATAGTAAAGTAATAATAATAATAGTAAAGTAATAATAGTAAAGTAATAATAGTAAAGTAATAATAATAATAGTAAAGTAATAATAATAATAGTAAAGTAATAATAATAATAGTAAAGTAATAATAATAATAGTAAAGTAATAATAATAATAGTAAAGTAATAATAATAATAGTAAAGTAATAATAATAATAGCAAAGTAATAATAATAATAGTAAAGTAATAATAATAATAGTAAAGTAATAATAATAATAGTAAAGTAATAATAATAATAGTAAAGTAATAGTAAAAAGAATCAGCAGCTTGTATATTGTTTTAAATGGAAGAGACGCCTTATTGTTTTGCGACAAGTTTGTGGCTGTTGTTGTTGCAATTGGTGGGTGAATCGAAATTAATATATTCAAAAGTTAAACTCTTCCTGCTTCTCGGAATCGCTGCGCAGATCGGTCATCAGTGGCTCGAAGCATGATTTTGGTATCATTGTGCCGACAATTTTCTCCCCCTCGATCGTCTTCATGCGTATCACCTGCATCTTGCTGTTGGAGCGCGAATTTAATATATGCTCAACCCGACCCCAAACGGACAGCACCGACCCAGCGAGCACGTGGTACAAGCGCTGACGTAGACCAACCTGAAATTAAAAATATATATCGAATATATACATATATGTGTATGTTGTGTATATACCTCGCAATCATTGCCTAGGCTGATGTTGCGACAGTTGCCATTCCAGTAGGCATGGGAGCAGGTGTGTACCGAGGCATCGTACTGTTCGGTCCAATGCGGTTCGGCATCAGCTAGGCCAACTTTGCGATACTTTTTCTCCAGTTCGGCGAGTGATTCGTGCCGCACCTGTAGTCCAGTGTTGGGCCTGTAAATCTGGCACATGATCTCCTTTTTACTAGGCGATCGCTTTTTTTGTTTGCTGCTATCCTTGCTGCTGCTGCTATTGTTGTCCGCATCGATGGCATTACCCGAGCCGCGAGTCTGATGCTGTTCCAAGACAACAACCATGATCGAAGTACGTTTCGAATTGCGCAGCTGATGTGATGTATAGAAGCCCTCGTATTCATTAAACAGATTCGCATATCTATTGGCAAGGGTTTTTACAGTGACAATGTCGAATAATAAGATATACAAGGGAAGGGATAATATACTTACTTATCGATGGCCTCCTGCCAGATCATGCCTCGTTCCACGCGCACCGTGTGCAGCTCCGTGGGTGCAACACCTGTGGCATGCTTGCGCATGAAACGCACCAGACGCACACGCGTAACATTCTCTCCGGCAGCACCCAAATCTGAATGGAGAGAGTGAGAGCGAACGAATAAGTGAGAATGAGAACGTGAGTGAGTAATAGAAACAGAACGACCATTACAACTTATTCAAGACAAATCTACTCATAAAATAAAAATTTTAAGACAGAGAAATAGAGAACGGAGTTGTGTGTGTGTGTGACAGAGAGCGAATAAGCTAATAGTGTGGTAACTTTACAAGTTAATCAGAACTCTAACTAATTACACACTTAAAGTTCAACCAGTTTTGTTCTTTGGAATTTCTTCTGCGCCTCTTCCTATTATCTATTTCTCTTGTTGATAAAACTCACCAACAATGCCCAGATCGAAGCGACCGCCACGCTTCGCCTGATTGATGATGGCCGTCATTGTGTCAGTGAAGTATTTAAATAGTCGATTCTGTAGATCGACCGGACAGCCGAGGATGCGATTGAGAAACTTGGATATGTTATTGTAGTCCTTGTCGAGGCTGAGAACGCCCGGATTACTCTCCGTATTGACAATGATGCCAACGCCAACAAGTGCGCCGGCGATATCCTTGAAGAATTCACCGCTATAATCGGTTGGTGGCGGCACCAGCGGCGTCTCATAGCCCATTATGGTCCGCATAACGGTCTCCAGCGCCTGTCTGCCATACTTGTTATCGATATTGAACTGCGAGAGATCACGAGTCTCTGTCGCCCTGCGATCACCATGGGTGAGGGCACCCAACGATTCTAGACGCTTAGCTACAGTCGACGCGAACCGTCGCTCACCGGCCAGATCCGAGATGAGGAATATGTATTCGGGTGCATTCACCTGATTGGAGCGATGGGTGCGTCCAAATTGTTGAATTGCCCGATCCGCTGACCACGGCAATTCCAATGTAATGTGGACACGACGTCGCTGATTGAATACACGACGATCGCTTTGTAGAGAAATGCCACTGGATGCGGCCTCTGAAATTATGGCCACATCCTTTTGGCCGTCCATAAAGCGTTGCTTCTCTGTTATGTTTAATGTTTCCAGCGGCACGTCTGATTCGGTGCGCGACTCGTATTGAATGGAACCATCATCGCTCTGGACGACACGGCCGCGTCTTCCCGTCATTTCGGCAACATTGTCCGGACCGCCCAGTTCATCGATCAGTTGATCGAGTGTGTTCGGCGGCAATCGGGCGCCGAGACGCTCGATACGACGTAAGAGTTCCTCCTTCATGGTGCAGGCGCGCTCAATAGCATCCTTCGGCGGAGGACCGTAGTTCATTTTGACACCATTGACGCCAATGGGCGTAACAGTGCCCTTGAGCACCTGTTTCTTTTGCAACAGATCCTGGATACGATCCTGCGTCGACATCTGTTGCGGCTTGCGACTCTTTGCTGCATTTATGGCAGCTACAATATTTGCGGAAATTCCGGATGCTTTTGTTGCTGCTGCTGTTGTTAATATTGCTGCTGCAGTTTCCTTTTTGGTTTTCGACTCCTTTTTGTTGGCAGCGCGCTTCTTCTTCTTTGTCTGGCTTTTCTTTGTGTGCTGTGTCTTTTTGACACTAGTTTTTTTGGTGCGCGCATTTACCCAGGGATCAATATCGCTATCGCTGCCGCTAGCACGGAACGGATTGAAATCGGAACTATAATCACTGGCGACACTGTTAAGATCGCTGTCCCCATCATGCTTATCATCGTTATCGTCATCATCGTCCTCATCTTTTTCGTTGTCCTCTTCGTTCTCATCATCGTCATCGTTGGAAGAGTCTCCATTGCCATCCACATCATCATCGTAGGCATCATCATTGCTGTCAAATGGATCATCGGTGTTGTTGCTGTTGCCGTTGTTGTTGTCGTTGGATTTGCGACAAGATATTGTCGCCATTGTGTCCTCATCGCTATCACTAAATTGCCAGGAGCCAGTGCATTTCTTCTTCTTATTCGATTTACTAACACCATCGGGGCACACTTTTCGCTTGCTACGCCTACTGCCTGCAACGCTGCCTTCTTCCTTCTTGTTGTTGTTGCTGCTGCTATTGTTGCTGTTGTTAATATTTTTGCGGTTGTGTTGTAGCGCCTCCTGTTTTACAGTGGGCGTCGTCTCATCGTACAAGCCCAAAATGCGATTGATGCGATTGCGATCGGGCGCTGGAAAATGACGTTCCACAAACGATTGAAAGACGCCTCTGCAAAAAGGCAAAACATTAATTCAAAATACACTAAGCGGAAGAGCAAGAAGAAATAGTCGGTAAGCAACTAACTTTGCTGTGGACACAAAATCGGTTAGTTCGCCATCATCGCGCTCCAGCTGATCGAGTGTACGTGCCTCACCGGTGGACTGCAAACCGATGACGACGCACTTGCCGTATTTGATGGACTCGCGTGCGACGAGAACGGCATGGTTGACCTTGGCCGCAATGCAGAGATATTTAAAGAAGCGCTGATGCGATGACCAGAACTGTCCCCACATTGTCTTCTTCATGCGACTCTCCGCATCGATCAGCTCGGCGGCCTCGGTGAACTTTTGCATCGCCTCCACCCACAGTTCGACAGACTGATCATAGATCCGGCGGAAGTCCTTTGAGAGCGGCACCTCTTCAATCTTAAAACTAACACCCTTAAAGCTTAATTGCCGCGCAATATACATGCCACGTAACTTCATGTCCATTGCCACAATTTCCATAGCGCCGACACCGCTATAAAAATAAATAATACAAAAAATTATGCATAAGGCAGATATATTCTATGTAATTCAATTGTTCACAGATATAAGAAGGCATCTCAGAGAGAAATAGGGTATATAACGTCTCAGATAATTCCTAAAATACCCAATAAGCTACATCAACTGCGATTACACTATAGGCTAGCCCAAGAAAAAGATGTAGCATCCAAGGAAAACTTATCTTAAATTCGACACAAGTTGTGCTCTTTCGGTCAAAAAACCGTAGAAAGAAAACCATGATACTCCCCTCAATAATAGTAATAATAATAAGACGCAGATCAAGCCTCTTTAATTTGTATCTATACAAATCGATTTCGGATAGCAATAACACGATAGATGTGATGGATCAACTTTAGTAATTTGATTAAGCTGAATCAGCAATCGTAGTATGTATTTACAGGATATTTACTCGTTGATCTGTGTTAGTTTTTCGTTGAGTTATGTAGCCCAAGAACTTACCGTCTCTCCACAGCTGTGATAAAGTCAATGAAATTGGCAAAAGCGGTACCCTGTCCCCACAGACCCAGTCGCACCATGTATGCCATATTCTTTGGCTCGGAGGCACCCGTTGCCGAGGCGTAGACAACGCGAGCCTTGGGTAACTTCTGTTGTAGCTCGAGCACTGTTTGTCCAGTCTTGGTTGGCTTGCCGGAACCGACAGGGCACAGGTTCTTTGCCTTGTGGCATTCATCGAATATGATAAGACCTTCAAAGTCCTCGCCGCACCACTGCAGCAGCTGGCGGAAACGTGAGCGATATTTGCCTGTCTTGTTGTTCGATTCCCCAATCAGGGCCGAGTAGGTGCTGAAGATGACGCCACGTTTGCAGTTGTTATTAGTATCCGAGCTGATCTTGGCGTATTTAAACTGTGATCGATGAAAACAGCGAGTACAAGAGATGATGCTGATTAAGAATTATCGAGTGCATTTATACATTCAATACTTTGGAAATAAGCATGATATACTAGAGTATTTCAATTACTTTAGTAATAAACAATATATATGTGGCCACAATTACTTAAGTATTTAAATAATTTATAATTTGAAAGAGCTTGCACTTATGCGCTAGGGAAGTAATTAAAACTAATTACTCAAGTAATTAAACATGAAGAAAGCTAAGAAGCTTAAAAGAAACTCGTTTACTTGAAACAAATTCACAATTATTAACAGCCACAATTCTTCAAGTAATAAAAGAAAATTACTCAAGTAATTAAACTACTCACCTTGTTTAGGGCATGCACACATATGCGCTTGGCGCCAATGTCGCTGAGATCCCGTTCCGCATCGTATTTGAGATCATTGCTCACGGATATCCAGAGCGCCTTTTTACGACCCTTGAGGTAATTCTCATAGATAATGCCGGCAATGGTCCGTCCCTTGCCAACACCAGCGCCATCGCCAATAAGAAAACCGGCCCGACTGCCATCGGGCAACAGATGATCGTGCGCCTGCGATGCATACGTGATTGACTCCAACTGCAACGCACTCAACTGGCCGCTGTTGATCGTCTCCTGCGGTATGGATATCTTGTAGTAAACGTCACAAGGCTCCACGGAGCTCAACGAGGCGGTCTCCACGACAGCGTCCGGGTGTTTTTTTCCAAATTTAACTGGACGGCGAGGAAACAATAGTTGGTTTATGTTATATAGCTCAATGTTTGTCCATCGCGTAACTTACGTTTTGCTGGCCAATAGTCCGCATAGGTTTCGGCCACGCCCATCTCCTCATAATCGACTTCTTCCTCCTCCTGCTGCACATAATTGGCAGCGGTTGTGGAAGCTGACGTCGAACCACCGGCTGTTGCATTCTGAAGCTGTAGCTGCTGCTGTTGCAATGGTTGCATAAACAGCTGCGTCATCACATGATTGGGTATGCCACTGGTCAAGTACTCCGGATTCAAAGCGATTAGATTCTGCAGCTTTTCCAACATCATGGTGTTGACTTTGATACCGCCGCCACCTACACCACCAGCTGCAGTTGCACCACCATCTGTTATTGCTGACGTCCCGCCAACGCCGCTGCTGGTGCTGCAGGTCTTCAACGTATGAGCTGCGACGGATTGCGGCAATTTGTAGGGTGTCCGTACGGGTGGGTAGCTCACTGCAAAATAAGGTTGCATGTTGGGTGTTTGTTGTTGTTGTGTTTGTTTTAATTGTTGTGCATTGTGTTAAAATAGTCATGAAATGCAGTGATGAAGAGAAAGCGAGAGAGTGAGAGGGCGAGAGGGAGATATAACGCTTGTGATTAGTACAAATGCAATGAAAATTTTCATATATACATACAAAGACAGTTATAACTTAATCGAACTAAAATGAGCAAATTGACGTGAGATTAAAAATCGCGCTGAAAATCTTTTTTTAGTCTTAGAAATAATTTCAAAATTCTTAAAATTAGAGTTGTTTTTTCATTGTTGCAGTTGTATAAAAATTAGAAAAGCAAAATGTCTTTTCTGCAATGAAATTCGATAAATCGTTTAATATCTGCCACAAGGCTACAGACACAAAACTTGGTTGGTAGGTTGTTGAAGATGTCCTTCAAAGATCGATATTTTCTCAATTTGAAAGATAGAGTCACTAAATTTCGAAAGTTTGTTACTGAGAACTCCGACTTTAAGATAAGACGGTATATTTTTCTCGGTTTAAAAGCAGGATTCACAAAATTTTAAAGGTCGACATTTTGGATATATAACCCACGATTTAAAAACTATAGCTCCAAAATTAGATGGAAGATTACTAAGAAGCTTTCCTAACAATTTTTTAGCCACGACCACTTCCGCCCCATAAATTCCCAAAAGCCCATATCTTCTTTCCATGCGGTTTTTCAACTTGAGGACGATTCTCTTTCTGTTACGCTCAAATAATAGTGGAGCTTCCCTTCACAGCTTTAGTTATTTCATATCTTTGTTAAATCACATATCGTAATATTAATAGTGTTCAAGTATGAACATGATACGCTGCAAGACTCAGCTATTTTCATATATCCAAGAGAATCAATAGTGTCGACTTTTAAGTAGATGCAGTTAGATAACAAAATATTATATGGAGTCGCCTTACGAGTGGCTACATTAGAATAAGAATACATCACATGGAACCGCCTTACAAGCGAGTCCGTTAAGATAAGTAAACATAACATAAGGTCGCTTTACAAGCGGCTGTATTTTAGCTGTATTTAGAGCTGACAGTTCGATAACTTGAGCATTTGCTCTTCCTTTATATTTAAAATCTATCTCTGGATTGTCACAACCATTAAATTTTTAAGTTACAATAATGGATGTTCCATTGTCCAGAAGGGATGGGAGCTAGTGGATTAGAGTGACTGGGTAACATGGTTAGGTATCTAGTGTTTATGACGTTAAATTCATGCACTATCGTGTTGGGATTTAATTTGCGAATGATTTCTATGCTCGCTGTGCTGGATGCTATACCAAAGCGCTATTACATTTGCCCTGATGGACGTTAAATATTCTTTTTTAGATTGGAATTACTTCTCGCGTAGTGATACCATATAGACACACGCACACACACAACAAATACTATAGGCAATTATTCTTGGTTGTTACCAACATTACAAGACTTACTCTGCGCCAATAAAGACGCGGCCATGTTAAAATTGGCAGAAGCAGAGACGCCCGAAATTGAAGCGCCTCCGCCAGCAAAGTTATGGCTGTTCTTGGGATTGTTGCTGTTGCTGCAGCTGCTGTTGGGTGCCCCTTTGGAGGCGACATAGGCGGCGAGGCTCATCAGATCGTTAGTGCTAAGGCTGTTTAAGTAGTTGCCGGCTCCGCTGCTCAAATATGCGCTGGCTGAGTTTAAGCCGGCAACGCTTCTGTTGCTGCTTGGGTTTCCAGCGTGGTTAGCATTGTCTGGGTTGCCACTACTTGCAACGATCCTCATACTATTTGGAGAGCTGCTGCTGTTGCTGCTGCTCGCAGCTGCTGCTGCTGCTGCTGGTGAGAGACCAAAGTAAAAACCAAAACAAGAGGAAATGGAAAACGAAAGCAGCCAACAACAACACAACAAACAACGGAAACAAAAATAAAACAAACCCAAAGATCAAAAACAAGAGAAAATGAGAGAAAATGAGAGAGAGAGAATGTGTGTAACAAAGAAAGCAAGCAAGGGATAAAATTCAAAATGAGGAGAGAATAGAAAAAGAGACAGAGAGTAAATAAGAGAGAGAGAGAGAGGGAAAGAGAACACGGCAGAAAATATTTATAGTATATGTTTGTGTTAGCAACTTGCTGCCTGTCGCAGGTTCGAGCAACTGTGGATGAGAATATGTTAGTAGTCGCACTAAGCACACACAACACTGTAAATGCATTGTCGGCTTAGATGTAGCTACTCAACCATTTTGCCATATTGTCGCCATTTGCCCAAAATTCATATTTTATACAGGTTGTTCACAGGAATTTCTGGCGAATTACGATGTTAATTGTTATGCCCGAACATCGAATCAGGCTTGTAGGAGTATATTTGTGTTTTAGTTTGCTTTGGATACTTACACGTCAATTTCTTTGGCATGATGCTGTTGAGTGTTTTGTCAACGGCAACCTTAGTCGTTATTGTTGTTGGCAACGCCGTAAATTTTCCGCCCGCTGTTGTTGGTTTTATTGTACGCGTCAAAATTGTTGGACGCAACAATGAATTAACGTTGTTACTGTTATAATTACTGTTACTGTTGTTGTTGTTGTTGTTGTTAATGTTGCTAGTGTTGCTATTGTTGCTGAGCAACAGCGCTGTTGCTTTGTTGTTGCTGCTGTTAAGTTTGTTGTTGTTGGTGCTGATAATGTTATTGTTCAACTTAAAGTTGTTGTTGTTGCTGCTGCTTGGGCCACTGTGTGCCGTTATTGTTGCAGATATTGTCTGCTTGTTGGTGTTGGTGCCACCACTGGTGCGAATATTTTGTGCGTAGATAACTGCAGTATTCAGATCGCGACCACCACCTGCAACAAACAAATACAAAATACAAATCAGATATCGAAGCAAAATAAAATATATTAATAACAAATTTTTAAGGCAATACCGAAAGGAAATTTTAATTGAATTAAGATTAAGAACACTACCACAAAACGTTGTATAGATCAAATCAAGAAAAAAAAAAAACATGATATTCTTAAAATGAGCTCGAGGCAAAAAATAAGAAGCTAAGTGGATCTATGTGGATAGACGACTATATTGACTTCAGCTAAGTTTCAAATAGTTGAAAAGAAAAAACTAACAACAAAAATATGATGCCTGGATCAATATTTTCAATGTCTCTCTTTCTCTCTCTAATTGATTTTAATTGAAACAGATTGGAAATATTTTTAATTCTGTCACAACGTTGGGCAACAATTTAATTTTACAATTATTGTTAGTGAAATCCAGAGCAGACAGTAAACAGTACAGGGTATATGAATATTTCCTAGAAGGCACAGTAGTTATTCCTACATTGTATATTTATACATATATATGCAAAATTAGTAGAGTATTTGTAAGTATATGATTAAACTGTTTGTGTAACTGATTATAAGGATAGGTATTTTCCTTCGCTCCTTTAAATAATAATTTCAATGTCATCTCGAGTAGAAGATGGGGGTGGAGAGGCTTTGTGTGTGTATGTATGTGCGTGCCTGTGTGTGGATGTCGGGGTTATGACAACGTCTCTAGTTTATCGCTGCTGCTGCAGTGTCTACCGAGAATTTATGCACCCTTACACTTGCTGCTGACTGCATGCTGCAGGACCTACCGACCACTGTCGCCCCTTTGGTGCAGTAAATTTGCTAATTAGGTACTCATTATGTGTACATACCATACTCCATGAAAGAGGCGGGTAGGTGAAAGTCGGGACAGTTTCATGTTATATACATATCATAAGTATAACAAGGCGGGCGGCAAGGAAGAACTGGGTGTGGCAAATGGGTACATATATATATGTCTAGATCTCAACAACTGAATTTGAACAGGTCTCTCATATATATATATATATATATATATATATATATATATATATATATATATATATATACTACTACTACTACTACTACTAACACAATATTTACAAACATTTTTATTAAATTGTGCCGAAGGCGAACTCGATTATAATCAAATGTTGGGTTTCTCGTAATAATGACCCCATTATTTTGACAGCAGTTGTATGTATTTATCTGCGAAGAATCGAAGTTAGTTGTGTATAACTAAAACCACATTCAATTTATGGGATTCGAAATTAATTGAGTTTAATTACCATTCGGATGGACTCAAACATCGATACATATCGCATTTATAATAGAAAGTTATTCAAGGGGTGTGTTTGTGTGTGTGGATATTTGATATTCGGAGGGGCGTGGAGGGGTTAGGAGAAATGCATCCCCTTTTGGGTTGTGCGCGAAGTGCATCAATAATAATGCTAAATGCATTTGCATTAGGAGCAAAACAGATGAAAGCATTGAATGCCATAATTGGTTATTTATATATATATATATACATATACATATTTATATAAATATATTTTTATATATAGTTATATTTATATAAATATATTTTTATATATAGTTATATTTATATAAATATATTTGTATATATAGTTATATAAATATATTTATATATATATATATATTATATAAATATATATATATTTTTATAAAAAATGTATTTATATAAATATGTATATGTATATATATATATAAATAATATATTATATAAAATATATTTTTATATATATTTATATAAATATATTTTTATATATATGTATATACTTATATTTATAAGAATATATGTATACACATGATTGCTATATGCCAACTATACGTAGCCACTAGATAACATATAACTATATATATATCTATATATACATATATATCTGTATATACATATATATCTGTATATACATATATATCTGTATATACATATATATATATAGATATACGTATATAAACATATGTTATATATGTACTCAGATAGAGCTCTTGGCAAGGCCAGCATGTAACTCATATCGAACATATCTCTAAATGAGCATATCTCAAATGAGCTGGTAGGTTGTGGTGTTGTATGGAGTTGGTTGAAGGGCTTGAGTGTCGGTGGGTGTTGGCATTTAGCTGTTGTTGCACATACTTTATATATACAAACTTAGTTTTCGTCCAATGCATTATTTTTATGTTAATTAACATTTTGGCATTCATTTCTAACTGATGAGAAGAACAACTAATTTGTGTACAAGCCGACGATTGTATTCCCTTGCTGCTAAGAGGCAATAGGCTGTAATAGAGACAGACTTATGATTTTGGTAGGATTTTTTGCGGTAGACAGCCGCATGTTTGTAAGAATCAAACGGATGGAAAAAATACACAAGTATGCTCGAAATCTAGATATTTTGGTAGAAAATGTTAAGCTTTTGTTATATATATATATATATACTTATTGACTAAAACTTAATCATTATACACTAATTAAACATAATTATTGTGCTCCTAATATATTGTCGTGTTTGGAAAACTATTCAAGTTCCACAGGCAACCCTTTCTTGTTGTTGTTGCCTGAATAAAAGGGACACATTTGACAGAGTAGTTGAAAATGGGGAAGTGGTAAAGGAAACAATACGTATGCAACTCTGAGCGCAGCAAAAAAGGAAAAGAGACAGATTCTGAATGGCCTCTTTGCCTTCAGACGATTGTCTGATGAATAATATATACTCCCCAGGTTATTATCGAAGAGCACAGTCTAAAATAAGGGCCTAACAAAACGAGAAACTCTGGATACCAGCCACAATCATTATGGTATTTGTGCACAAGACCCAGTGCTCATTAATTTGGAAGCGCCTCAATAATCAAACCAACTGATCACTGTTCTCAGACTTTAATAATAAAATAATAATTTTTTAGCTATATATGTATATTTATAGCTTTTATAGTCGACCTACCGGGGACCTCTATTTGATCTGGATCTTCGTCATCATCAAAATCAGAACCGGAATCATCCTCATCAAAATCGTCGTTTTCATCAGGGTTCAAAAAGCATATACGCTTTTGCGATGTCTGCAAAAAAGACAGCAAAAATAAATTAGAAACATTAATGGGTAAATTGTTAGTGCACATATATATTTATACATGTACACTTTAGGTATTTATTTAATTTCGAGCAGTGTATGTCAGCAGCATTTCAAACAGCTGTTATCACAAACCAAACTGGAAACAAAAATTTCCGCAAACCAAAAAAAAAAATGTGGAGGAGAATAGAATAAAATAGGCACCATTAAAAGAGAGCGCGCTAAAGTGTGAAAGAGTGAGAGAGAGAGAATCAGAGAGTTGTTTAGAAAAAACAGCACATAAGAGACGTGACGAAAAAATAAACAGAAAAAAAGGACGAAGACTAAAGAAAAACAATTTGACTTTTGTTTGAGTCAACTAAGGTCAGGTTTCTTCTTATTTTATTTATTTTTAGCTTTTTTGCCCTGTGTTGTATATAACAGTTACTGCTGTTTAACCGTGTATGTTTTCACTGTGTGTGGGCAATGTTGCGACTGTTTCGGCGCTTGTGTTGAAGGCAAGTGAAGGCCAGTGTCGCTACCGAACTTCTCGAGCCAAAAAACACGCTTGCAGTTCATCGTCGCTAGCACACACAAACATACACAACCCCATCGAGAATACCTCTTCCCATGCCCAATACCAAACACCATTGCCGCTTCACCAGGCACCCCTTTCTCCATCAATTCAACCGTTGATGCTGTTGTTGGGGGTGCGGGTGATTTGCCCAAATTTGACGAGGTGCGCGAAGCCCAGGAGCGGGTGCAAGGGTCACCGTGCCTCAGTGGTTAGCAAAATGCTTTTCAAGCTTGCATAAAAACTATTGCGATTTATGCATTAATTGCAAAAAATAAAAAGGCCTGCTCCAATTTGCCCAAAACTATTCCGCTCTTAACAAACAAATCAAGCAAAATTCTAATATATGCCTTCTATTTAAAATTTAATGATAAGCGATTTTGCATTCAAGATGACGTATAAATAAAATACTTAAAATTGATAAAGAAAAATTTCAAGGGCAGGCTCATTGATTTTTTTATATGGAAACTTCAAAAGTTCGAGCATGCAGAAATCCGCTTTGAAAATATATAGGCTTTAAGATGATCTGCTTATGCAAACCTGATTAATCGAACGAACGCATATCGAAATCACAACGTTGGGTTGAACATATTTATATTTTCTTTGGTTGGCAATTTTGTTTTAACACACTGTGCCTCCGCTGTACAGTTCGAGAAAGGGTTGTATGTACATAAATACACCCACACACACACAGAACAAAAGGAGTCGGAAATGTTTGGCATGCAGAGATACCCCAATAACACTACGGACAAGAAGTCGCGTCAAGCCCAACAAAAGAGAAACTACATAAAATATATGTGCAATGTGCCAACCCTCGATTAATCCAAGCAGGCATCGTCCAACCACTCACTCACTCACTCTCTCTCTCTCTCTCTCTCTCTCTCTCTCTCTCTCTCTCTCTCTCTCTCTCTCTCTCTCTCTCTCTCTCTCTCTCTCTCTCTCTCTCTCTCTCTCTCTCTCTCTCTCTCTCTCTCTCTCTCTTACCACCCTGTCGACTACAGCAAACGCTTACCCCTGCCATTTTCAAACAAAAGGATTGCCTGGAGGGGGGCACTACCGGGTGGGCCCAGAACGTTTGAGTCAAAGGATTTACCAAACGACACGCAGAAAAACAAAGATTGAAAGAGAATGAGAGAGAGGGACACAGAAAAATATAGAGTTCCTCTCTATAGAGATAGTGATAGAGAGATAGAGAGAGGGAGGGAGATAGAGAGAGAGAGAGAGGGACAGAGAGAGAGAGAGGGAGAGAGATGGAGGGAGAGAGAGGGAGAGAGAGGGAGAGAGAGGGAGAGAGAGAGAGAGACAGAGCGCAGGTTACAACTGGTTGGCTGCTGCCTGGGTGAACAAAACTTGGCGCTGCAACTTCTGTGTCTCCTCTCTGCTTATTGATATAGATATGAATAGAGATATCTCAATGACTCCGGAAATTAAGGGAACTTGCGCAGGCATACACACAAACATCACACACACAAACAGTACACCTCCTATAAACTTGTCTACTACAGTGAATTCTTAGAACAGACTCTTAACTATTATCACATTAAAGCTAAATAACCAGTAATCTTCTTTAAAAAAAATTAATCAATTACAATTCTGCACTTGGGTTGGCAAATTTGGGTTAACGGTTCCGATCCTCTTTGCGGTTTGAGACTCTGATAGCAATACAATTCAAGACAATAGTTTTTTTAAATTATTTTCCACTTTTCACAAAGTACTGTATTAATGCATTGAAGAAGTGTTAAATAAAAAAAAATATTGAAATTGTCGCTTAAAAAATGTAAGGTTGTGAGCAAGCCATATATCAAATATATGTCCCTATACATTAAGGAAACTGATTTGCAATGCTCGATAAACCGATCTGTGATATATTTATTAAATTAATTTATAGCCTAATTACACTATCAGCATTTCATTTTAAGGCAACATTTAAAAGCTGATATTTAAAAAAATTTAGCGCTTAGCTTATGATAATATATAATTGCATTCATTTTTATTATTTCTTATATTTTAATGCTAAGAGCTAAATAGAAATAAAATTTGTTTTATATACTTTAATTAATTATTTCTTTATACATTTCGGAAAGGACAAACAAAAATATAGCGGAGACCCATTATGCCATCGCCAAATATTAAATATGTGAATGTACAAAATGTAAGGAATTAATTCCATGTACAGTTTAACGACGGATCGCATGGTTGAAAGCATTTAAGAAACATTTCAATTCGGTAGCTGAAAATATTAATCCATAAATAGTCCAAATTCCTGTTTGTGCTTGTGTGTGTTTGTGTATGTTTTACGCCTTAACACTAAATCACAACATATCCACCGATATAATCCCAATACTTGCAACGAGTTTAAGAGCTTGTTTATTGTCATTTCATTTTGTTCGATATTTTCGTGACACACAAAATAAAACGAAAACGTATGACCTTGCCAAAACACACTAGAAAATAAACTCAAATATTCGCACCAACACAAGCGCAAAAAAACCTGTGTTTTGTGTGTATTTGCCAAAAAGACATACTTCAACACGTTGCCAAAAAGAATTGGGCCAAAAAAAGCTATTATAATGAAGTAGATGAAGAAGCAGAGCATGAGAGAGTTCCTTAAGGGTTGCACGCAAGCAAAATGTAAGCGAAATTAAAATGAAAACAAAAAATGCCGGATAAAAGCGAATAAAAACAAACGAGACGACAACAAAGAGAACAGCCAACATTCATTCAATGACAACCACAACAAAAAGAACAGCAAATCAAAAATATCCTGAACATTTTGAACAGGTAAGAATTCACGAATAGGCGGGGCCAAAGATTTTTTAATATATTTTATTTTCAGTGTTAAAATCAAAGATTGTAGAATGTAATTCATTATTAAATATATTTAGTTAAGATGCGTTTTATTGCTTCAGAAAAAACAAAATAAAAAAAACAACCATAATTTCTGTACAACTCGGCAAATCACAGTATGCAAAATTTCCCACCAGCATTAAATTATCATGTCATCTCAATCACACTTGCATTTGGGTTTTGCTGCTATCGAAAATCGGTTTGTATCGAGAGAAATCGCTTTTAAATATAGAGTAAACTCAAAGCCGCAACATACTGCAGTGCATGAAACCCCCCAAGAACAATCCACCCCTTCTGACATTTCAGGTTCACTATATACTTAATAAATAATTATCTCTGGCACATCGCAGATAACTTATACCTGTATACCGATATTAATATATTCAAAATTTTAGCTATGAAGTCCATCTCAATCCTACAACTCAAAACTCGACCGATTCTAAAGTGGACCGATTCAGTCGAAAAAGGCAAATATATGCCAAATTTCATCAGGCTATTTTTAACCTGAGCGAGTCCAACTTATTTTAACAATTAGTGTCAAAAATGAGACGGACGGACAGACGGACATTGCTATATGGACTCTGATAATGCTGAACAAAAATAATATACTTTATGAGGTCGAAGAAGTCTCCTATCTATAACTTGTGCTCTATTTCTTTTTTACATATATGCTAATGCATGCTGCAAGGGAGTTGAGGTGTGTGGCATGCGTGTACACAGCTGGTGCAGTTTTAACGCATGCGCCGCAGGCCAATAAGCAGAAAGCAGATTGCAGCGAATGGCAGAACAATTCAAGCAGTCCGATAAATAAGCTATTCAGCCAGCTGGGGAAATGGAATTCTTATAAATATATATATATATATATATATATATATATATGTGTGTGTGTATATATATTATATGTGTATATATATATTATGTGTATATATATATATTATATATATACTTGTGCATATGTAAAAAGGTAGACGGCAAGACAGCACAGCGTAGGACACATTAAATTGCTGCTGCAAGCGTACACATACACATAAACGCACACATACGTACACGCAACAAACGTACGTAGTACAGTGAACACAGCCCATTGACAGAGTCGAACGCACGCACAGCGTAACAAGTTAGAACCGTTGTGGCATGTAGTGATACAATTTCGATATAATATATTTGCTGTTATCCATTTGCCAGTCATCACTTAAAATATTCAACATCCACAGCGAAAACATTAAGAAAACAAGCGCGAATAATTAAAATAAGAATTTGCAATAAGTGGTACCAATAATATATATCAAATATGTATTTCATTTTATCGATCATGGATTAAATTCGTTAATCGAGGGCAGCTGAAATACACATTAGCTTTATATTGATCAAAGGCAGAAAGAAGTTGCTCAAAGCACTGACATACGCACATACACATAATATACAAGTAAAAAGGATGACAACGCTACGCGAAATATCATAACAGGCGGCTACAAAGCATCAGCAGTGATCGCAGACTGTGCAAAAAACGTTGTTCAGTAATAGATGCCGTTAAAGAGTCATCGTTTAAATGGCCTGAAACAAATATGAAAGTATACTCTTTCGCATGAATTCCTAAAACTTAGGTAAGTAAAAAGTTCGACTACAATTTTCTTCTAACGTCACTGTCTAGGGAAAATCTTAAAAGGGGACATTGTCTGGACATGTGAAATTGATTGTTCGAACAGCCGTCTGTTCACTTTGACACGACCCCATTGAAACATATCTTTGCATGCATGTCTATATGTGTGACCGTCAAGAAACAAAAAATGTGGTGTGTATGTGTATGTGTCGGTCTTCACACGAAAGAACAAGGATAATAAATATTAAGAATAAATTTTGACCTGCTCGGATGCATAGTCATAAAGTGCTGGATCTATATTATATTTGAGAATATGTTGCAAAGCCCAGTAAATCAATGACTTGTATTCGGTGCTCGACTCGCTTGCCTCCAAATTTTGCGAGATGCTGTCTTCGTGCTGCTGTTTCCATGAGCCAAAGCAGCCGTGGGTCTCCCTGCCACATATTAATTTGAATAATTTATTTGTCGATTTGACGCCTCTATAAGTCGTCTGTTACTGATACTAGGATGCCAAAAGCGTTGGCAGGGATCGCTGAGAGTTGCCAGACTGTGTAGAAGAAGTCGTTCAGTAATAGCTGCCGTTAAAGAGTCAACGTTCACATAGCCTAAACCCTAACCTTGCATAAGTAGAAAATATATATATATATATATATATATACCACGGAATGGGGCGGGGTAAATATGGATGAAATGCTATATATAACACTCAAAACTACATGCAAAGATTCCCAACAAAAATATTGGAAATTAATTGACGAAATCTATATCTATCTATATACATATATATGGGGCGGGGTAACGAGGATGGATGAGATGCTGTACATAACACTCAAAACGACATGCAAAAAATTCAAACAAAAATAATGAAAATTAATTAACGAAATCTATTGCTTTAAAATATTTTTTTTATGTTACTTTACGATTTGTAGTTTTTTTTTTTTGTCGTACCATGTGGCTGGACATGCAGCTAGCAAGTGCGAGCGAGATGGCTAGATTATACACAGACTCTGCTGGCGCTGCTCACGGCGCAGAAACTGCGACGCCGGCAAAGACGGCCAGTGGCCATTGAATTTGTTGGCCATCAAGTGTTGCCGATTTGTGCTGAACAACCACAAAGAACTGCAGAAGTCATCATGCAAAACAATAACATATACAACAACATATCTACAATGATGAACATCTTTAGAAAGAAATGAGAAACTTACCATTTTGTTGCCGTTGTTCGTAATACAATTTCTTCTTTTTGTTGTTTTTATTTGCAGTTGACTTCAGTGCTGCCCAGGCCTCAAGGGAAAAGAAAAGACCGCGCGCTACGAAAATGGCAACAACAAAAACAATGACGACGATGGTGACAGTAGCAGAAGCAAAAGCAGCAGCAGCAGCGAGCAGAGTCCGAAACAGCGCTATCGAACAATTGTGTTCGCCTCCTTCTCTTCCCCTTTGTGTTCTTCGATTATATTCGACAGAGCACTTTTGACTCCGCGGCTCAGCACACGTTTTTATTATTTTTTTAGTCCCCTTTTCTTTAAGGTATATTTTCTTTTGTTTGTTTAAGTTTGCTGCCAACGGCGGCGCATTGTTGTGGATATTTTTCTGAGAATTGAGACTAATTTTAAAATGATAGTGATTTTGCAGATTATTCCTGTTGCGGCACAATAACAAGAAAATAATAGCGAGAAAAAAGAAAACAAAAAAAAATAAAAAAAATAGTTAACAAGCCGAAAACACACGTAACATACGTTTGCAGCGCTCGTCGCACGCTAATAAAATGACAGACTTATCGATATATTCGCTATACACACAAAAAAATACTTATTTGGTATTTGCAAAAAATACCTTTAAAATATACCAACTTTATTTTCGATTAGCTTAAGTACTGACACTCAGATTCTGGACTTCAAATGCCACGGTTAAGTTTTATTAGACCAACACATTAATATAATAAGACAAAATTATACCGATGAATATACATCGATAACATTCGTTTTCTCGTGTTTTGCTGTAATGATTTTCGAAGAATAACAAAAATTATTTATTTTTATGTATTCTAATTTGAAAAATAAAATATCAGTACCATGTGCCATAATGTGTTAACGGCTAAAATTTTGGTGTAATGATATTTTGTCTTTTTAACAGACCGATAACTGTTAACAGCAGTGTAGTTACGTAGATTTATCAGAGGAGTGCAAACTGATATCGATTGTATTTCGCAGCATTGCTATTTTGTGGCTGCGGGCGCATTGTCAGTGCTGCTGTTTTATATTTATTATCCATTTCTCAGAGAAAAAAACAGTCATTGTTTTAAGACTAATCGTCCGAAATGAGCGCGCCAATTAAATGCCACATCAACCGTTCGATAAGCCAAAGTTTAGACAAACATTCAAACACACAAAAAAATCAATTCGCAAAAATTTGTGCCGCATGCCAAATGAAAAAACTCGAAAATTAAAGTGAAAAATACTCGCAATTCGATCGATATATGTTGTTG
Source organism: Drosophila demipolita (assembly GCA_035042405.1). Taxonomy (NCBI): domain Eukaryota; kingdom Metazoa; phylum Arthropoda; class Insecta; order Diptera; family Drosophilidae; genus Drosophila; species Drosophila demipolita. The sequence continues at coordinate 26,066 of JAWNLI010000134.1, forward strand.
CAACTAACGACGTACAGCAATTGTGGCCAGTTGACAACTGCTCTAACGTCTAAGAAGTTTTTTTGATTTTGTTTTGTTTTTTTTCTTTTCATATCGCTTGTAGTGTAGTGAAGAACAAGATGCAAAGGCGTTGACACATTGAGAAGAAAGCAAAGTATTTGAATCGCACGCTCGTTGCCGGGTGTAAGCAAAGGAGTGGAAAGCAGAGGAGAAAGAGGAGAGGTGCGAAAGAAATTATCAAGGCACTTTTATAAGTATATATATATATTTGTATGAATGGTCATTGATCTTAATACAAATCTCTAATATTAATAAATTTGTTGGTGAAACTGTTGAATGTAAAAATAAACCAAACAAATCGCCACAGCTAGCAACAAGAGAGAGTGTTAAAGAAAGAGAACACACTATCGCATCAGCAACAAGAAAAAGAGAGTGAGAGTGAGCATCGGCACACACACATACACATACACAGAAACCCATCGATAATCGCGGTAAACGTTTGTTTACGCAAGGAGTTAACGACACACCCTGTGTCTCAAAAACTAGGAGAGGCCCGCGCCAGCTACACCCTATTTCAACACTGCCTGCCTCACCCAACCAAAGACGTTGCATGCTCTCGGTCTGGCGCCTTATTGTCTATCCTACAACAACAACGACGATGTGCCATTGACATTGCCATTGCTGACAATTCCTTTTCCTTGTTTTGCTGATGAAAAAAAAAGCGCGTCATATGCGACTCAACAGCATGGTAAGTACAGAAAATGAAGCAAAAGAAGTAAAAGAAGAGCTTAGCATAACCAGGAAAAAGAGCAATGGGGAAATTTCTTCGAACAGACTCGCATTCGCACTCGCGTGTTTTGTTAACGTTAGCACTGTTCCATTGTATATATTTATGGCCATCATTCGCTAAACACAAGGCCGATGCCGGCCCTTTAGACGACTTGCATACATACTCACACGCACACACACAGCCAGGCAGAGGTATATTTGTGTCGGTGCGCGTCAGTGATGTAATTTTGTATTAATCGCATATTAGTGCAACTTAATGAAATAAATACAACAAAAATATTACATTAAAGGTGTGACCCAAGCAACTTTTGGCATTGTTTTTACCACAAGAAATGTCTACAATGGAAGGTGAAGGAGGGTTCTGGTATCGGTATTAACCGATTGCCCAGAAGAAAAATCAACATTTGAACAAATTTATTTTGAAAGTTAGAAAATATTAATTTTTTCTCCTATGACCAAACACTTTGTACACAGACTGAATTTTTTTTTATTTATTTATTTATATTTGACAAACGTGAGAACGACTCATTTGCGGTAGTAATTGGCAAACGTCACAGGAACGACTACGGATTATTTTCAATGTGTGCGTGCGCTTTGTTGTTGTTACAAATGTTGCGTATAAATGCTTTATTTGTACTTATAATTATCAAACCTTGATTGTGCTTATCTAGCCAAGCACACATACATTCATACAATGGCTAGAGTATAGGTGTATATGTGTTTGATCAACCAACTTTGATACGGGAAAGGGGGCGGTCGTGTATTTGTTAAATGTACGCGCAGCGCGTGACAAAGCCAACAACAGCAATAACAAGATCAAGACAAGAAGAAAAAGCATTAGGAATTGCCCACAATTGGACACCTGCTAGTTCATACAAGAGTTCATAAGGGCAACGCAACTAGAGCTCAAATTGTACAGTATGCTCTTGCACAGCTGTGAGCTGAGTATGTTTGGTATGTTTCAATTGGACTTGTTCAGTTTCTGGTCATATTTTTCTGCAGTTATATTTTGGCTTTTATTTTTCTTAGCTTTTTAAATGCCGCTCGAAAGTTACCAGCACTGTTTTTGCTATCTTTTGTTAGTCATAAGAGCAGCAATACACAAATACAAATAATATATATATATATATATATATGTATGTATATTTACGTATGTATGTATAATATTGTACCGGTATTTTGTGCTCAATTGAATCAAAACGGTGCAAAATAAAACCATACGAAATTATCACCACCGCGTCCCCTGGTGTTGTAATTTTGATAACTTATTTATTTATTACTTTTGTGTGCTTCTCACATATTCATACGCACACACGCGCACTTATATATCATAAGTGTACGCAAATGCATGGCAATGTGAGTTGGTTGTACACACACACATGTACTATTAAAACGACGCAATCTGCTCTATCTCGCTCTCCCGCTCTCTGTCATTGCTCACTGCTCGCCGTATTGTGGAGCGCTTCAGTTGAACGGCTGCCTTCAAAGTTCGAAGTGCTTCGAGGCTCCAACAAAATCAAATCAAACGAACGAACTTATAAATGTGAATGAATCGCGCGAAAAGTTAACGAAACAATAACAAAAAAAATAATAAATAAACAACAGACAGACAATAATGTACTGTTAACAACAAACTGCTGCGGGTAAAAACACAGATAGAGTGCAAAACACACAAACAATATAATATAAATTACAAAAATGTGTTACAAATCTTTCACTTGAGTAATAATAAATCACAACACGGGGTTTTCGATATCTCATGCTCAAAGTAATACAAATTAGTACTGAAATCCCAAAATAAATATAAACATACATAATAAATAAATACTTATACATATAAGTATATAGGTAGAAACGTGTACCGAATATGGACTCCAGTTAATTTCTCGCTTGATTACAAATCCGATTCACGTTTTGTACTAATGAACTTTGGGTTCTTACCTTACCAACAAACACAAACGAATACTACTTGGATATAGGTACATATATTCGTATATGTATTATTACGATCGTGAACAAGACTTTTGTCAACTCTGTTGTTTTACTGCCCTAACATAATGGGAAATTCCACATTTTCCATTACGATAGCAGTTATATAAAGCACTATTTTCTATCTTTTATATATTTGTAAGCTGTTATGTGGCCTCCCCGACTCAAATTTCTTTGCAAATTTCAAATTTCTTTTTTTGTGTTGTGCGAATATACAAAAAAAAAGAAAAAATATTTTTAAATTCGAAAACTATGATTATTAATGAAAAAAATAAAAACAAAAACAAGAAACAACGAGTACATCATGAGCCCAAGACAGTAAAGGGTCGGTTTCGACTTGATACACTGCATGGCAATAGTTGGAAACTATTTTTGCCTTAATTCTTTTTATTGTTAATTTTGATTGCATGAAAAGTGCACGTAATAAGAATAAAACAATTGAATTCACAATTAGTTTTGGTTTTTGAGACTACGGTGGACTCTGGGAAACTTTTAATGGAAATTATTTTGAGATAACCGAATAGGGACGTTAGACAAGGTCACAATATTTAGTTATTCATTTCGAATTTTCAAGTGGCACAAAAACGTTGAACAATCCAATGGTATTTAATTTTTTAATACATACATTAAATATATTTATATATGCAAATCAAGAAAAATGGAAGAAAATCACAAAAAAAAATTTGTTTTTAGTGAAAAATTCACAGATTCATGATTCACTTTTTGTTCCATTCCATTATTCAATGGGTGCAGAATTAGCCCGTTTTTAAGGCTTTTTCCATTGCCGCTTAACCGCTTACTGTACAAATATAAGCAATCATAGATTGACGTCATATATATATATATGTATATATATATCGAGATGTATTTTAAAAATTTTTCCTTATCAGCGGAAGGCTGCCAGAGTTTTACTCTGGTTTACGAGGCAACCGAAAAATTGAGCAACTCGCAATCATCATGATTATCACTCTTCGGATTCCAAGAAATAGTCTCCGGAGTCACTTAGATGTTAGGTTGGTTAGTAAAATGAGGCATCTTATCTTATTAGAGGAATCTAATCTTGAATCGATTGTGCCATAAAATTATGTTAATATAATTTTAAAAAAATTGCTGCAGGCCTAGTCATACAATATTTAAATATTTATATATTTATTAATATATATATGCACAATACTCAAATATCGATTTGATTAGTCCCTAATAAAAAGTAACTAAAAATTGTCCATTATTTGGGAAGGACGTTTAATGGAGGTGATTTCTCCGCATTATATTGTATCTGTTTATATATATGCGTTTGTTGTGTATATGTGTTTATAAACATATTTCCATCAATCTGCTATATGTTTTGTTTTGCACTGTCCGTTAATTTTAATGACTTGACAAATTGCTCAAAATAATATACATTACATACGTACCCTTCAAATCCTCTTTTGTTATATTTGCTTAAACTGGACAATGTTTAATGCGAGAAAGGGTAAGTGAGTGGTTTTGTGTGGCGGGGGTAAAAGTGATGCGAATTGTAGTCAATTAAAATGATATCGATGACATTTGAACTTTCATAGTTATTGGGGCCAAATAGTCGCATAGATCCCCACCGAATATAAATTATATTACATGTGAATGTGTATGTGTATATGTGTGTGTGTGTGTATGTGTGTACGTGTGCATTCGAAAGTACAATTTTGCTCAAGTTTCCGATTCCTTAATTCGGGTCAAAAATATATTTACTTGAAATTAAATAATAATAAATAATATAAAAATAAAATCAAATACAACAACAGTTCTAAGCAAGATCAACAGTTATATTCTTGACGAAATCAATCGTAAAGTGTAGATTCTAGACACCGATTATCAATACCCGAGTCAATATAGCTATATCTGTCTGTTTATCCATATTTTTGTATATATATTGTATGTCGGGGTATTAAATATAGAAAAGGCTATACCTTTACAACTTTAACTGTTATTGGTTTATCTATAACACGAAATAAACTTGATGCGTGTGGGGTAAACTAAAACTTATATTCCAGACGAACAGGGCTACATTGACAGGACTGTTGGTGCTAATCAAGAATATATATAGCGTGTAGGCTCGCAGATGATTGCTTGCCTGTTGTATACTCCTGCATAACTCGAAAGTAGAATTTTTATAAATTTTCAATGGATGCAGGGTATGCAAAAATGTTAATACAACCCGAATGTAAAATTATTGAAAGTTGGTTAGGATTGGAGTGTGTCTAAACACTCTGACTCTATTGCGCCACGGGTTGATAACAACGCTGATAAGCATACATGTGTCAGTGTGTGATTTTTTTTTTTTTTTTTTTTTGCTTATGCACTGGAAGTGATTAATGATTCAGTCTAAGCAGCTCCCTTTCCATTTTGAGACAGTTCGTTTGGCTCAAATTGGATCTCTTGATGGTCGTCAACCTCCTCATACTTTTGGCCAGAATCTCATCTGTAATGGCGAATTCTATCGAATTTACCCAAGCATCTATTGGAACTTTTCGAGTTCCCAGCTCAGGGCGCGAAGGAACTGTACGGTGCTATCCCATTAATTTTTTCACGTGCAAAGCCGTCGTGGGCCGAGCTGACCGCTCATCCTTACTTACAAGTCAGCCAGCCACATCCATCGATCGGTTTGTAGGGCTCACAGATTAGGGCTACTTCTGTCTGCTTTTTTACAACAACTGCCTTAAAAAGGCCTAAAGTGTTTAGCAGCCGATAATGTTTAGGTGCAGTTACTTCATATTTTAATATTTGATTTAAGTCGGTGTTGCTTCCTTAGCAGAGCATACACTGCGGCTCCCGCTAGCAGTCCCCGGCCTCCACATCTTCTGCATAGATTCGACCTGTCCATGTCGCTCTTACCCACCTTTCGTGTCTTTGAGCGCTGACGGGCACATCCCTTTTGTTGCTATTTGCGTCTGCCAATCCACAATCCCTTGCGGGTTTGTTTACGGTGGAGGCTTGCATCGCTTGCTTCTTCCTGACCTTCTACCTCTTGCTCTGAGGCGTAATTTCCATCGCTGTTCGTCCATATGGCCCATGCTCCGGCATCGTGGCGCTGGATTGCAATATATGTGTATATTTGTGTATTTCGCACCTCAAATAGTCTTAAATTCGATCGTAAGGCTAAAGTAAGTTATTGTCAGATGTGAATATAATGCCAAGATATGAAGCACTCAAGTATACTGTAAGTAAACATAAATAACGGTTGACTAGCGAATATCCTGTATGCAGTATATAACCTGATATAACTAAATAGACTAAAAACTTTTTTATATTGCATATATATAACATATAACATATATCGTATAACAGTAAGTAGAAGGAATCATCATACACTATAAGTAGTGTTGATACTGTTTGTAAACTGACTTTATTTGTTTTATCTGATTGAATTAACATAATTTATGAGGATCATAATCGTAAGGTAGACTTGTTATTGATTGGGAACATCAATGGTGCGTAATACATCAATTGTGTCACATATCATATATGAAATATATATAAGATTTGCAAAGTGCAAAAATATATATTGATAAAGTTTATTGTGTCTTATGCGAATTGTTATTTAATTGGATTGGATTTTGATTGATTATCTTTGCAGAAATGAGTGCCTCATCATTTACCGAGACTTTAACGAATCCGAGCGAATTATTAACTGCAACAGCAAAGGGCAAACGCTTAAAACCCCAACGAGAACAGGCAGAACCAGCACAACTTTAAGTTAAAGACAATAAGAACAACAATAAGAATAGTAACAACAAGAACAAAAGAACAACAACAGTAAACTGGAATTGGGCGCCCTGCCCAGTATATAATAGAGTTAATTAAGATACAAGATACATGCGTATGATACGGTATCTTAAACCTGAAACGATACATGTGTGCGTGTGTTGAATTTACTCATCCACCAATAACAACCACGTGCATAGGTCTCTAGGTAAAAACGTAAATTAACCCGAAAGCAGTTAACAATAAGTAGTTAACCGTTAGCAACGGCAACCGTTAGCAGTTAACGGTAAAAAGCTAACATAAAACCGTGTAAGCACAATCGACAATCATGCTGAAGATGATGATGAGCTCGACAACGAAACATTTGCTGCACTGCTTGCTGCTGTTCACTGTGATAGCTACCTGCGAAGTATTTTCTGGAGGTATCAAAATCAATGAGTACTCCTTCAGCATTGTCGATCCATGGACTGAATATGGCCAATTGGCCACCGTATTGCTGTACTTATTGCGGTTCCTAACGCTTCTAACACTGCCGCAGGTGCTATTTAATTTTTGCGGCCTCGTCTTCTACAATGCCTTTCCCGAGAAGGTCGTCCTCAAGGGCAGTCCATTGTTGGCGCCCTTTATCTGTATTCGTGTCGTTACGCGTGGCGATTTTCCCGATCTAGTCAAAATGAATGTGCTACGCAATATAAACACATGCCTGGACACTGGCCTCGAGAATTTCCTCATTGAAGTCGTTACGGATAAGGCGGTGCATTTGGCACAGCATCGTCGCATCCGTGAAATTGTTGTACCCAAAGAGTATAAGACACGTACGGGTGCTTTATTTAAATCGCGCGCTCTCCAATTCTGCCTGGAGGATACGGTTAATATGCTCAACGATAGTGATTGGATCGTTCATCTAGACGAGGAGACGCTGCTCACCGAGAACTCGGTGCGTGGCATCATAAATTTTGTGTTCGATGGCAAGCATCCATTTGGCCAGGGTCTGATTACCTATGCCAATGAGAATGTTGTCAATTGGTTGACAACTTTGGCCGACAGCTTTCGTGTTTCCGACGATATGGGCAAATTGCGTCTACAGTTTAAGCTCTTTCACAAACCACTCTTCAGCTGGAAGGGCAGTTATGTGGTCACACAGGTGAGTAACGTTATCTTTCATCAAATTGAATCTAATCGAACCTAATATGCAGGTTGGCGCTGAACGTTCGGTTTCATTTGACAATGGCATCGATGGGTCTGTTGCGGAAGATTGCTTCTTTGCGATGCGTGCGTTCAGTCAGGGCTACACCTTCAATTTCATCGAGGGTGAGATGTACGAGAAGTCGCCTTTCACGCTCCTCGATCTGTTGCAGCAGCGCAAACGCTGGCTCCAGGGCATCCTGCTTGTGGTGCACTCCAAGCTAATACCGTTCAAGCACAAACTGTTGTTGGGCATCAGTGTTTACTCGTGGGTAACAATGCCATTGTCCACATCGAACATCATATTTGCCGGGCTCTATCCGATACCATGTCCCAATCTAGTAGACTTTGTCTGCGCATTCATTGCCGCCATCAATATCTATATGTATGTGTTTGGTGTGATCAAATCATTCTCCCTCTATCGTTTCGGCCTGCTGAAGTTTCTCGCTTGTGTTCTGGGTGCCGTATGTACGATACCCGTTAATGTTGTCATTGAGAATGTGGCCGTCATTTGGGGCCTGGTTGGCAAGAAGCACAAGTTCTACGTTGTCCAAAAGGATGTCAGAGTTCTCGAAACGGTCTAAATTGGAAGCATACTGAACCAAACGGAAACGGAAGGGAATGGAATATAATGGATACGAATGTGGATCAGCAATTAGCAGTAAAGGAACAACAGCTTTTTGGCACTAATTAACTGTAATTAATACACACACGCTCAAATCGAAATTATTAAAATGCAAAAACCAAATGAAACAAATCTAATCGCACAACAGCAGCAGTAGCAAACAAATTACCACAACAACATAAACATGCACAACATCGTCATGCTCTTTATATATAAGCTTAAGTTCTACGCACTCATACACACACAAACGCACATATTTGTTATTAAGTTGTTAAAGAAATATTTACTTTGGTCGCCACTTTTCGTAAAATTGATGTAACGTAATAATATATATATTTATATTTCTTAATGTGTCCACTCTCCCACACACTTTACAAGAACTTAAAAAGCAAACACACATATATTTTAAATTTATAATAAATTCAGCATTAAGTGTAATTTTTTTTATAGTCATTAGTAGTGAAAAAGAAGAAGCAGCAGTAAAAGCAACTCCCATATATATATATCCCATATTTATATATATTGTACAATATGTGTAGATTTATTTTTCTTATTACACTATGTATACATACATAAATAAACTATTATTATTTAAATTTAAAACTTTGTACATAAATGTATTGTAAACTGATAAAAACAAAATGGAGAACTGTTAAAAATATCATTCACACCAAATTACCAAACAACAACAAACAAAACCCTAGACTTTTGTGTACTTATATAATATGTATGTGTTTTTCTTTCTTTTGTATATCTATGCATTTGTGCATGGGTTTGTATACCTGTAGATGCCAAAAGCAACACTTAAAAGATACAACAAGAAGAACAACAACTTAAAGGCTCGTCCCTGCTTCACTTTAGTTTATCTTTTTTCAATGGAGCAACAATTGATTTTCATTTGTTAAATCATTTTTAAATTTATGACACACGTGCATACACATACTACCTTAATGAAAACAAATCAGGCACACACACGTTGTGAATGATAGCTATTGTGTTGTTTTTAGCATTTACCTGTTTAAATATGTGCATTCATTTCTGCTTTAATTTAATTTTTGTTTGTTTTATTTTCATGCTACTATTATTGGTGCTTTGAAAAAGCAAACCTCACAATGCATGCAATGCACCGCGAATATTTCAAAACACTCCCGCACACTCACCTACACGTACATATTAAAGTATTGTTTTGCAAATGAAAAAAAGAACCAAATATAAAAAACTGATAATAAATGAGCAACAAATTATTATACTTGAACAATAATTTTTCTGTTTTTTCTTATTTATTTATCTCATCGAAAAACTATAATTCGTAATCATAACAATGAAGAAATTTAATTGCAATTGAAATTGCTGACGAGAATATAGAGAAAGAAAGAAAAAAAGAGAATAAGTGAATGATATATGCATTTCAAGATGAATCGTTGGGTTTATTTGGTACGTGGAAAGCAGGACTGGATTGAAGGGCAGCACATCGTCATCGTTCTCTGCAACCGAGATGCTGTTGACATTTATTTTGAGTTTTGCTGTTGTTTAGGTAGGGATTGGCGGCGGTGATAATATGATCTGTTGTCAAAATTTGAGACATTGCTAATGGTTCCATTTGATTTGTAAGTATCTTCTGCATTATATTCTTTTGATCGAGCTGCTGTTAAAATGGCAAAAGCAAAGCTAATTAAGCTGGTTCCTTTATCCTTTAATCAGCTACTCCACAATGTTTTCTTTATCCTGCAGAGAAAGTATCCAGCTTGTCAGCATCGTCTGAAGTTACTGGCGTAATAAATGCAATGTACATGCATTTTATATATACAATTAAAAACTACTGCTCTTAAGCTTGTGACATTTTTTGCTATCGAAAACCGAAAAATATCGATTCGATATTCGAGAGATGAAGACAATAATCGATGAAACGAAAATTTGAGCTGCGCGTGGTACTGATAAAGAATGTATATTTAGCTAATGGGGATGCTGTTATGTATTTTTAATGGGTTTAGGCTGCAAAAGTGCTGCATGGTATTTAATGAAATTTTTCCCATATTTCTTACTTACGTCTGAACAGAAATAGCACGCATTGTTAAATATATTTTATTTTATCGATATATGTTATCGGCGCAAGGCAAACAGCTGACTGTGCAACGGCAGATGATGAAACCAATAACGAAAAGTGCCGCCCATCTCCTGAAGCATATTAAAACAGGGTCACAACGGCCAGAAACGAAATAGAATTGGAAAAGAAGAGAGTCTGCAGCGGATAACGGCAAAAGACAAGTGGAATAAATATGCAAATGGTCACTAGATAAAAGCATCTCAACTTGGCCAGAGACTTGACTGGTTACAATGGAGTTGCGTGACTTGCGCGCACCCGCATCAACCTATCAATGCAATAGCAATTGTGACTGCAACAGCAACAACAATTGCAATCATGGAGGTGGCAACGCTGGTGTTGGAGTTCGTGCTGGTGCTGGTGAACTGGGCGACATATGCATTGGTAGCGCCAGTGTCCAACGGATGCCAACCCGTGCCGACTTGCTGATGGAGCAACTGAATGCCTCCAATGCGAAAAAGGTGGCGCTGCTGCTCGTCATCGGATTTGTGCTCTACCATGGCCTGCTCAACTGGAACTATGGTGAGCGAATAGATCAATCAAGGCTCAGTCGATCGAACTGTGACACAGAATTAAATTGCACGATTTTTAGGCAGCGACTCCTGCCAATGGCTGCTGTCGAAGGGTCGCTTCAAGGGCGACAACGAGTGGCAGCCCTACGGCTGCATGATGCACAAATACTCCTACACGTAAGTATGTAACCAGCAATAAATCAATCAATCAATTAATCAATCGACCAACTAACGAATAATCTAAATGGCTCAATGAATTCATAGTTGGGTGCAAATCGTTTTGTTTGTGGTATTTTTTTCTGTTTGTTCCGATTTCATGATTCATATGCTTAATTTAGCTTTGGGAAAGAAACCGACAACAAACTCGCCAAATTGGGCAAGAAAGATTACAAAGCGACCATAAATATTTATATATATATTTGTATATACGTGAACATATATAGATAATAGAAATATACATAAGACATAAGACAAAAATGTATCAGATATTTTCACCCTCTGTTATCACTTACTTATTTTGTTATTTTGTTTTTGTGCTTTAGCGATACGCGACGCTGCCTGCGTTATTTAGCGTTTTTTGGCAACAAAAATAACTTTGTGTTCATTGGAGACCGGAGTGTGCGACTGTTGTACCAGCGTTTCATTGAGCAGCTGCATCTGCCTCAATCGGAAACTGAGCCGGTCGCAAATGAAAAGCAATCGGAGCAGGCAGGTGAGACGGACCATGACACGAATGGATCTTCGCGAATGCAGTCAACGGAACCAACTGGAGTTGCCCGATTCGAGGACAAGAAACTGCATATGTTGGCTCAGTATATACGCGCCGAGGAGGTTAGTCCGGCGCTGCTCGAGCACATGTATCAACTGGAGCAGGAGAAACAGCTGTCGTCCGTCTATGTACTGGGCTTTACATATGGCACCTTACTGGCGGGCAATGTTACAGACGAGGTGTTGCGTCAGTACAGATTCAATCTCACGCTGCTGGTCGCGCCCATGCATCGCCTGGTTTCGCAAACATCGCGCGTCCTCTGGAAACTGACGGAACGTGTCAATGAGGAAAAACTCCCGCCAGCGTGGAAGCTGCTGCTCAACGATGACATCGATCGACTGAACAATGTGGCGCGGAATGTCTTTCGGTATACGGACGCGACAATTTGGGAGTCTGCCGATCACATTTCCAATGGGCTCGTCGATAACGCACTCGATGGCCATCGGTTGAATGCCCATGGCCAGCGGCTGCAGGTGCAATTGCTATGGAACATGTACTGCAATGATCAGATGAACTACAATGATGGCACCTGCTGCAGCAGTGCCGAGCCCCACACCAGTCTACAGATTATCGCCTATGCGCTCTTTGGCGTTTGCATTACGCTTGTCTGCGGCATGTGCCTGCGTCGCTGGATGCTCCATTTGCGCGGTCAGACTCTCTATGTGCCGCTCCAACAGCAGCCGCCAAAGCAACCTACAAGCAACAGTAGCAGCAGTCAGCAGCATCAGCAGTCGAGTCAACAGCATCAGCATCAATCAACACATCACCACGCCTTGGCTGTGCTCATCACGGACTATGGCACACCGCTGGTGGCGCTGTCGCTGCTGGGCGTGATTATGGGGTATTTCTATTTGTGCGATCGAACCAATTTCTTTATGAAGGAGAACAAATACTATTCAGAGTTCAGTTTTTGGATACCGGTGGGCTATGTCTTTGCCTTGGGCCTGTTCTTTACCGAGGATTCACGCTTCACCAAGGTCTTCAACCAGGATCAAACGGATGAGCTACGTGGCTGGATACTGCTGTTGGTGCTTATTTATTATATGACCGGTGCGCAACGTATTCTACCCATACACATGCATATCAAGCTACTTATCTCCGGCTATTTCTTTCTTACCGGCTACACACACTTCACCCACGTGTGGCAAACGGGCGGCAGTGGCTCGATATTTGTGCGCTTCTTCCAGACGATGTTCCGCGTGAACTTCCTCAGTGTGCTGCTCTGCTTCTGCATGAATCGACCGTATCAATTCTATTATTTTGTGCCACTGCTCTCCTTCTGGTTGTGCATCGTTTATTTTGTGCTATCGCTGCCTCCACGCATAACGGCCGCATCTGTGGAAGCGAATCCTTTGCACTATCTATATTTAGTGTGCAAGTGCATTGGATGTTTAGGCGTCATAACTGTCCTGTTCATGTCCGAGGTGTTCTTCGAGCGCATATTTGTGACGCGACCATGGAAGGCACTGTTTGTGACCACTGACGATGACATTCATGAGTGGTGGTATCAATGGAAACTTGACCGTTACACGATCACCTTTGGAATGATCTATGCTGCCTGTTTTCACATTGCCCACAAGTATAATGTGTTCGATGACAACAATCATGGAAATCTATTCTCGCGTCGCACATCCATATCGGTGACACTGCTGGCACTGCTTGGCGTCGGCATCTATACGTCCTTCTCGTTTCTGTGCCGCAACGTTCAAAACTGTGAGGAGATTCACTCGTATATCGTCTTTATACCGATAATTGGCTATATTGTGTTGCGTAACATTTCTGGCATTCTGCGCACCAGGTACTCCAGTTTCTTTGCTTGGTTTGGTCGCATCTCGCTGGAGTTGTTCGTCTGTCAGTATCACATCTGGCTAGCCGCAGATCGACACGGTGTCCTGGTGCTGCTGCCGGGCTTTCCCACGCTCAACATGATCATCACTTCGTTTATATTTGTATGCGCCTCGCACGAAGTGCATCGCCTCACACAAATCCTGTTGCCCTATGCCGTGCCCAACGATTGGCGGCTGGTCATGCGCAATCTTGTCATATTCCTCATTGTGCTCATTCCGGTTGCTAGATCCGATGGTATGTTCTAAATAGAAACGAAATGATGTCAATTGCAATGAAATTGCCTCTCCTTAACAATATATTCACATCATTTTGTTTGCTTTTCCTGTGGCTGATGTTGTGGTTGTTCGTCCGTTTTATGTTTTGTGTTCCTTCCAATTGTATTCCAAAGTTTGCATTAATAAATTATTATGCGAGTTTGCAAAATGATACATCGCAATTAGATATAGGAGGAAAAAATTAGCTTAACAAATTGCACAATATACCTATTAACTAATAAAACCCTGGCAGAAAATATAATGTAAATGTACAAATACATAACTAGCAAAGCACACCTACGTACACACACATGCAGGCACACACACACTTAACTTAATGAAAGGGAACTCTCTTCAAGAAATGTACTTACAATATCAATACACATAATTTAACAGTCTTTCCTCTAAAACAGCACAGAAGAGAGTTTGAGCTAACGAACAAAACGATAAATACTGTTAAAGTAATGTACGAGTAAAGATATTTATATATATATATATATATATATATGCTGTTCTGTGTTTTAATCAACTACAGCTTCTAAATTGTAGAAACCCTTAGATTTAAGATTGAGCGCCCCATTTGTACTTTCATTCCTTATCTTTTTGTCTGCTAATCGTGTCAGACTCCATATTTTCCATATATTTCAGTTGCCCGATCCGAAACGACCACATTTAAGTCTAGACCCACTTTTATTCAATTATTGACCCAATACTTGAAAAAAAAAACATGAGACAAGAGTCAAACGCAACCGACTGCTAAATACTTTGAAACTATACTGTATGATTTCTTCAAAAGTAGAAAATCTTACTTGCATGTAAAAATTGGTTCTCGCACCATCTGTCGCACGGTCTGAAGTAAGCAGACGTTGTCATAAGCTGCAAAGCTCAGCTACTTGTTAATGGCAGGGTGCCATATGGAGACGACATTCAAGCGGCTTCAAGCGTATTTAGGTCTAAGAATTTTGTATATAAACCACTCATTCTTCATGAAATAAACTAATACAAAAAGAACTCTTTGCGTATTCACATCGTTTAGCCCAATTTGTTACAAGTACCGGTTGCGGCGACATTTTGTTACTGGTACATGAGCCGGTAGCATACCCAACAGAATTTTCAGCATACCCTAAGAATTGACTTTATAGGTAAGTTTTCTACACATACGTTATACCAGTTGATACCAAAGAAAAGGGTGGGTTTACCCAATAAGTACTGTCCAAGTTGCCTTTCAAATTGCGGTATATATATGCTAGTAACCTTTCATTGAAGAATGGTGACTGTAAACTTCAATTAGGTGAGGTATGGGCTTGCAGAAATTTTGGAGGCGATAGTGGGCGTGGCCGAAAATGTTTTTGGAGTACGATCTTAGTAATCTACCTTTCAAGTTTGTTAATTGTAGGTCTTAAATTGCGGCAGATATTGGCCTTCATAGCTTTTTTCGGCTTAGGGAGCAGAAATGGGTGTAGCCATATAACTTTTAATTTATCTCTTATGGAAATTACCAGTAAACTTCCTAGTTTGTTCACTCATGTTTAAAATTGTTGTCGATATCCGGCGTTATCAATGTTGATTTTCCGAAATATCGGCATTCCCGATAATTAAGCAGGTGTGGGCGTGGCCATGTTATCTTATGAACAGCTACCAATAACTGGCGGTGGTGTGAGTGGAATATGCCGAACTTTGAAGGACAACGTCAACAACCTACGAACCAAGTTTGGTGTTTTCGATTTGCATATAATATATTCGATCGGTTTTCTAGCCCTAGTAGACGTTGTACTCCAATTGGTTTGATTTGTCTGACACGAGCACAGATATATGTTCCAAATTTCAAGTCCGTATCTCTAAGGATGCCGAAAAATGTTGCGTTCATACAATATGATACCACCGGTATCAAAGTAAAAAAAATTATGTATCATCGAACATTGTCAGCTATAAAGCGCCTTTTTATATCTTCTCAAATTCCTCCTCTGCTGCTGGAGTATTAATAAGAATTGCCCTAATGTGGATAATTTGGGGAAAGGAAACAACGTCCACTGAACCGGGGCATCGCGTCATGTGACAATATGCACATCACTTTGCTAATTAGGCCCACCAACTGGACGGTGTGCCTCAGCGACTGGAGTCTGACCTCGTTGCATGCGGCCTTTGTTGCAATGCTAATTGTAGCGCCACCACAGAGTACCTGCTTGCCGCATCCCTCCTGAATGTTGCCCACCCCAATAAATAAACTCCTCGTGAGCCATGTATCTATACATGTGTGCATGTATATATGTATGTGCTTGTATGTATAGATGTGTTTGTATGTATGTATGTAAGTTCATTCATAAAAATTTGTTTTTATTCATTTATGCAACACATTCAGCATGGAGAGATGTAAAGTAGAGTGAAAGCCGCATTGTTATTGCTGGCTAGGTGAGATGGATGAAATGGGTGAAATGACGTTGCACTTCGACTTCCACTTCCAATTCATTCATTTCAATTTTTCTCTGAGCACAAAAACCAAGTAGACATTTGTCCTTCTAGCAGATACCTGGAAAGGGAATTTTCTTATTTACGTTTGTGGAAACATGAAAAAAACAAATTGTTTCTAGTTGTGTGGCAGTAAAGCCAAAATTACCTAGTATATTTACTTGATGATTTCGTTATTCAGTCAAGTAAAAGAGAATGAATTGAATCGGTCAAAGTTCAAATCGATCAGTGCTTGCCAACCAATCAAAAAAGCTTTGCGATTTGTAAAGTTCAAAAGCTTTGGTTAAACTTTTACCGTTACAAAGTCGTTCGGACTATTGCACGAAGCGGTCAATGCGGTCGGTAATCGGCCGAAGGCTCACCGAACAGCAGCGTGCCAGGCCATCCATTCCGTTTGTGCTTTTTCACGAATCTGTCAAAGTGTTTGGCTTAATGGCCGAAGGCTCTCCGAACGCCCTAACGCCATTTAGAATGGTCATGAAACATTGGCGCGCTCGAAAAAAATCAGTTAGTAGTGGCACGTTTGCAGAAACAGTTCGTTGACTTCGCCAGCAAAGTGCAATAAGAGACTAACCTAAATACGGACAAAAGTATATTACTTGCAACTAGGAACAACCAACAATTGTTGTTGCCGCTATGTTCCCACCGCTAACTCCCAACAAGCCCAACAAGTGCGGTGACTGTCGAAAGTTGTTTTAAGAGCGCAACGCTCGCTTTCAATATTACTTCCTTATTGTGGCTTGTGGATATTTGTCTTTATTTACTCGTGCTCTTTTGTTAACAATTTTGTTGTTGTTTTTGTTAAGTTGTTAAACGAAAAATGCGAACAAAATCAACTTGTGCTGTACATGTTAAAATATTCTTTTACATTTTTTACAGCAGTATATCAACATATTGAAATTAATTTAAGTTATACGAATCATCAAACAATTGCAAATAGACAAGTTAGACATTATAACATAATATTAATCAGGCGATAATAGACAAATTAGCGAATCAACAGCTTCAAATACAAAAGACTTCAACCGATATTTGATACATAAATAATCGATTCGACCAACTTTGTATTGTGGCCAAACATTAAGTTATATTTTTCACATTCTGCATGCAAAACACAGGTGAGGCGCTCTCAATCTCTCTCTCTTTCTCTATCTTTCTGTAATTTGTTTTTATCAAATTTATATTATATTTGAGTTTTAATATATATTATTGTTGTTGGCTTTGCCATATAAATATTAAGTGTGTCTTCAACTAACTATCTTCATGCATTTATGTATCCAGATTCGCTCGCTGCCATCATAATTATCAAAACAATAAAAGCGATGGAATTTGCATTTAATCCATCTTGTGAATCCATATATGTATAGCATTGCATTATTTTTTCATCACAATGCATCTCCCGACGCATTAGACGTTTTTAAACGGAGCAAACAGGATGTAGGACAACTGCAGTTTCAGCCAGCAAAAAGCTAAGCATACAATCATACAAAACTCGTTAGATATAAATCCTGCATCTGACAATATTTTGTGTATTTTTTTTTTTTAATTGCACTGTGATATGATCCTGTTGAAACATATCTGTTCAAGTATAAAAATGAGACGCTGCAAGATTCAGCTATACCCAAGAGGATCACTTAAATAACAAAATAACACATGGAGTCGCCTTTCAAGTGGCTGCATTAAAAGATTTTCTATAAAGTAAAGAAATGCTCGTCAGAGCAGGCCAGTTCGATCATACACGTCGTCTCATCGTGTTGACTTCATACTATACGTGCTTCACACATGTGCATATGTGCTGTAGTCGAGAAACAAAGAATTTTGTATGGCGAGGCAATGATACCCTATTTTAGATTTTCACCATACATTTTGCGGGCAGTTGTAACATAATTGTTGAAAAGGTAAATTACCCCAGTTTGCGAAAGGTTACAGATAGGGCTACTAGATAATAAGCCGACAATGCACGCATGCTTAAAAAATACTGGGTTTTCCATATATCCGCGATGTTGTTCCCTGCTCGACAAGAGACTCTTACAAAAATTTGATATCTATTGTCCATCACACAACCCATGCAATTTACATTAATACATTTAAATAAATTTACTTAAAATTTGATATAGGTTCAGGTATATCCAGCGCAGATCAAGTTTGCTTTGTTAATATCGATAATTACCTCGGTTTCTAGATTATCGATACATTTCGAATTCTGATAGCAATAAATAAAAGTCAGAATTTTCTAATTATTAAAGTATATACTACTTTACTACATTTTTACCGGTCATAATTTGATTTTCTCCAAATATACAAATAGATAAATAATAATAATTTCATGCTGATATATATAATTTTCTAATTATTAAAGTATATACACACGCTTGTGTGAGAAAGAGATGGCACGATCGATGCGACTGTCAATATGTGTTTCAGTGTATTCTGTAGAATCCCCTATAAAATTAGAATATATATAATAACAGATTCATGGTATATCGTAGTCGAGCTCACTCGACTACATTTTTACCGGTCTTAACTTGATTTTCTCAGAGTATACAAATAGATAAATAATAATAATTTCATGCTGATATATATAATAAATAAAAAAACTGTATAAAATTGTTAAAAACTCGAAAATCTATTCAGTTTCGCAAAAAGAGCTTAAAGGAAATTCTCTATCTATTATCACTTATTATAAGCATTGCGTTTCGAGTTAATCCGTTGTTTTTATTTGTTGATTTAAGCCTCCGTTGATTAGAAACATTAAAAGCCAGCACAGGAACTGCCAGGTACTCGACTTAAAAAAAAAAGTGGCTATTAATATTATATATTTTTTTTTTTAAATATCTCGGAGGGTTGAATGGCTTATCTTATTCTTAGAGGCAGAACTTTTAATGCCGTCAAGAGTAATTTTCACTCGAATGTGGTAATTTGATTATATTTCGATTGAGCTTTTTACTACCGTTGGCAACTCAATTTTTGGGAAATACGTAATTGACTTATAGTAAATAGTAATTAAATTCGGCTCGCTTTAAAAACGGAAACCGAGTGACAATTGAGCTCATCACACCTCCACATCCTTATCCGCACCCCCTTTCCCAACCAATCAGTACTCAACACTCAGCACTGAGCATTCTGTTATAGCCAAATGTGTCTGACACTTAATTGAATAGCTTCCAAGGCCTAATTTCGATGTGAGCGTTCTTTCTCGTTGTGTTATGATTCAGCGAGACACTTGAGCAGACAAGGAGGCACAATAAGACTTCCATTCATAAACTGTTACGCAACTTGTGTGTAGATGTGCAGATTTAATTGCTGACGAACTTTGTCTTTGCCTTCAGATATGTTTACACAACGACTGCTATTTTAACAGGAAAATTTATTCGATCAATACCTCATTTATGTTTTTTAATTCAAAACGACAGAGAATCTCTATTTGTACGAGTGTGTGTGTGTGTATGTACGTATGTGGCTCTGTGTGCTGCAGTTGAATCAGCCATTAATAAAGAATATTTTGTTTCAAACAGTACGTTTGATAATTATACAAAATCACAATATTTTGAATTGGATTGTTTTTATAATTTTCAGAAAAAGGTTTCTATAGATATTATTTAACACTAGAAAATCATTTATAGTTTTCAAAATTCAGAACGATTTTACATTTTTGGATGTGATTGATAATAGTGTGATCTGCAAATCTGTAAACATATAGCACTTATTTAGTA
This sequence comes from Drosophila demipolita, assembly GCA_035042405.1. NCBI lineage: Eukaryota > Metazoa > Arthropoda > Insecta > Diptera > Drosophilidae > Drosophila > Drosophila demipolita. The sequence goes on from JAWNLI010000134.1 coordinate 46,058, forward strand.
TTTATTGTTTGAAGTGGCAACAACTGGAAACATATGCTCCAATAGACACAGTAAATACTGCGGACAGATAAGCACATATAATAAGACATCAATTGTTTAAAATGTTAGGACTGCTATGAATTAGCGGAGAACTGTGGCCTGCATGTTTAAGGCGACCCCAGCCCCGAGAAAATGGGAACAAAATAAAAAGTGGCCGCTTTGTTCCTTGACTCTTTGTTTATTTTTTATTTGCAAAAATGTTTCTGCTTATGAGGAATCATTCATAATAGAAGGGGAGTTGTTGCAATATTCGTAGATATAATGGTTTATATATTTATTGTATTCATTATAAAGGTTTGGATTTGCGTTTTTGACTGCTACCTGAAACTGAACTCTGACTCACGATCAGATATCGATACTCCTTTTTTATCGATATTGCTTCTCTTTGCTTATCTCTTATTTGAAGTCCCACATATATACATGTTTTCTGATCGTTCATTTCATTGGATATATTTTAGGCTTATGAGAAACAATTTTTTGATTATTTGCTTTCTTTTTGTGTGTGTTTTTTTTATACCGTAAGCTCGTTAATAATGGTAAAAATGGTATAATAAAGATTAATAAAATATACCAATTTATTATTTTCATTGGTTTCTAAGACTTTTTAGACTTTTGTTTTGGGTATCTCTTATTTAACTCCATCTTTGTTTTGTTTTCATATATCTGGCTTGCTGGTTACTCATTGTTTATATTTCATTATAGTATTTAGCAGAATGCAATTTCCTATTATATTTAATGTTTAAGCAAAATATTTAAAAAAAAAATTTTTTTAGGAAGTGTTTAAAGAAAGCTTCCCGTATTTATGGTATATATTGTTGATGTTTTGTTTGTTTTGTTTGCCTTAAATAGCAGTTTATAAATTGGCCAAAAGCAAACGAAACCCATAATACTTGTGTTTTATAATTATGCTGTAAAGCACTGTACATACACAACGAAAATACATCAATTTCTGAGTATATTCTTTCATATTTAATTTCATTGGACAAATTTAATTTAAGCATGGAAATAAAGATAATGTTATATGAATTAGGTTTTTTGGTGAAAAGTTTACATTTACTTTACATTTGTTTATTAATATTGTATTGAATGCTGTCAAAAGGTTTCGATTGTGGCAGATGTATAATATTGTTTTCTGATTCCGTCGGTTTAAAAAAATAAACTCGCTGTAACAAAGAGACAGAAATCTTTTAAGTTCCATCTAGATAGTTTTAAAATTGAGTTGAATAGTTCGCATAAAATCAGTCAAAAATATGGATATGACTATATCACCCATATCAATATAATAAAAATAGATTGGGAATGTCGATTTAGGGTACGCCTTTCAAATTAAAAAATAATAAATAATAAATTTGGCTGTTAACCTCCGACATATTCTCTCTCGCATTTCTACAGCACTTAAATCAGCCGATTTAATTATTTTGGATTTTGGTTAACCAAATAATATATTCGTATCCGAGATGATCGACCATTGTTCATTATCCTATTGCTATAGAATCTTATCGATGATGAAGAACCAAAATAGGTCATCGATAAAATTAAAATAAACCTGATCAGTGTAATTAAGGCAGAATTTATTTTACATATCTAAAATCTCCATTGTCTAATATGCTCTCATATTGGTTCAGTCTTATAAATAAACATATGTGTATCGACTTGACGCTGGTCAAGAATATATACATTTCATTGGATTTTACGTGATTCCTTCTGCCTGTCACATATCTTTGCACAACTTCACTATACTCTTTTCCCGTTCTTAAAACCAATTTTGCAAAGGGTGTAATGTGATTTTGTTTTAAAGGAGCTGTCAAACAAATATAAAACAACTACAACCACAACAAGAGTAAAAACTGCCATGTATGAAGAAACCAACCACATCGTTCGCCAAGACCGTCCTGCTCCGACTACTGCTTTGCTTTAATTTTTCGAAATGGGTAGGGAAATTTAGATAATTATTAGATAATTGTACTGTCTATGTGTATGTGTGCATCAATAAGTGTGCATTTGATTCTCGGCTGGCAGCATGATAAGCTATTGTATCACAACTATTATTTATTCGATTATATCTCTAACAGATCAATTTATATCGATTATCGAACAGTATTACCTGTTTATCCACTGCTTATCCATGAATACCTACCTATCTGTGCTTATCTTTCCACTTGCCACATCGGATCACTTCCTTATCAATTGCAACTAGAAAGTGTCCTGTCAACTAACTCAGCATTGTCAACTAATTTTTCTTTTCACTGTGACCGGTATGTCATCTCTATTGTGCGATTGTTTTGTTGTGGTTACATCATCATCTGTGTGAGTATTTGTGTATACATCAAACAAAACATTTCCAATACTTTAAATTTTCATGTTTCATGTTTTTAATATATGGAAAAAAATCACCTCTTATCGAGTGGCAAACATATTATTATCAGTTAGAAAACATTTTGGAAATATATTCATACTCATTCTCAATTTCTATATTGTTTATCTTAAGAGGAGTTTTAGCTTCCCTCATAGAGATTATTTTGAAACAATTTACTAAGCTTGTTTTTCACACTTTTTGGATTTCAGTTTGCCTTAAAGTTTACAGGAACTCAAACTCTAATTCGTATGCAACTCGAACACGTGAAGCCATTAAGTAATTTGGGCACAGAAAAGTATGCTTCAATTTTATAGCATTGCTGTGACTAACCAATTTGAATTACAACCAACGAGCTTAATCAATCAAAAGCTGGAAACTAATAAAGCCATATCAAACGCTATTGCATCCGGTCACATATTCTGCTATTTACGCTATTGTTTTTGTTGTCACTGCCGCTTTTCCATTTTCGATTAATCAACAGTGGCCTTAGCATCTGTCAAGCGTACAGTACAAATAAACGAAATCAGCAATCATTCTGTCTTTCAATTGTTCACTAATCGCGTCTAAAATAAAACCAGTCGAGACCAGCAGTCTCCATATATAATGCATATGCTTATTGTCAGACTCATTATGAAGACCTCAATAGCGATTTGAAGGGCGGTCGTGGGGTGAGGCCACAGGCGTGATCAAAACGAGAGCCCAATGAACGCCAAAGGCCATCATGGACAAAAGGCATACGTTGTTTTTTTTTGTTGTTCTAGATGTTGCTATTATAATAACCTTTAAGAGGCGGGGAAAATTGACCTTAATAACAGCATCATTAATATATTTATACAAATACATAAGTAGCAAATGCTATTATTATTTATTCTGTCAGGAGAGAAAGTTGCAGTCGGGTGTCGGGCCGACTGGAATATATTTTGATGCCATACGTTATACCAGCTGACAACACGTTGCAAACATATAAGCGTAGATATAAGCTAGTAACATTTTATTGAAGTTTGGGAACTATAGCTATGGTGGGGCATGGGGCTGGGTGTATAAATGCCGATCTTTGAAAGACATCGCCAACCAAGTTTGGTGACTATAGCCATAGAATTGTGATAGGTATTTTATGTATTTCCTAGACGTAGTACCTCAATACCAGAATATGTTCGGTTTCAAAGTATAAACCGACAGTTAAATGCCAAGTTTCACTAAAATAGTTTAAAAACGAGGAGATAAGATTGCATAGAAGCAGACAGACGGATAAAAAGTCTTGGTTAGTGGTGATGACCAAAAATATATATATTTTATGGGATCATAGACGGATATCCAAGTGAATATTATAGCCAGAAACTCAATTGGTACGTTTTGTACATTTTCGAAACTATTTTCTATTTACATAATGTAGAGCATTTATATCACAAATTTTATTCCATAAGAAATCATCTAAAAATGATTAAGTTGTATTTTGGTGGTATTTTATCAGCAGCTGTGTTTTGGTAACTAAAAATGTGTGTTTGTGTGTATATGGAAAATCTTCTTTTTGGGAAAACCTTCAACAAAGTTTTCGGCGGTGCGTTATCAAACAATATATGTATGTGTATGAGTGTGTGGGTCTTACTAATTGTGAGCGATCAAAATCAAAATATACATTCATGCTTGTGGGAACACACGTAAATTTACTACAGAATGATCGATTTTACTCATACGACTTGTGAGCCAAATTTAATTCTTTGTATTTTTTGAGCGCTTGTTGTTAATTTTCTTACCATTGCACAGCGTATAAAGCTTTTATCGTGAAATTTAACGCGCATAAACGTTGTCGTTTCTGATTTCACAAAATATATATGTATATTTGTGATCAGTATAACTTGTCGACACGATATAAGCATAACCGTCCGATTCTTTGGCTATTTCAGTTCAACGTGTGCCTAAGCTTGGACTGTATTTTTGTGTTTTTGTTTTCTGCAGGCAGTATAACTGTTGCAGCAAGCCGGTCGGATGTGCGTATTATACAATGTTTAAGTAAATTAAAGTGTGTTAGATTGCCCATACGTCCGTGGCATTCAAATTATAATAGCATTTTGCAAATTGCCCTGCCAGATGATATACAAAATTAAAAGGATATCTATTTTTGGCTCGTAGAAGATTATATAGCTTTAAATCTCCATCACCATTAGTACCTAAACACATACTGACAAAATCGTAAAATCCTCTTTTCATTACAAAACATCGGCTGTAAATTATATAAAAATAATTAAATGTCTGTATATGTATATGTCATTATATTTACTTCATTTAATTTCATTGAGAGCTATATAAGATTTACAAAGGAACTCAAGTATGTCATATCAGATTATATTCGATTATTCAGTGAACAATTTTGACTATTTTGAATGACAACTACCTGGAAACTGCCACAATACTGCAGAAAACATGATGACAACCAAAACAAAAACTTAAACCGAGATTGGTTTTTAAAATGGGTTCGTTAATGAAGAAAGTATCTTGAATGAAGTTGGTTTTCCTTAAGTTGGTTTTGTTAATCACTTTATGATTGTTGCGCATTATTATGACACCGAAGGTAATCGAGGATAGTGCAAGTTCTATGCTTTTTTGAATGCGCCATAAGTTTTTGCAAAAGCCAAACTAAACATAATGATGCATTTTTCGAAAATTACTTTATCAAATTGTTAACTCTTACTTTAAGCAAGATGAGTGCATAAATAAAATAGCCAAAGCGCTTTATTCTATCTCAAGTTTCATTAAGATTGCTTGCATAAGAGCTGAAAGTTTGCATAAAATTATGCACTAAAATGATAGTTAATGTGATCAGAGATATTTCCTTCTGCCTGTTACATTCTTTTGCACAACTTCATTCATTATATTTGGCTAAGAGTATAACATAAAAACAGTTGACGAATATTAAGATTGGTTGACAGACGACTGAGTCTCGTCTCGTCTCGTCCTGTCTCCAGTCTTAATCTACATCTGAGCTTCTCTCTTATGAGCGGTGCGCACTTGACTTTTGTCCTCGAGGTACTTCTTGCCTCTTATTTATTTATTTATTGGGTGGTTTTGTGCACTGCGACCTAATTGATCTATTGTGCCCCCTTCCGAGCTTATAGCTCCTCCATCAACCCCAGTTCCTGAACGAATGTCAGGATCTTTGATGGGTCGAGGGCTGCTATGTCTTTGACATTCATGACATGCATCCCTAGGATGCTGCATCTTCTCCTGGCAAGGGCGATGCATTTTGTTAGGATGTGAGTTGAAGACTCCTCCTCGATCTCACAAAACCTGCATTGACTGCTGCAACAGATACCCATTTTGGACAGGTGGCTTTTTAAACTACAATGTCCTGTAAGTACACCGACAAGTATCCTTAGCCTACTTCTGCCCATGGATATTACTTGCTTAAATTGTTTATGATTATAGCCGCTCAAAAGACAGTTGGCCTGTCGGAGTCCCGGGGCTTCCTCCCAGCTCCGCAGTCTCCTTTGTCTTCCTTCATTCCTGAGTTGCAGCCGTATTGTGTGTTTACCTATGCCACAAAACGGTTCAGGCGTTATAAGGGGCCTCTCTGCACCCATTCTCGCCTGCTCATCCGCTGCTTCGTTCCCTGCTATTTCCCTGTGCCCGGGGACCCTCCGTAGGGTGAGTCTGTTATGAGCCCCGAGTTGGTCAAGCTTTGACCGTACCTCTTGGACTAGTTTTGAAGTTACCTTCGTCCCATTTATAGCATTTATTGCTGCTATACTATCGGATAGGATAGATATATCCGCATTCCGATAGTTGCGCTTTAAATTAAATTCCGCACACCTCCCAATGGCACACACCTCAGCTTGGAATATGCTGGTGTACATCCCCAGAGATTCATGGTATAACACCCGAGGACCCACCACTTCCAGGCCTGTTCCCTGATTGGTGAGTGATCCATCGGTATACCATTTTATGGTGTGCGGTTTCATAGGATGGATTTCATCTAATGATGTCCATTCCTTTTTGCAACTCGTTTGAACTTTGAAATTCCACTCGAATATATATTCTGGCTTCATTTCATCCGTAGGTTGTAACAGGAGGGGAAGTTCATCTGAAAGAAGTTGGGCATCTTTATGACTCAGTATGTGTCTGCTCCCAACTCCTTCTGCTGACATCCTTAAGATTGTAGCTTTCTGTTGAAGTCTTATGGTGTGGTGGAGTGGCGTGAGCTCCATTAGGGGTTCCAGGGCCACTGTAGGGCAGGTGCGCATTGCCCCTGTCATACATACGCAGGCCATTCTCTGCAAATTTTGCAATTGTTGCTTTACGATGGCTAACCGTGCTCTATCGCCCCATGCTATCACCCCGTAAGTCAGCAAGGGTCTTACAACCATTAGGTATAACCATCTGATTATCTTTGGTGACGTACCCCATGATTTCCCAACTATACTACTACATGTGTAAAGCGCTCTAAAACACTTCATTATCGTGTTTCGCACATGGGTGCCAAAATTTAGCCTGCTGTCAAATGTGACGCCGAGGTATTTCACCTCCTTGCTTATATCTAATAGGCTCCCTAAGAGCCGTATCTGTTTCATTCTCTGTAGCTTATACCGTCTAGTAAAGGGGACAATGACTGTTTTAGTAGGGTTCAGGTTGAGTCCAACCTCCCTACATCAGTCACTCGTAATCTTCAACCCTAACTAACCGAGTGCTTCTTCGTATTTGCCTCTTGCTGTTATTACAATGTCGTCGGCGTAGTCTTGACATTGAATGCCTCTGGCAGAAAGTCTGTTAAGTAGTTCGTCTTCTAACAGACTCCAGAGTAGCGGAGACAGTACTCCCCCCTGGGGGCAGCCTGTAGTGATTAAGACTGTTACCGTACTGTTATGCGTCGATGCGGTGGTCTGTCTGGACCGCAACAATGCAAGTATCCACCTGCTGGTAGTTGGGTCCAGGGCCCTCCTCGTGAGAGTGGTCCCAATCGCATCGTGCGAAGTATTATCAAACGCACATTCTATGTCTAGAAAGGCACTTATTGCTACTTCTCTGTTGTCAACTGCCACACCTAAGGCACGCCGCAGCTGATAAAGTGCAGTATCAGTTGACCTGCCTACTCTATATGCATGCTGCGTTGGATGCAGCGGACTTTGCTTCAGCAGAGTGCTTCTGATGTTATAGTCCACCAGCTTTTCCAACGTTTTCAGTAAAAACGATGTTAAGCTGATGGGTCTGAAGGACTTTGGGTTGGTGATATCTTTCTTCCCTGCCTTGGGGATGAAGATCACCCTTGCCTCTTAATTATATGAAATTATATTTCGTACTAAAAAATAATATTATGGGTAAAAAGGTTAGAATGGTTTTTGGAAAATGTATGTTACAGACAGAAGCATACCCAACCTCCTTCGTTTTGATCGATATGCCGGAAAATATCGATACATTTCGAATTTTGATGGCAATAAAAGCCTGAATCTTAATTGCAGAAGTTTCTGAGTAATTTACAAAATATGCCGACACATTATGGATCAACTGGTCATTATTCATTAAGATTGGATAAGGTACATTAAATCTATAGTCGAAAACGAATTATCTAATTAATCTCATTACTATCAGCAGGCATATTTATTTTTTCTTGGTTGTATTTTAAGTTTTAGCAAAACTTTCTTAGCATTTACGAGTTGCGAGCAGTGAACCGCATCTAACACATGCTATGCACTGCCAATGACTGTCCAACGGGACAGAGGAAAGATGTTACATGCAGTACATGAGAGAAAATCGCTATAGGAATTCGCAATACTTTTGGTGCCAAAGACTGCACACCATATAAAGAGTATTTTATATATCTAAAATGCCTGTCTTGATTTACTTGATACACTGAGTAATTTTTGTAAAATTTAAAAAAATTCATTAATTTTTAACAAAAGAGAATGAAAAATAAGTAGATCAGTTATTTTGCCACTCACAAGCTAATGATAAAGGAGACTCAAATTGGAAAAGCAAAATGTTTTGAGATAAGAGAGCATGGTGGAAATGTTGGGCATGTTGGTTATTCCTTCGTTTTTTGTATATTTAATCGAATCTACTTCATTTAATAGAACAAATTTCTGACAAATATAAACTAGACTCATAAGTTTTTTATTTGTTTTAATTTTTATTAAAAAACTGTTTCTAACAGCGAGAAGAGATTAAAATTCAGACCAAATTTTAATATGGTTTTTCTTTTGACTGTGGGTGTTACCATGGGTTAAACATGGTTGACATCATTCATAATATTCTGGGCTAGGGTGCGAGTCAATTTCTAGGCATTGTTCAATGACTTGAGCTTTGGAAATGTGTGTGCAAGCATGGCATTTATTGGTTGGACATTTATTCGTTTTTACACCTGATACAGCTTTTCAGCTAGTTGTGTCAAATTGTCATATATATTATTTTTTATCTGTGATTGCATGAAAAATTAAAATATAAACTAAAAGCTTATGGCAAGAGGTCATCTTTGTAATGTAAATATCATCAGTATAATGTCAAAAAAAATGTCTCAGCATTATACATTTTTTTTTAAATTATTTGAATTTGTTATTTGTAATATATTAAGGTACAATAATATGATTATCTTCAAGTATGTTAGAATCAGGGCGATTTTGCTTTTGAGAGATTTGACTTGTGTTGGCAAACTCTGGCAAAACATGAAATCAATGGTTTCCTTTTCATTCATTTTTGATTCAGTTCACTCCACATTCACTCATTTGGTGTGGTTATTGATTCTGACCTGAGATTTGTTCCGTCATCCCAATCAAATTTTATGTTCCCTTTCTTGTGAGTTGTTTGTTGGCTCTGTTGCTGACATTCGTTGTCAATTTATATTTGATTTTCTTTCGCATCTGCATCTGCATCAATGAAACCTATTCCTAGAATTTTCTGCAATTAATAAATACCACGTACGCCTTTTAAATATAAATATGAAAATTGGTTAAAACAGTGAGTGGGCAGAATGAAGAATATCCGACTTCATAAAGTATATACATTCTTAATTAAGATAAGCATCTGAGTCGATAGCTATCTCCATCTGCCCAGCCGTTCGTCTGTCCGTCTGTATCAATTTGGGAAAATAAATTCCCATTTTGATGAATTTCATGTTTAAGTCAATTTCATTTGATCGATAACTGCCGTAGTTTCAATCAATATACCGCCGTCAGTGATATATCGTAAATCAGTGAATTCAGTTCGGGATTGGTAATAAAAACAAGTGCTGCCTTAGTTGTGTTTTACTCTCGAGAGCCTGTAAGAATTATTCAACTTTGGCAATAAAAGATATAAATTATACAGGGTATATCGAAGCAAGTTTAATCGACTATAACATTCTTACCAATTCAGTACATTTTGGTTGAAATTTCGTTGGATAATGCGATGGATATGCAGGCGACCCTTTCTTTCGGCTCCCCCGGGGAACTTCTTCAATTTTCCCTTAATTGTGTTTATTAGATAGTAACTTGGAATTTGCAAAACATGTGCATAATTTTCAATCTTTTTCCCTCAACATGTTAATTGGGGCCAGCACTGGTTGAGGGATGGGTGTTGGTGAGGGTGGCGCAAGAGGTATAGTGGAGCCGGATGGTTAAGCTATGGTCGTTGAACTTGTTAGTTGAACATATGAGTAGTGCTCCTTGCTCTCACTGTAAGCGTAATCCGCTGAGTGTGCTAAACGCTTAAGCCTCGAAAAGTTGCCCCTATTCTCCGAAATGCCCCGTTGGGCCACCGTCTCCACTTTTATTTTTCTATATTTTTTTATAAGCTTGAGGTAGGTCGAGGAGCGAAAATCAGAACACCCACACTTGACATGGTTTGCGGACTGTGGAGAGTTAACGCATGCTGTGCATCTCGGCAACTCACACATACACACACCATAATGCCCTTATACACACACCCACACAAAAACATAGCTGTAGACGACGTCCCGTTAATTAAGTCACCGCAAAATTACTGTAAATTTATGGCAAAAATGCAAAATCATCATGCGATATTTTAAATATTTAGATGGACTTTAAATGATTTAAAATTAAATTTCAATTCCTCTGGAAGAGCTTCTCATATTTTTTTTTCAGGGCTGGAACTTATTTGCATCGGAATGTGCCTCATATAATTAGAATTCCACTCATTTTTTTCTGTACATTTCATTTTGACTTTTTTTTTGTGTGGAAATGCTGAAATACAACAAAGACGCCCAAAGCCAAAGTCCGTAAGAGTTAGAACAAAGCACCCTCTGCCGTCTCATTCCCGCACATCCAATTCATAATTAAAATTTGAGATTCACAGCCTACAGATAACTGTTGACAGCTTTTTCAGTTGGGAATTTCCTTATGCTCTATGCATCTAGGGACATTTGAGAAGTCGTCAGGCCATTTGATATGCATAAAGGCTAAGCTAGGGGCTCACATAGTTTTTGTTGATCTGGTTTAGCTCCTGTTGCCGGCAAATACCGCAATTTATATAACTTTCCAATTTTTGCTGTTAAAGTGGGTGAATGAGCCAGCAAGTGATCGTTTTCAGTAATTCGTTGTTCAAGTATAAACATGAGACGCAGCAAGACTCAGATTTTTATATATCCAAGAGGATAAATATAGCCTTTTAAGTGGCTGCAGTTAAATAACAAAACATCACATGGAGTCGCCTTACAAGCGGTTCCATTAATATATGTAAACATAAAATTAGGTCTGCTAACAAGCGGATGCATATTTAAGGATTTTTTATAAAATTAAAAAAAGCTCGTCAGAGCAGACCAGAGTGCCATTCTTAACGTCGTCTGATCGTGTTTTGGTCCTACGAGCCTGATTGAGAGTTGGAAACTAATCATCGACTCTAAGGATATAGGTCTACACTATATGTAGTCTATATGATTTGAACTTCTCGTCGATTTCAAAATTCGAATTTAAGCTTTGAATCAGAAAAGATTTCGAAATTCAAAGCGGCTTACAATAGAATTGTGATGCAAGTGAAAATCAAAGACAAATATAAACATATAATTAAATATGTTGTTGGAAAAGCAGCAGGAGCTGCTAAAAATGGAGCCGTCTTCATAAAAAAAAAGCCACTGCATCGCGACGAGGAGCGCGGAAAAATCGACAATAAGATAAAGGAGCTCGAGAGTCAGCGAAAAATGGGGTATGAAGAGTGAGCACAGCTGATGCTCGAAAAATATGAATTGGAACGCAGACTTAGCTCCATGGAGATACTTGATCATATGGATAGTGATTCCAAAGAGGCACTCGTACTTATAAAGGATGCGCAAACGCAGCTGAACCGACTCAAGGCGGATACGCCCGGCTAGGCACAAATCAGGCAGTTACGTAGTCAGCTTAAAAAAGGTGAGACTGCACGCACTCTAGCCCAGAAAGCCCGCCAGACCGCAGAGGCGGAGCTTGTCGAGGTGCTGAACATGCTTGAGAAGTCGCATGTCGCTCACAACGATGCTAAGGAACGTGCATTTGCAGCGCAAAGCGATCGCGCTGTACTGCAGGCTGAGATCAACGAGCTAAGCGAGCTGACGAAGAAGTACAGCGCCATCGTCGAGCAGGTAGTGAAACTGCATAAAGAACCAAATATGAATGATTCCTCCATTTCTGTTATGTGAAAACGTTTGAAGTTGCGCGTCAAGGAGAATTTATATTGTTCCTCTTGGTTATGTTATTGTCATTAACTGTCATACCGTACAACTGGTTGTATGTCGCTTCTTAGTGAGCGAAGATCAAAAGTTTATTAGAGTGGACATCTAATTAGGATGTTTAATTTGCTTTAACTTACCATATCAAATCTTCACAAAATAGAAACTTCAGAGAAATCAGTTATATAATGATAAACATTTTATCTGCACAAAGTAATAACTATAATATAAAAAAAAAATTTGAGGAGCAAAGAAGTTTATTCCTGATCAAGGAAACGTAAAGATATTAACTGGTGTAGACCACGTCCTTAATAAGCAGACAAATGCAAATTAAAGCATTAATTACATCGAAAGGAACACACTCACACTTTGACCAGATTTTTAAAATAATTTTCCAAAATCAGTCAGTTTTAATTTTGATTTTGTTTGATCCGTTGTTCTTGTTTGCCTGATTGTTTTTAAACTATTTGAAGTTTTCTATTGCATGTCACGGCTACCACCAATGGATACCAGGCTTGATGCCCGCAGTCAGGTTCTGGGCCAATCCCATCCCCAGTCTCAGATTCAGGCTCAGTTTCCGGGTTCGTTTCCGGATACGTTTAAGCATTTCTTTGAAATGATGAATGAAGAAGATGAACAATTTATACTCCTAGCTAATCTGCTGGAGAATAAGGTACTTGTTCAAATTAATCTACGACGTTAACTTTGCTTTCCAATTCATATCCAATTAATTGTCTCTTTTTTCTGACTACCCTATTTCCAGGTAATACCTAAAGACATCCATCTAATGAATAATCAACGTCAGCGCTGTGGTAGCAGCACGGGCAGCTACAGCAGAAATTACAGTCCACGTGGCGGACACTCCCATTCTCCATTCCTATATCCCCCTGCTCAGCATTCCCCTGCTCATTTACAGCATTCTCAGCGTCAGCAGCATCGCCAGGCTCATCGTAACCAGCAAGATGAGGAATATTTTGGATCTTCGCGCGGTCATAGTGGTAGCACAGCCGACATGTCCCATGCCTTGGATATGGCTAGATCCGATGATGGCGCCGATCCTGATACCGACTATCTTGTCAGGCATGGTATTTCTTATCGGTCGGGTCGTGGACATCGCAATATCACCGGTACTGCGATCATCCAAATACCGGGACTTACCTCCACCGATAGTGGCAAGAATATGATACAGTTTGACATGGGATCGGTGCCAGTGACACGAACGGCAGCTCGTCTGCCAGATCGGACTGACTCTTCGCGCCGTTCGCTACCATCTGATGGTCAGTATGTGCTGCCAGATATCGACAATAGTGCATTTGATCATACAAATCAGCAGCATATGCAAGAGAAACAGGATATCGATCTGGACGTATACTATCAACAACAGCGTCATCTGCAGATTCGTCAGGGTCCAGATGGCGAGAATAATTTCATTTGCCCGGATCCCATTAACTTGTTCATCATTGGCATGTCATCCGATGGAGCCAGGGAGCGCCAACGACAACTGCAGCAGCGTCATTCTTTCATCCTAGAGCGGACTTTTGATTTTGGTAAGTCAGATGGTTGAACCATAAAATAATATTATATGTTTAATCCGATCATACAAAATTCATTTTTTAAATTCTAAATACTGTCCATTTTGCAAATTTTGTGGCTAAAAATTTTGAATAGAATTTCCTGAGTACAATGCGCAGATCAACTTTATTATAAACTGAAAAAGCATTTTCTGTATGTATGAATGTAGGACACTTGCACTGCTCACATTAGGGTAGAAAACTTCTGAAAGAGAAATTTGCCAATAAAACTAGAATATATTTATCAGCTGGGTTCATAGTATATTATAGTTGGGCTCACTCGACTACAGTATTCTTACAAATTTTGGCGTATGTAATGTAATGTAAACATATACACATAAACACGCAGATTATAAGCCAAAATGCAACTAAAATAAAAAATAACATTAACTTAAAATGTGCCAAAAAGAGCAACAAACATAAAATCGCTAAACAAGAAGAGTAAGAACAGCAAACCTTTGAAGTTTACAACAATCAAAACACGAACATGATCCGAGCCATTCCACAATTTTACCTTTTCGGATGAACTGGTAAAAAGAACATGTATTGTATTAAATTCGCTTTCAGCTTTTAGCTACAACACAAATGTAATTTAAATGCATTTTGATGAGTTCATTTGTATATGCAGAGAAGTGTTTTGGCTATAAGTTGCAAATTTAATACCTTATTAGAAACCCAAAGATAGATGAACAAGTTGGTGTGCTATAGTAGAAAAAGAGTGAGAGAGAGAGAGAGAAACAGTGAGAGAGAATGTAATTTTCTTAAAGGAATAATGATTATTAAGTTGTATATGTATATGCATTATTGTTCAAGTGTGAACATGAGACGTTGCAAATCTCAGCTATTTTTTTATGAATAAATATCCCATAGAGTCGACTTTCAAGTGGCTGCAGTTAAATAAGATAAATAGACATCACATGGAGTCGCCCTAAAAGAGACTCCTTTAATATAAATAAACATAGCATAAGGTCGCCTTACAAGCGGCTTCATATGTATTTAGGTTTAAGATTTTTGTATAAAATAAAGAACTTTGCGTCAGCTTCTGAGTTCGAAATTAAACATCGAATCGGAAAATAGTTTGAACAAAAAAAAATCATTAAAAAAAAAATCAAAATGTTGAAAACAGACAGATTGAAGCAAATTGAGCTACTGAAATTTCAATCGAAACTCATAGATGAGTTAAGAAAATAACTTAATAAAGAGGCAAGCCTGCACTTGTTTGAAAATATAATAGCCGAGTTTAAGCTGAACAACTCGAAGCTAATGAAAATCGGCAGTATCGATCACGAATACACCGTGACGACATCGCAGAAAACGATTGTTGAACAGTCAGAGGAAGAGATTAAGACATCCAAAGACGAGGCTTATCAAAGGGACCATTCAGTGAGTCCAACGGACTCTTCCAAATTAGATAGATACGAAAACAACTACAAGATGCAATGGATCTAGCCAGACGCTGCTTGACTCCATCACTTAAAGAGCTTCTGAATATCAAGACTACGTTAAAAAATTCGTTTGAGAGCGACCCTAGAAACGCTAGCAGAGGTCAAAGAATAATACGATTCAGAGGAAACATATAAGGAGGAAATGGAGCATATAAAACAGAAAGCTGAGATTTTGTTGGGAAAGATCAATAATGTTCTACCGTAACTACAACCTTCATCGAGACAAAATATGCTCTCGTCTAGGCGAGAAGTTCCAAAGGTAAATATATCTCAATTCTACGGTAGTGCCAAGGATTAGCCCAACTTTTATGGCCTATTTACCGAAGTAATACATAATCGAGGATATATCAGCGACACCATAAAACTAAACCATTTAAGATCGTGCCTGAAAGGAAATACAGCGACAATGGTGAGTCACTTACTGATTGGCTGCAAACTGCAAAGAGGCATGAAATCTAATTTGTAAGCGGTACGAAATTAATCGGAAAATTTTCGCTGACCGACAGTTTATTGGAATTGGAACCATCAATCAGAGGAACAAATCCGCAGATTTTTAGATCAAGCAACCGAGAGTATTTACATCATAAAGGAAAAATAAAAGATTGACGATGCTGCAGATGTGATCTTTGCGCACATCCTTCTGCGACAATTTTCTACGGAGGCCCTGCAATACGAGCAACATGGTGGATGGAGGATCGCAACGCACTCTGATATCAGAAGAATCAGCGCAGCTGCTAAGGGTGAAGAGAAACAAGGAGTCCGTGAAAATGCAGGGAATATTTTCACAATGCATGGAAATGGCAAAAAATAGTATATTTCTTGAAGTCAAACCTCGATTTTTAAGTAAATTCAATGCGCGGACTACAGTGTTAGTAGTTCCAAAATTACAAAGAGCATTCCCCGGCAAAAATATTGATATGGATGTTAATACAGACTGGAAAAATTGCACTTTGGCAGTTCCAAAGTTTAATATGCCATGCAGAATTGACATGATCATTGGCGTGGACCTTTTACCCTTAATAATGATGGGTCAAGTCAAAACGATCAATGGAACGTTGGAGCAAAAAGAAACGACTTAGATGGAAAGATTCCTGAAATATTGCTGGAGCACCGCCAAAAAAAATTCTGACGGCGGCTGTGAACATAAATGATCTGGAGCGATTCTGGGAACTGGAAAAGACACCGATGACACTGAAGAAAATCAACATTATGAAAACCACTATCAGAAGACGACTACAGTGGATAAAGATGGACGAGTTATAGTCTCGATTCCATTTCATACCGATTTTGAATTGGAAGACTCTCGTAGGCAAGCAGTAGCAAGATTGATGCAAATGGAGAGAAAAATCAAAAAGTATCAAATACTCTTCGATGACTACGACGCCTTCATGAAAGACTACCTGCAGCTGGGACACATGGTGCCAATAAACACCACAGGCCAAGGCAAGTACTACCTACCGCACCAAGTGTTAATTAGGCAAGACGGCCTCACCACAAAAGTAAGGGTGGTTTTTGATGCATCAGCAAAGACCACAAGTGGGCTTTGCATAAACGACGTAATGTCAATCGGTCCCAAAATTCAAAGGGATATTATTGAGGTTCTATCTAGCTGGCGCATGTCGCGATATGTGCTATCAGCAGATGTGGGAAAAATGTATCGGCAAATCAAAATTACGCCAACTGATCAGGAGTATCAGTACATAGTTTGGAGAGAAAATCTAAAGGACGTAATCAAAGAATTTAAATTGACGACTGTAACGTATGGAACATCAGCAACACCATATTTAGCAGTGCGATCATTGCATGATCTGGTGGATTTATATTGCAAAAATGACGAAAAATTATCAAGCATTATAAAAAAAGATTTGTACATGGAAGACTTAATGACTGGAGCTAACACAATTGAAGACTGCACGGATATTCAAAAAAAATAAGAGCTGTCATGAACAAAGGAGGAATGCAACTACGAAAATGGGTCTCAATCGATAAAAAAAAAATAATTTCGTCAATCCCAAGTCGGAAAAAATCGCAATAATAAAGGACGAGTCAATAAAAACTTTGAGATTACTATTGGACCCAACTAGAGACGATTTCACATTCAGCGTGAAAATGCCGCAATTGGACTTTATATCATAACGATCAGTGCTGTCTCAACTAGCAATGATATTTGTCCCAGTAGGATGGCTAACCCCGGTAACACTACAGGGACAATTTTTTATGCAAAAGCTATGGAAAATGCTACGTGAAATGCAGCAGACATAGCTTTAAGAGAAATCTCACCAAAAAAGCAGGAAAATTATTTAATTTGGTGGCATGGGCCACAGCGGCTAACTCAGCCTGTCAGCGACTGCCCAGTATACCAAGAAGAGGAGCCTGTTATAGTCGAAACAATATTTAATGAAAACAATCCACTAATAGGATTGCTATCAAAATACTTAAATCTATTGAAACTGGAAAGCGTAAAATATTTAATGAAAACAATCCACTAATAGGATTGCTATCAAAATACTCAAGTCTATTGAAACTGGAAAGCGTAATCTTTAATATTTTACTATTCATATCAAGACTTTTGGAAAAAGTCTCAAAAGCACCGTTCACAGACGCCAAACTTTGGGATAAAGCAAATATCAAACAGCATTTGGACTTTTGAAATAAATTCGTCAACTTCAGAACAATAAAGGTTTGGAGAAAAGGAATAAACTTTTACCACTCTTCCCGTTTCTGGACAACGAAGGCGTCCTGAGAGTTGGAGGACTAAAAAACTCGACCTTACCATACACAATGAAATATCCCACCATCATCGGAAAATCTCATTTGGCTAGGCCACTTAAAAGCACACCAGGAAATATGTTTGTGCATAAACAGATAGGATCGCTCGATAAATGGAGATACATTCAGCGAATGAGTTCAGAGTTTATGGAAAAAATGGAAAGATGATTATTTGGTATCGCTGCGAAAAAGAACAAAATAGCGCAGTGACAAAGAAAACCTTAAGGAGGGTCAGGTGGTATTGATCAATCAAAAAAATACACACCCAGGAAAATGACCAATGGGTAAAATAATAAAAATGGTGAAAGGAAAAGCCAATAAAGCCAGAATTGTCATAATTAATACAAGTAACGGCCGAATGTGAGAATATTTTTGTATGCTCTAACGGATTGTTTGACATTTCGTCACAAGTGTGGTCAATTGTTAACATGAAGACCCTAAAAACAAACCAAGTAAACTTAAGAAGCTATATGGGGAATCAGTTATCAACGCAACAGTAAACCTTGTGAAATCAACGACAGATAAAGACAACGAGAACTTCAATGAGATCACTCAAAGATTGAATAATATGACTGAAGCAATCAAAATGGAGCATCTAGGATACCAGGAAGCAATTAAGTTCTTGCTACTTGGTTGGTGAATGCACCAACTGAAGGATTGGATGGACGAAGCTGAAAAAATACAAGAAAAAATACTTGATTTGTTTATGGATTTAAATCATGGAAGACTATACTTATCCTTTACCTATCAAACCTTCTCAAATGTTAAAGGAAATGAAGAAAGTACAGAACGTTAAGCCACATAACCACGTTTTACCTGGGAAATCTGCTGGGCATAAACTTCAAGCAGCATACAAACTTCTTGCGGCGCATGGAATAATAAAAGATGAGATGATCATAATCAAGACGAAAATTCCACTATACCTAAATCAGAACCTGGCCATTTTTAGAATTATTCCGATACCGTTCATCGGCAATAACCAAAAAGTGAGTCCAGTGATCGCAACGAATTACATGATCTTCAACCAGGCGCTTAATACTTTTCACTTGATGTCTGACTCTGACCTAAACAAGTGTCGTTGGAAAAACAAAGAAACAAGAGTCTGTCAAGGAAATTGGGCATGGAAAGATGCGGAAGAAAACGTTTGCGAAACAACACCAATAAAGCCTCATTCGAAAATGTTGTGTTCATCAGTTGAATACAAGGATCAATCATTTTGGATAGAACTGAGTGCACACAATCGCTGGTTGTTTAAGACGTTTGAGAATACGTCGGGTCACATCCAATGCAGTAACACGAATCAACTAGCACAATAACCGAACGTTGGCATCCTGGATCTCATGGAAGGATGCTCATTTAGGATGAAAGGAATAACAAGCCCCGCAGAGTGTACACACATCTTTTAGAGGGAACTACCTGACGCACTTCATAAAGGAAGCAGACCACGATACGTCCTTTGAGTTAACCCCAATTGAATCGCTTACGATTAAAAATACAAAGGAACTGGAGATATTTAAAAAAAAAATACAATATCTTGACGATCATAAAGTCCACCTAGGCGATTTGCATTTCTTTACTGCAAGTGGACACATCTCATTCATATTAGTGACGGTAGTAATAATATGTTTAGTAATTTACTTAAGAATAAGATATGTACAAAAAGGGAATTAATTAATATTACATGTATTCTTAATTTAATGCAGCCACTTGAAAGTCGACTTCATGAGATATTTTCTTATTTAACTGCAGTCGACTCTATGTGATATTTTGTCATTTAAATATAGCTGAGACTTGCAGCGTCTCATGTTCATACTTGAACTCTAGTTTTTAAGGCTTCATTTCTCTAGAGTAAACTTGTTGAAACATTGCAATAGCTGCAGTTAATTACATTAACTAATTCTTTTTTTATATGCACTTAACTAAATTGAGTTTAATTGATTGCGTTCAACTTTAATCAGTTCAACGAATGTACAAATAAATGTGAACTTCCCTGCTGGCAAGTGGGGGCGCTTTCATTTGATGGTCTGTTGCCCTGTTGTTGCCGCTTAATTACATTAAGGAAAATTGCAAATTTATTTAACGCTCATTTATTTAATTTATCCAGGATAAGTCGACATGAATAAATCGAGTGAACGCAAGTGAATACCCATTTAAGGTTACCGCTTTTCAATTCGTTTCCCAAATTTATCTGCATTCTCCCCTTCATCATTATTTTCTTTCTATTTTTAAACAACATGCTTGCATAGCGCATACTTTATAATTCATTTGTATTACCTAACACATTATCCATGTGCATTGTATTGTTTTTGAATTTAACAAAAGTGCGAAATGATAAGGCTGTTTATCACTTATATTATACTGATAATTGCTCCTGCCTTGCTCTGGTCTTCTTTCATTTGACGAAGCACAACATCTTAGGTTTATTAAATTGTCCCCTTATCTCTGGAATAAGGCGAATTAAAGGATTTTGTAAATAAAATAGTTTGGCTTCCACTGCGAAACATATTTTTCCACTACACATGCAGCCAGCAGCCATGTGTGTGTGTCTCAGTGCGAATCCCAGCTATGCTTTGGGTGACAACATATACAATAACGGACAATTATTTTAAGGTGTTGGAGAGGCGGCAAGCTGAGCCCAGGGGCGACAAATACATAAACAAGATCCACAAATTTGTGGCAGTCATTTGACTTATCTCTTTTATTATTATACCACACACATCTGTGTGTGTGTGTATGTAAAAAGATATATCCTCCAGGTAGTCACCAAAATTTCGCATAAGAAAATTCTGAATAACAGTCAAGAGTGATCTAGTTTCGAGTACAAGACTAGGAGAATTGCCCATATAAACAGCAAGAGATTTAGCGATTCATACAATAGCGAAATTTAATCGCAAAATGAATTTTACAGCAAAAAACGGATTGTTTTTTAAGTGAAGCTAACGGTAAGAAATTCATTAAAATCAATGGCAATTGCAGACACCATCTGTGACCAGAGCGATGGGATGAGCAATTCCTCAGCATTGCCAGTGACCTCGCCAGCCCCCATCAATTGGCCTACAATGTATTGAGACCGATTCTAAGGCAGCCTCAATTGTTTCATGTGCAGGAGACACACCAGCATCATAATCTGTTACAAAATCCGCCCCCACCACCAGCATATCCTGGAATTGGGCACCGTAGGCTGCCTACTCCACCAAATCATGGTGTCTCGGCTGCTTTTCCATTACTGCGGGTTCAACAGAGTTGCATTGATAGCAATTCAGATGGCTTCGGTTACTACAATATAAGCCAGCAACAACAGACACTGCAGCAGCCCCAGTCGCATTTGCCGCAACAACATCCACAGCAACAACAGGCGCAGCAACAACAGTCGCAGCAGCAACAACCGCAGCTTCAATCATGGCAGGCACAACAACCCCATCAATATTTGATGGGTCCCAGCACTTGCAATTTATCGCGCTTGGAAAGGAGTTGCGTGTGGGAGCGAGATCGTGAGCCGGCTTGGAATCGGGAAGAGGAACGTGGACGCCCACGAGAGAGGACTTGACAGACGCAGCCAAGCACATCGGTTGGTGCCAGGCTAAGCACATATAACGATTTTATCAATGCAGCGGCAAGCGGTGGTCTCGTCAATGACTCCAGTCATGTAAGCCACAGAACCACGTCTTGCATAGTCTGTGCACTTGCAGCAAAACTTGCATGCCAAGGAATCACCAATGTTGGTCAGACGTCGCTATTCATCTATAGCAGCCAATCTGTTGCACAACGATCAGATCTACAATCGTAACAGTGATGGGTCGTCGCCCGATGCCGAAGATGGGCAAGGGTACAACCCCAGCAGGTAACTATTCAATGCTAATTGATCAGAGCTCAGCGGTGAACCATCCTATGCCACACAATCCATATACCCCGAAGTCCCGCATCCCTTTATTTAATTAGTATACTTAGTGTTCTTAGTCAGTTAGTGTTTCAACTATAACAACAACAAAAACAACATCATCAACCAACAACAATTTCAACTTTACCAATACCTACAGCTACAGCTTTAAATAATAAAACAACAACTACAAATTTAATCTAAATTGTGTGAAGGCTGGATCCTACCTCCTGACGTGTGAACATCTCTGCAATACAAATGGTTTATGCGGTGCCAAAAATACTATGTTTATCAACGGACTGTCACTGTCTATATGTTTGGTTTTACATAAGTTAATTACTTTATTTTATTCAGAATTATGTCACTAGTTGTTGGATGTATGAAATCAAAATTAATTTGATACATAATTGTGATTTTAGGTGATTAAATTGCAGGTGTGATTAATTAACTATTTATAACTGGCGCTAAGAACTAAACAAAATTCAAATTTACTTTCCACTATTATTTCTATTAGTTGGGACTAAAAAAAAGTATATTAAAAAAAGGAGGAAAAGTAAAAGAATACGGAAGATGACGGTAAAAAAAATATAAAATAAAAACACTTAAGGTAGGAAAATGAAAGGAGGGTAAGAAGAAAGTGAGAAAACAAGTAGATGATCTAAAAAACCCATCTCAATATAAAGGCAAAGTAACAAAAATAGGAAGGAAGATGACGGTAAGGAAGATTTGAGAAATCATATGACAGAAGAAGGTAACGAAGGCAGGTAAGAAGGGAGTGAGAAAACAAATAAGCAATATATATACATTTTTAATAATAAGATGCTAGTCCATATAGTAGAAAAAAACGAATAGAGAACTGTGGGACTGAGAGAAGAAACATGTGTGATACGAATAAGAAAATGCAACACTATTCGAATGAAAGATGAACACGACAAGACTGAGGAGTAGAGAGAGAGAGAAAAAGATGGAGCCTGATAGACAATTAAAGTCACTCACAATATGGACCTGGTCAACTATAGTTAATTGGCGATTTGTGGTTTTATTATTGCGGATTTTGATAAATGGGCATGGAGCACAGCCAGTTACATATTATATTCGGCGTAACCTTTCTGTCCGCGAATGTGTGACGGTCCAAAATGCAACACAGTTAGTGGATTTTATGTACGTGTTTGCACTTGAATCATTGCAGGGAGCGCAAGCCGCTGGCGAAATCGCCGGTCGCCCGTGGAAAAGAAAGCGGCGTTTTAACATTTCAGCAGGCGATGGTCGGTGCGGTATCGCCGCAGTATGCGGCATCTTCAGCCACAGTTGGTGGCACCACTGAGCTGGGCACCTCCTGTACGGCATTAGCACTCTCAACCGTTATCGAGGGGGCAACGAGTGGCGGTGACGCTGACACCAATACAACCAGCAATGAGAAAACACCACCGTCAGATTCGACACACAATCAGAAGCGCAATCGTAGCTTAGGCGAACCCAAAGCTGGTGTCCTTAAAATTCAGATACACAGCAGTACGCTCAATATAGGCGGCACGCAATCAGTCCGTCGGTTGTCGGTTCGGCAGCGTCCCAGGACATCAAGCATGCCTGCCGAGGGTCGTAAGGTAAGTGGATCAATAAGCCTTACGTTTAGGTTATATTTGAATTCCCAAAGAAATTAAACTAATTTCCCTTATTCTTAATTACTTGTGGGTGGGGCCTGTACAATTATCAAAGTAATTCAACTTCCCCTTTAGCGTAACCAAATTACATAACTGATTATTAATCTTCATCAGCAAAAGGTTTAATCATTACAGTTGTAATTACTTTTTCATGTTTTAATGTTAACAATTATTTAAATTATACGCGTACGTGTATTTTCACGTGTTTACATATCTTCGCGATAAGAATCCTCCTTGGTTATCTTAACATTGTAAGATTGAACAACAGCCCTCAAATGAAATGAATAAATAAATCAATGTTAAACCATAATCGAGTTTCATTGTGTTTGTCTGTTAGAATAGAATGTCTGTAACGCACACATTACAAATGTTAACTAAAACCGTTTCTACTGAAAGTTTCATTCAATTTCAATTAAAGCTTATAAAATCAATGGCTTACACAAAGTTGTAAATAATCTTTTAATTTGGTCTTAAAAATAGCTATTTAATGTACAAATCTGTACGTATGTAAGTATTAACTGTGCGCACACACATCTATATGCAGAAAGTGTCTCTCTCTGAATTAACAGCCAACGAGATTTAAATTTATATCTTAAATATGTACAGTATATATTTGCATGGACAACATTAAAATGCTGAACACAAACTAATTTCAAATTAACCTGTTTTCAAACACCTGCTAATGAGTTGCACCTGTTGAATTTTTTTTTTTGCAGCCCCCTCGCCTCGCAGACACTTGCCCAACGATTCGCTGTGATAAAGATGGCGTCAGCGAGTTCTACAGAGTTCGCAGCTTCAGCATTACAACTCATGGCGTTTGCAACTTAGGCGATTCAATGCGGTTAGAATAACATACATTTACACACACGCACACACACAAGGAGATAGTAATTTCATTTATATTCTCATATTGATCTCAAAGGCAAATTAAATCAATAATATATTTAACAGCTGGATGATATGTATAGTCGACCTCACTCGACTACATCATTATAGCTTATTTATTTATTTTTTGTTTTAAATTACAGCACTCGCAAGTCGCGTTCTATAAATTCTGTGACATCGGGCACACCATCAATCTTTAACATGGATCGTCACAATAGGTAAGTCAGACATACAGTCAGTCTATCAGCCAGTCAGGGGCTGCACTAGGCAACGTTTACAGGCGGCAATAACGAAAGACGTGCGCCACAAACACACTGACCGAGACACCTACAAATTTATCAACAAGGGCACGTGAAAATCAAACAAGTTTTATATTATAAATTGGGGTAACAGAACTGCGAACCATTTGATTCATTATAGACCCTTCTGAATGTATAGCTTCTCCATCAACCCCAGCTCCTGCACAATGCCAGAATCTTTTCTGGGTTAAGGGCTTCTTTCTTTTTGAATCTCATGACATGCATCCGTAGGATTCTGCATCTTTTCCCTGGCAATGCGACACATTCTGCTAGGATGTGCATTGAGGACTCCTCATCGCTTTCCTCTCTGCTCCCATTCTCGCTTGCTCGTGGGCCGCATCGTTCCCCTTTATGTCCGGGACCCACTCTTAGGGTAAGCATATTGTGTATCCCGACGGATCCATCGATGTTCCATTTTAGGATCTGCGGTTTCATAAAATTTACTTCATCTAGTGTCGTCTAGAGTGGCTGGTATGCTAAGGTGGCGTGAGCTCCAATAACGATTACACGGCCATTGATTATCAGGTGCATCATACATACGCAGACCATTCTGTACAATTTTTGGTTTGTCTCTTACGGTAATCAACCGCGACCTATCCCCCATGCTATCACTCCATAGGTTAGCATGGGTCTACCATTAGGTAAGTCTTTGATATCGTATTTGTACATGCCAAAGCTTAACATACTATTCAATGTGACTCCGAGGTATTTTACCTCCCTACTTGTTTATAATATACGGGCAACCTTATATATATGCCAAGGTGTTGCTTTGCCAGCTTCCTAGCTAAGACAGCCGAGACTGGCTTAACGAGGTAAATGTTTACCTGAGCGAGCTTCAGGCTTTATCTAGCACGGCACACCCTTCTTTTTCGTCTTATTCCGGACCGATTTGTTTGCTGGAGATACTGAAGAACCCACATGACCCGCGAACAGCAGAGGTTCCGTCGGTTTGTCTCGTGCCTCGAAGCTGGGGCTTGCTATGACTACCGCACTCTCCAGTATGGTGCTGGAGTAGCACGTGGTGGAGGGTGACAATGGTTCGATCCTCTACATGTCTAGCGACATTTTCCTGGGTTATATTTATATTTCTCGAACTGTTCAGAAGGTCCTATTTACTACGGAGAAAAATGTGTCCACCCGGCCAGAGATCCGCATTACCCGGGCATTTGCCTGATCCCACGTTAGAGACTGAGCTACTTTTTTCCCTACGCCCCCAGCCAAGGTGACTCTCGGCACGATCCGAGTGACACGTTAGTCCGGACGGGAGTGAGCTGTAAAAATATAATAAAGGTAAATAAAAGGTGCGGGACGTTGGGATTGTGTAAGGCTATGCTTTTAAGAGGAGGTACGATTGATGGTACGATTAACCCTTTCAAAACCGCTAGTTAAGCGGGATTGGTTTTTAAGGAGGAATCTTGTATTATGCGCAGCTAACCTTTCCGGCGGAAGACCGTTCGCTTCCTGCAATCCGCAACCCACCTCAGCTCAGCCCCATCAAAATCAACAGCAGAGTTGATTTACGCACTACGAATTTGGAGATTACATATTTACAATCAAGTTTCAGTTCCTCGTATCCCAATATCGATAGAAATACATTATCGATAGATTATCTCTCTCTTTGTTATTTTGACGTCATCATCATATTGTCAAAGCGATTTTTTTGCATTTATTTTTTTTACTCTTCTCTCTGCCCATTAGTGGTGTATATACCTTATTATTGCTGTTACATGACCCCAAACATTTCCTTCAAATATTAAGTAGTCCGTCAAAACTATTTATGATTTTACTTATTACTTACTTACTAACCAACATGCACAAAGTTATATTACGGAGTAAGTGCTATTTTAGAAATGTGCTTAACTAATGGCGGTTCATCTTGCTCCCCTTTAATAATATTTTCACCTTATTAATGCATAGTAATACGTCGCGAATATCAGTTGGCGCAGTTTCGAAAACTGAGTCACAGCCGGACTCGGAAGAACAGGCCACGGAGAGGGCTGAGGATGTTCCGGTGTTTAATATAGCCATGCTTGGTGCCTCCGGTGTGGGCAAGTCAGCGCTGACACGTCAATTCGCGAACTCTGACTTCATCTGCGCTTACGATTGGAGCTTGGGTAAGTATAGAAAAGTTGGGCAAAGACTGGCCACAGTCAGCTCTAGGTGAAAGGAGCATTAGACGGCATCATTTAGATTAAAATATGAATTTGGATTAGGGTTTGGTCACTAGTCAAGCGCATTTGCATTAAAATTATGTAGAAAATTCATTAGTGTGTGTGTATGTGTGTGTGTGTGGTGTGGGGGGTGGCTTGAGCTGGTAATGCCCGTGCTTGAACTGACTTTTCGACATGATTTAGATCAAGCAAATGGTAAGAAATATATGAAAATTATAAATGAACAGCATGTGGCTGTTTGATTAATCTATTTAGTTAGTTAGTTACTTAGTTTTTTTGCCTAACTAAGGGGATTGACCTACAAATCTTGAAGTTCCATGTCGGAAGTGCATGCCGCGTATAAACAACTGTTACACTAAGTGTTGAGTGTAGAGTCGTTGTCCGAATCGAGTACGTGTGGCGGTATGTACAGGCGGTTGGCAGGGGACTTTGAGTAGGGGTGGTACTGCCAGCAGATCCTAATCTCAACAATGTTCCTATTCCACGCCTCCACCTCACACGTGTACTCTAATGATGTATGGCTTTCGTGCAACACCAGCTGAACGGGAGCGGAAGTTAACAAAACCAAAAATTAAAATTGAATTGTTTGCGCATTAGAAAAAAATACGATGGTTATTAGCTCATCTTTAATCATTTTAGAATTTAGACGATGCAGCGGAAGCAGAAACTGTTTTTGTGAATCTGAGAGTTTTGGCTGGAGTGAGAATGCTGTATTTGTAGAATGATGCATGCCACAATGTTTTGCTATAGTTAAAGCAGCAATATACGAACAAGTTTTCAAATTGTTCAAATTCATGATAGTCCTGGGGGCAGAAGCAAAAAACATCCACCCACAAAAACAAAGGAACTTTATTTCCCAGGCAGCATTTATTTTGTGTGTGCGTATGTGTATTCGTGTATTTAACCATTGAAAGTTTGAGACTTTTTTGTTTTCATCTTATTTAAATCCTACTATCTACAAATCCAGTAAATACTTAATTTTGCAATGAAGTATTTTTAATTTCCAACACATTGAAGAAAATATTTCCGATCGCAAACGGTTTTTCTCTCGGTTTTAAACTATGTTGATGAATCTTGAAATATGTTGCAGCAGATCGGCTCGAACAACTGTATCATACAGCTGCCATAGGAACAATAGTTGGAAAGATTAGCTCCTTAAGCATCAGACTACTGAACGAGACAGATTCCATAGAAATAATCAATAGGTTTGTATATACGTGAAATGTCCCACAGAGTACTCCATCTGCATAGATTTGGTGTCTCTAACTCCAGAAAACTTTTCTAGTTTTATAAATAATATTTAAAAACTGAATGAATTGATTTTTGATGTTAAGAAATGTGTTATCAAAAATATTGCTCCCCTACGAATATTATTTCGTGCTTGATCGAAAAATTTGCATTTTCATCATATACATTCGTCTTTGTCCCGTCTTTTAAGCAATTTTTCATTTCTTTTCTTTGTTTAATTGTAAAACTAATTCATTTATCGTGTTTTGATTCTTTCTCTTCTTTCTGGTCTAGTTTCACATACATTTTAGTGAGATATGATTAGCTATATACTTAGCATACGAACCCCAAAATCAAATAGTTTTTGGTTCCGAAATTAGATTTAATTTTGTTAATTAAAAATATGATTAATATGCGATGCTTAGTTATAAAAAAATACCGGATAAATTTAAATGTTCAATAATGTGACGAACAGTAAAGTTGATGCGCTTAGTGAATCCAAGCTTAAATCAGAAAGTACATATATTAAATAATTTTGCAAAGCTGAGGAACATGCATGTAATAAGATTTATATATGCGTAATGGACGAAATGGAAATGAATCCAATTTAGTAAATGTTTACTCTTAACTCAATTTTATTCTAATTTATGATTTTCGTTAAACCTTTCACTTTCTCCACTATAGACATTGCTTTGGACTTGAAATGTACTTACCGACATTTCGCAGGCTGGATGATCAATCATTTCCAAGTCTGTTTCAATGTTATCAACCACCACGGTCACAGTTTTTTGTCCATACTCATCGTCTATAGTGGAGAAAGTGAAAGGTTTAACGAAAATCATAAATTAGAATAAAATTGAGTTAAGAGTAAACATTTACTAAATTGGATTCATTTCCATTTCGTCCATTACGCATATATAAATCTTATTACATGCATGTTCCTCAGCTTTGCAAAATTATTTAATATATGTACTTTCTGATTTAAGCTTGGATTCACTAAGCGCATCAACTTTACTGTTCGTCACATTATTGAACATTTAAATTTATCCGGTATTTTTTTATAACTAAGCATCGCATATTAATCATATTTTTAATTAACAAAATTAAATCTAATTTCGGAACCAAAAACTATTTGATTTTGGGGTTCGTATGCTAAGTATATAGCTAATCATATCTCACTAAAATGTATGTGAAACTAGACCAGAAAGAAGAGAAAGAATCAAAACACGATAAATGAATTAGTTTTACAATTAAACAAAGAAAAGAAATGAAAAATTGCTTAAAAGACGGGACAAAGACGAATGTATATGATGAAAATGCAAATTTTTCGATCAAGCACGAAATAATATTCGTAGGGGAGCAATATTTTTGATAACACATTTCTTAACATCAAAAATCAATTCATTCAGTTTTTAAATATTATTTATAAAACTAGAAAAGTTTTCTGGAGTTAGAGACACCAAATCTATGCAGATGGAGTACTCTGTGGGACATTTCACGTATATACAAACCTATTGATTATTTCTATGGAATCTGTCTCGTTCAGTAGTCTGATGCTTAAGGAGCTAATCTTTCCAACTATTGTTCCTATGGCAGCTGTATGATACAGTTGTTCGAGCCGATCTGCTGCAACATATTTCAAGATTCATCAACATAGTTTAAAACCGAGAGAAAAACCGTTTGCGATCGGAAATATTTTCTTCAATGTGTTGGAAATTAAAAATACTTCATTGCAAAATTAAGTATTTACTGGATTTGTAGATAGTAGGATTTAAATAAGATGAAAACAAAAAAGTCTCAAACTTTCAATGGTTAAATACACGAATACACATACGCACACACAAAATAAATGCTGCCTGGGAAATAAAGTTCCTTTGTTTTTGTGGGTGGATGTTTTTTGCTTCTGCCCCCAGGACTATCATGAATTTGAACAATTTGAAAACTTGTTCGTATATTGCTGCTTTAACTATAGCAAAACATTGTGGCATGCATCATTCTACAAATACAGCATTCTCACTCCAGCCAAAACTCTCAGATTCACAAAAACAGTTTCTGCTTCCGCTGCATCGTCTAAATTCTAAAATGATTAAAGATGAGCTAATAACCATCGTATTTTTTTCTAATGCGCAAACAATTCAATTTTAATTTTTGGTTTTGTTAACTTCCGCTCCCGTTCAGCTGGTGTTGCACGAAAGCCATACATCATTAGAGTACACGTGTGAGGTGGAGGCGTGGAACAGGAACATTGTTGAGATTAGGATCTGCTGGCAGTACCACCCCTACTCAAAGTCCCCTGCCAACCGCCTGTACATACCGCCACACGT
>JAWNLI010000137.1:0-23545 GCA_035042405.1 Drosophila demipolita
GTTTAGGAACTGGGGTTGATGGAGGAGCTATAAGCTCAGAAGGGGGTACAATAGATTTATTAGGTCGCAGTGCACAAGACCCCCAATAAATAATAATAATAAGCCTAACCACAATAAGCACTGCACAGTTTTTTATTAGAAAACTTTAATGACGTAAGAAGTACTCATCTATGATTCAAGCAGAGCATGAAGATAAATAAGTTTAAAAAATCAATGACTAATTTTTAGAGAGCGACTTAAGAGTGTGCCATGCCCACATGGATATGGTCTTCTTCCTACACATCGATGAGTTCATTAATAGTAGATTTTATTAAATACAATTGTTGGGAATATTGCTATCTCAAATATTGGCTCATGAAAAATAATTCCGCAATGCTGACATAAGTTTAAAACCCTCCCTGTAGCAAAACTTTTATAAAATGGTTCTTTATCGATATAAAAATTTATTTAAATCTATATAAGCACTTCAAATCTGGGGATCAAACAATTAATTTAACAATTTAAATGACAAGCAGGAAAACAATAATGGCCATAAAATGTAAATCGGAATGATTTGCTTAGATCGCACGATCTTCGCCATTGGCATAAATATGTTTATAATATGTAAAACAAAATGTAAAAAACAATTATAATAAATACCAAGTCCTTTAACATTTCGTCACTGCATATATGTTTTATACATTATAACATTTGTTAATAAATACAAATATTTCTCTTTGGTGATAAAAGAATACTAATTGATAAGATGACAATATGTTTAGAGCATTACTTTGCATGTATATATACATATATATATATATATATATGTACTATTAAGAAATATATTTCTTACATAAAATTAAGTAGGTTAATTGTGCGAGCAAAATAATGGACACATTATCAAATTAATTAAATGTACCAAACCACTGGACGCATATGACATAATTTAAAAGCACACAGAGCGGAAGAGTATTTTTGTGGATGAGAATGGGATGCATATAACTTACCGTCATCGATGCTTAGCTTAAAGCAGCCGATGGCATCTAAATTTATTTTGAGTAACTTCATAACACTGGTACCGAAAGAGGCACTGCAATCCAGCAGCAGACCGGGATCAGCCTCAAAATGCTCGCCACACTTGGGACTGCTTACAGAGTCGCACTGATAGCACTTGATGGCATAGCCTGTAAATTGAAATCACAACTATCAGAGAGATCCTCCTCTAAATCTCACTCAAACCGATGCGCACCCGTGCAAGCCAAAGCGGCCAAAATGGTCACAGCCAACACATGCCCTGCACTTGACACCATTTTGAATCACTCAAAAAAGGGGTTGAAACGACTTGAACAAAGTGGAATAAAACAAGATAAACTTCTTTTTAGGTCTGAACGACTCGGCGACTGTTTAGCTTCTGGTTTCTAATATTTTGGAAAAATTGCAATTACAATCGCTCAACTGTAATCGCACTCAAAACCCATAATCATAAACAAAGAAAGGCACACTCATATTTACACACTATACACACTTTGCCTATGAATATTTTTAAAATGACTGTTTTGGTATTGTTATAATCATCTCATTATTATGCGAACCTCATAACTCAAAAGTGTTTTATTTTACGTTTGATTTTAGAATGCTATCCTAATAATTATATAATATTAATTACATGAAAATTTTATAATAATTATATAATATTTATTTAATTCAGTGTCGAAATGATAAAAAAAAAAATCATTTCTTGAAATATTTTATAATTATTAGGACTGTATTTATTTCTTAGTATTAAGGCTAAAAGCAAATGTTTTACAATTATCAATACAATTTTTACTTTTGTAAGACTATTTTTACTTTGACCATAAATAATATTTATATTTTATTTGTTTTTGTTTCATTTCAGAGTACGTAATTCAAAAGAAAATAACACTCACACAATAATTAATTTTTAAATATATTTGATATTTTGATATTTCGTTAACATTTTTAATAGACTTACATATTTTCATTATTATTACAAATATTGTAATTTTTTTCAAAACCGAAATATTAAATAATAAGAATAAGTCACACAATCTAAATCTGAAAAAAAAATATTTATGTGTTTAACACACAGATTACAGTTTAAAGAAAAACACTGCCACTTGAAGGCTAATTATATATATTTATATATATTTATCAGAATTTAAAGCCTGCAAAACATTTAATTTATTTTTATATACATTTGCCTGCACATTAAGTACAATGATTCATATTCATAAAAGCGATAGTATTTGTGTCCCATTATAAAAAGCATCTTAAATTGCTAAAAGGCCTTATCCAAATTCATAACTACGAATTCAATTTGATTCATAAAAATTTTTTTATTATTTTTATTCGTAATAATATAATCAGTAAATTTCCTATAATAATATAATTTGTAAATTTCAAACTGTTGCATATCTGAAATGTAAATAAAAAGTTGTTGTTTTACAGATGAATCATAAATATTTATTATTGCTTGTAATGGGATATGTGGGATAGGTTCAAATTTAAACGAGAATATTTCACAACTATGAGAACAAATCAAAATTGCAGTTGAAACAGAGATAGATGCTTATACATAACCAAAAGTTAAGAACTAAAGCCACATTGTACACGAGATCTAGGCCAAAATGCGGGCAACGCCAAGGAACAGCAGAATGGCTCCGGCGATGGGGGCGATGGATGTGGATCCGTTGCACTCATCCTTGGTGCACACATCGCAGCCCAATTGCTTGACGAAGGGCAGTGTTGGATCCGCCTGGCAGCCGGCTTGTGTGTTGCTGACATCACCAAAGTAGCAGCTGCGCACAATTTGTGGATGTCCGGGAACTGAAAAGGGATACAAATCTGTTATTATTATCAGATATTTGCAAAACAATATTTGGACCATTTTTTTTTTGTTGAGTTGCTAATTTTGAATGTAGTTCATCAGCGGAATATTGTATATATATCACATAGTAGTAGTAATAAATGATAAATGAATTTCATTGATATCGTCTGAGATACACTTAATTTGCGAGTGGGCCATGCCCACATGGATCTGTTGTTCTTCCTACACATCGATGTGTTCATTGATAGTAGATTTAATTAAATACAATTGTTGATAATATTGTTATTTTCCACCTTTGCTATTTTCCACATTCAGCTTCATATATTGACTGCAATTAATTGCTTTTAATTAGTTGGAAAAGACCACAAATAAATCAAACAATTAATTTTACAATTTAAATTGCAAGCAGGAAAACCATAATTGTTATAATATGTAAATCGGAATGATTAGCTTAGATCACACGATCTTCACATTTGGGCATAAATATGTTTATAGTATATAAAACAAAAACCATTATAATAAATAAAAAGTCCTTTAACATTTCAACACTGCATATATGTTTTATATATTATAATATTTGTTTATACAAATATTTCTCTTTGGTGATAAAAGAATACTAATTGATAAGATGACAATATGTTTAGAGCATTACTTTGCATGTATATATATATATATATATATATATGTACTATTAAGAAATATATTTCTTACATAAAATTAAGTAGGTTAATTGTGCGGACAAAATAATGGACATGGGCGACGCCCACTCTGCTTTGCTAATTAAGTTAATTAAATGTACAAACCCACTGGACGCGTATGACATCATTTAAAAACACACAGAGCGGAAGAGTCGTTTTTTGGATGAACTTACCGCCATCGATGCTCTTCTTCATGCAGCCGGTGGCAGTGCCGACGGGGAAGATGCTCTGCAGGTAACGCGGTGGGGCAATGCGTGCGCAATCCAGCAGCAGACCGGGATCAGCCTCAAAATGCTCGCCACACTTGGGACTGCTTACAGAGTCGCACTGATAGCACTTGATGGCATAGCCTGTAAATTGAAATCACAACTATCAGAGAGATCCTCCTCTAAATCTCACTCAAACCGATGCGCACCCGTGCAAGCCAAAGCGGCCAAAATGGTCACAGCCAACACATGCCCTGCACTTGACACCATTTTGAATCACTCAAAAAAGGGGTTAAAACGACTTGAACAAAGTGGAATAAAACAAGATAAACTTCTTTTTAGGTCTGAACGACTCGGCGACTGTTTAGCTTCTGGTTTCTAACATTTTGGAAAAAGTGCAATTACAATCGCTCAATTGTATTTGCACTCAAACTCAAACACTCAAAACCAGTACTCATCTGCATTTTGAGTGTTCTTCGTATTGTTTAGTTTCGTGTGTGTTTTTTCACTTGATAGTTTTAATTAAATTTTCTCTGTAAGATTACTCGTTGACACACACACATTAAATAATACAAACATCCGCAATGTTTGTGTGTGCGGAAAACTAGTTTTTGATGATGTCAGACATATTTTGTCTTCGGAATTTATTTATTGCGTTTGTCACAATGCAAATACAGAAAGACACTCGCATATATACACACTATACACACTTTGTTTATGAATATTTTAAAAACGACTTTGTTGGTATTTCAGCAATATTTCATTGGTATAATCATTCCATTATTATGCGACACTCATAACTTAAAAGTGTTTTATTTTACGTTTTATTTAAATATCCTACCCTAATAATTATATAATATTTATTTGAATCAGTATCAAAATTTCTTGAAATATTTTGTAATTATAAATGATTTACAATTATTATCAATACAACTTTTACTTTTGTAAGACTATTTTAACTTTGACCATAAATAATATTCATATTTTATTTGTTTTTGATTTATTTCTGAGTACGTAATTCAAAAGAAAATAACACTCACACAATAATTAATTTTTAAATATATTTGATATTTTGATGTTTTATTAACATTTTTAATAAACTTACATATTTTCATTATTATTACAAATATTGTAATTTTTCATTTAGAGTTCTTTAAGTTAGTTTAAGTGCATTTTCCCAAGCAGCCACTTAATAATCTTGTTCATTACCTACATAATTTCCTATGCTCTTCAATTGGTTAATTTTATCAAATTATTCCAAATGAGCTTGGGTTAATTTAGGAGCAGCTGCTGCGGGGAGGGGGCCGTTCAAGTTGCAGTTTCTTAACCTTTCCAACGCGCTGCGCATTGTAAATTGTGCTTAGCACTTTGTAAACTCGAATTCGACTCGGCTGCACATTCAAATTGAACTCAATTAAACATAATTAATAATGCAGACTCACACACTCAAAATACCCACGCACAGATGAGGGGGATCAGGGAGGGAGTTCAACGGATTTCGTGACCTTTTCAGTTTTATTGTTCACTTTTAGAACACTTTTGAGCAGTTTTTATTGTTGTTACAACTAATTAGAATAACCAGGTATGGGGCTTGTGCCGGTTTTCTTTTTCAAATAAATTTTTTGAACATGCAACTCGAAATGTGTCATGAATTTAATTAGCTGAGCTCAACTTGAGCTTGACAGCCCGATAAACAAGTTCTGAGAACTCGTTACTTTCGTAAATTAAATAAAATATTAATTGTAAATATTTGCAATGAATATGTTTATCCTGTTGCAAATATAGTATACTTAACCCTAAAATGTTCAATGTGTGTTTGTGAAAATACTTTTACTTCGAGGCCGCTCTTTATAATATATCTTATTAAAAACTTATACAAAAGCAAAATATTAAAACATTTTATAATAACGACAAGAGAGAATAAGTCACACAATCTAAATCTGAAAAAAAAATATTTATGTGTTTAACACACAGATTACAGTTTAAAGAAAAACACTGCCACTTGAAGGCTAATTATATATATTTATCAGAATTTAAAGCCTGCAAAACATTTAATTTATTTTTATATACATTTGCCTGCACATTAAGTACAATGATTCATATTCATAAAAGCGATAGTATTTTTGTCCCATTATAAAAAGCATCTTAAATTGCCAAAAGGCCTTATCCAAATTCATAACTACGAATTCAATTTGATTCATAAAAATTTTTTTATTATTTTTATTTGTAATAATATAATCAGTAAATTTCCTAAAGGTTTGTAAATTTCAAACTGTTGCATATCTGAAATGTAAATAAAAAGTTGTTGTTTTACAGATGAATCATAAATATTTATTATTGCTTGCAATGGGATATGTGGGATAGGTTCAAATTTAAACGAGAATATTTCACAACTATGAGAACAAATCAAAATTGCAGTTGAAACAGAGATAGATGCTTATACATAACCAAAAGTTAAGAACTAAAGCCACATTGTACACGAGATCTAGGCCAAAATGCGGGCAACGCCAAAGAACAGCAGAATGGCTCCGGCGATGGGGGCGATGGATGTGGAACCGTTGCACTCATCCTTGGTGCACACATCGCAGCCCAATTGCTTGACGAAGGGCAGCGATGGATCCGACTGGCAGCCATTCTGAATGTTGGATACATCACCAAAGTAGCAGCTGCGCACGATCTGTGGGTGACCGACAACTGAAAATGACAATGAAGGAGAGAAAAACGGTGAGTAAAAACTTTCACTATTTGCATAAAAACAACACATGTTAATTAACAACAAACAACAACAACAACAACAACTGCGTTCATTGTTTGCCCTTTGCTGATAAACAATGGAATCCGTTTGTACATTTATTTATTTATTTTTTAAAAAAAAAAGGGTGGTAATTACTATATGAAAATTCGTTCCGATCTGTGACGCATTAAGGCAACAAAAAAGTTAACTGTTTGAGTCAACCAACTTCGCAATTTACTTATGAACTCAAAAATAATTAACTGTTGGGAGCAGTTTTGCGGTTGAGTTGCTTCACGATTTGTTTTGGATGACCTCACGCCCATTATCGTCATTAAATCTCAAATAATTACAAGTCATCCAGCAATAATATACAATAGAAATTTTTTTTAAATATGAAAATTTGATTACAATATTACAATGCTCAACAAAAAAAAAAAGAACAAAAATTGATTTAATTTTATTTGTGTGTTGCAAGCAATCTTAAGTCGATTGGAAAATAATATGAACAGATTTCACGCTCGTTTCCCATCATTATTATTATTATTTCTATAAGCTCTCGCATTAATCTTAAAAACATACGAAACTGCACGAAACTGCCACAATGGCCACAAATATCCAGCAACTGCGCAAAATAACCAGAATAAATACAAAAAAAAATAAATTTTCTCTTTCAGCTATGTAAACACATAAAATGACATCATTGTCGTCGCAGCATAATGCGACTCGAATTGATCGCATGAGAGCAGCATTTTATTCTACATTCTACAGATTTGAGAACTTACCCGATTCAAGTGTCTTCTTCATGCAGCCGGTGGCATTACGCACCCCGAAGAAGTTCTGCAGATAACGCGGTGGGCCGATTCTGGCGCAATCGAATAAAAGGGTATCATCTGCCTCGAATTTCATGCCACACTTGGGTGTTGTCAGCGACTCGCATTGGTAGCACTTGATGGCATAGGCTGCAGTTCAGTCAAAAACGTTAGTTAATTTCAAATTGATTTCTTTCAAATGTTCACACAAAACACATGCAACAAAATAATAACACACCTGAACAGGCCAAACTAATCATAACGGCCACGGCCAAACTACATTTTACAGCAGAAACCATTTTTTTGTTTTTTTTTTTTGAAAACTGTATTTTGTTTTTGACTTTGTATTTAAAATTTTCTGAATACACAACACTCAACCAACGCTGACAATGTCTGCTGCACGTCTGACAAGTTTATGTTTCGGCTGAGCCGTTTAGACGTCTAGCTGAAGCAACAGCTACAGCAACAGCAACAACAATCACAATAACAACAACAACTAACACCCCCATTCACATTGCACTCAGTCAGCGTAGTTGAGCGCAACGGCGACTGCGCTGCTCGCTCCGAGTTCACCTTTGTTTTGAGTGAATATAACGAGAGAGATTTCTAGAATTAGAACTGGAATTTCAGCATTGTGGTTTTTTTTAGTCATGCACTAAAATAACACTAAAATCTGAATTCATGTTTTTTTTTTTAATAAATTCGTTTTTTGTCCCGATTTACACAACAACAACTTTCTGACTCCATCAAATTTTAAGTCGAATAAAAATGATAGTCTTATGTAACGCCTATTTGAGTCATTGTTAAACAGGTTTTGTGAGAACTGATTTGCTTTGAAATCGTAATTTTGTTCTCATGCTTTCATGCTGTAGGCTCATACACTAAGAGAACAATTAAAATATCAAATAAAATGCAAAGAGAATATTTTAAAAAAAATTTTAGATTCAGAAATTCAGCTGTTTTATATATTTTATATACTAGAATTTCATCACTTACTGAAAATATATATATAGTAAATAAAAATCTTGTTAGGCTATTTTCGCAGTGCATAACGAAGCTTTTAGTATGAATATTAAGAGACTTAATACTAAATTGTTTTAGATAAATGGCTGATAACTTAAATTACTTGCCAGAAAATATATGCTATGAATACTTAAGTTAAATGTATTCTATGCAGTGATTCACATAGTTTTCAACACATTAGCATTAGAATGGCAAAGAAAAAAGTTGTCAACTTATTATTAACAGCTTTTGGAATAAACAAATACTCTTTTTCATATCCAAATGCTGTTAATTTCCGAAACTATTTGAGCCATACAAATCCTTAAGTGATACACACTAAATTATCACCTTACAATGAGAACCACCTAAAAGTTTGGAGTAATAGTCTAAACATTTATATATAGAGAGAGAGATAAATTATTAGATACAATTTTCTCTGTTATACTGCCCATCGGACCATGACAGAACCACCATTAACATAAAATTAATTATATGTAAAAAACTGTCACAGTGGGTATCAATTGCCTCATATCTGGCGATTGAGGGGACGGATGGAAACCGTTGAATGAATTTGAAATGAGGTCAGTTTAGGGCTGATAGATTTTGTTAATTGTTGCCCAATTGGATTAGCGACTTTAGCAATTAAGGACACCCTGGCAAGACATAATGTGGAGTAGCGTTCCTTGGATTGCTCAGGAAGCCATTTCTCAGAAAGTTGTAAACACACTGCGTGAAATTCAATGAACGACACATGCTAAATTTCAAAATATGAACTAAGATATCATTTCAAACAGGTTTATATGGCTTCCTTGGATACAACATTTAATTGACTTAAGCGCTTAAGCCGTAAGTATTTGGTATATATATGAAGTTTTTACTAACCAACAAATTATTTTTTGAGTGTGAAGTACGATCACATTATCATCATTTTGGTTTGGTTGTTGTACAAGGTAGCATGCGCACTATGCAGGTTTCTGCATTGACTAAATTACCCGAAAGCAACAAAAAGCTGCATACTTTTAGGAGCACTCGACAATATCAATAATGATATTATTACCTATATCCTGGGGATCACCAGGATACGGAAGGTTATAGCTGAACTTTGAGCAATTTTCTGCTATCAGAGCAATTTTTGTTATTTAGTGGTTAAGTTGTTGCCAGGTAGTGGCTTAAAAATAATGTCCCTTTGAGAAAAATAATGAAGAATGTGGTGCCTTAGAATGGCAGACAAAAATCCCTATCGAGCTGCAATCAAGAAAATGCGGGTCAACAAAGAACCTGAAGACTTGTAAAAATTTCACATGAGTAGCGTACGGAAAAGAGTACGTAAATTAAATTGAACTTATTTGCATATATAGAAAAGATTAAATTATTATATAAACTAAGAACATGATATAAATTAGTGAGCCACCTTAATTGTATGAAACTTGCAGTTCTTAATACAAGATCTAAATGAATTAAAGTGCCAGCTGCTTGCAGTAGAAGGCTATTTGCCATTTGCATAGATTAAATAAGATATTGCCAGAACAGCGTTGACAAGTGACAAAGGGGCTTAGATTGAGAGCACTGATTGAGGCACAACCAAGTGGCAGGCACGCAATGAGGTCGAAGTGAATTGTTTAAATCAAGTAGGTCGCTTAATTAACATAAAGATTTGTTCGATTTAGTGAGATAACTGTTAAGACTTATAGGTGAGAAGAGAGAAGTAGCTGAAAAATGATACACAAGGATACAACTACTGTTCCCTTTTTTTCTATATTAACAAATCTTAACTTAACTAAATAATTTGCCCGAGACTTGACAAGACTTGGAAAAAATGCATTTAAAAAAAACCATGCCATAAATTCAAAGATTCTACAAAATGTGCAAATTAAACAAACTTTTTCCGTCAAAGCCTCATCAAAAGTTGACATTTCACTTCTCCTAAGCAAGTCTGTATATATACATATATATATATATATAGATATATACATGTAGATCAAACAAATAAGCAACTTTCACATAGATAATGAACTTTATTAGGTGTGTTGTGTGTTTGGTTTATACAACTGTGATAAATACATTGAAGAATGCATGCGGTGTTTGGATTGTACATTAAAAGATTTCTTGTTTATATTTATATTATTTTGGTATATGTATTATTTTTTTTAATAGAACAGTGATATTGTTGTGTTGTGTTGTTTGTTAATATTGTTGTTGTTGTTAAGCTAGGCTAGTTGACTAATTTGTTTATCAGAATTGTTTATAATTTTATTTAAAATTATTTAAGCATAATATGAAATGAATTTAAAATTATGTTTAAAAATAGAGAGATTTAACTTAGGTCTTTAATTAAAATAACTTTAAAAAAAGTAGGACTACAGCTAAACTAAGTAAAATTTAAATGTTAATCAGCAGTTGGCTTAGTAAATGGTGCTTAACAAAATATCACGTTCCAACTAAAAATAGAGATACAATTGTAGCTTGGCTGTCGCCTAGTTGGCCAACTGTTGGGCCACGGCCAGAACAGGCAACAAAATGGCTGCCAAAATGGCGACAAGGCGAGGGGCGCCATTGCAGCGATCTGTGACGCAATCCTCGCAGAATATTCGCCGTACATTCTTCTCGGGGCTGGTCACATTGCACAGGTCCACCGGATCCGACTTGTTGGTGTAGTAGCAAAAGCGTTTGGTTATAATCTTGCCATTAGCTGAAAGTGAGTAATTGTAATTAATAAAGTAAACATTTAAAGTTATCTGAAATTAACTAACATTCCTCGACAGTCTTGCGGCAAACTGGACGCTCGTGATCCGAGTTGATGGTACTGTTGCAAGAGCGCAGCAGATTTATGTTGCGCTCCTTGATCAACTCCGTGGGTATATTGTCCTCCTGGAAGGTCACATCGCAGAAGTCCTCCGCCCCAATGGTGTCCGAGCTACAGTGCCAGCACTGCAAATGCTGATGTTCAAGTGCTGTGCGAGAGCAGTCAAGGAAAATCATTAGATTATTTATCTACTTTGTTTACCACACGACTTTTATAGTCTGACGCCAATTTGATATAGATACTTTATGCGTATCAACCCATCAGCCCACCCAGCATTTTTGTAAATGTTGACATCATCAAGCCCATTGCCAAAAACATTTCCAACTGATATTTTTTTGTGTGCCCCCAACTAACAGTATTTTGGACCGCACCCCCCCCCCCCCCTCTTGCCATTGCGTAGCACACAGTGAATTGTGCGTAGCGAGTCAAAGAGGCGCCTTCGTTAATTTTTTATTACATACTCCCAACGAAATCCCAGTTGAAAATATGCGAGATTTAGTTGCCAGTGTCAGGACAGTTTGGACGTGTCGTCATTTTGGTAAGGCACTGAAAACTGTTTGGGTTGCAAAACTTGCCATCAATTTGGTAATTGTCAAGTTGGGCCAAAGACGTAAAACAATTTAAGAATTGTACGAAATGTTTATATATAGTAAAATAGCTGTTTGTCTCATTTTTAGTATTTCAAAAGAGTAAATAATAAAAAATATATAATAATTTTATTTTAAAAACAAGAAAAACATAACTCCAAATTGGAAATTTCAACAACAAAATAATTTCGGCAAATTTTTGTTAAACTTAAAAAAAAAATTTAGCACAATTTGCTCAGTTGTTGATTGATTTGCCTAACTAACGTTTTACTTGCTCTGCGCTGTTTATTAATGTTTTCTTTATAATTTGCTTTAAATTAAATTTAATTTTTAGAAAACATTCATTTAAGAATAACAGCAGTGCCATAAAAACAAAGTGTAAAAGAATTTTTGGAACTCATTTGTATAAAATTAAAAGTTATTTGAGCCGCTAAACATTGGGTGGGCCGACAAACCCCAGGAAACTACTGCTCGTCAAAACAAACATGCAAATCCATTTCACATTTTTTTCTTCCACTTGGATATGCGTGATTTGCTTTTGTTAAAGATCAAGATGGTTTTTTGGCCTCGAAGTTTTTGCATGTCTAAGGCAAAGTGGTCAAGGACTGGTTAGGTTCAAGGGGAGGGACTTACCAAGGGCAA
Source organism: Drosophila demipolita (assembly GCA_035042405.1). Lineage (NCBI taxonomy): Eukaryota > Metazoa > Arthropoda > Insecta > Diptera > Drosophilidae > Drosophila > Drosophila demipolita. Next base: position 12,309 of record JAWNLI010000137.1, read on the forward strand.
TGCATAAAAATTTCCATACATATTTGGAATTCTTTTAAAACTCACTTGCCATAAATCCAAAGCACATTTTCAGAGTTGTTGTTTAATTTGGGAACCTTGACACGCCTCTGAGAAGCCTGGCTTGGTTTGAGGTGTCAAAAAATATTGTCTATGAAAACATTTGCATTTCATTTTGCAAAATGTAAGCATATTAAATTTCAATATTATGAATTGTTGTTCGACTGCAAGAATTTATGGCCAATTTAAACGTCAGTCGGGCGACCTTCAAATGTTGGCCAGCAAGTCAGCTGTGGCACGTGTATAAGTTAGTCAAGTTAGTCAAGTTAGTGTTGTTATTGTTGTTATTGCCATGGTCTGCCCCTTTCAACCAGACGCCCACGTTCAAGCCACTAGCCTGGACAGCTAACCAGCTAACAACTGTGGCAGCGCCATTCTTATGGGTTGAGTAATTGATTGTTGTAACTCAAAGGGTATTTTCAAAAATTTACTTGCCCTACAATTAGGCAAAATGGCTAAGTGTACAAATTGAATTGGTAAGTAGAAAACGAAAAGACTTTAAGTTATATATAGGACCATCAAGGAGAAAATTGATCTGTAAAGAGTTAGATTATTTCTGCTAAAAGGGAAAGGGTAAACCACTTTGATTTAAGGATTTTTGTAGATATCTTATATGATATGATATGTATGATATTGTATATATATTTTATGAAAATTTTAAATATTTGAAAAGCGTATTTCATAAGTCGATCAGACTCATACTTAAACTTTAGCACTGAATAAGTTGAAGTTGCTTACTCTACATGCAAATTTTTGTTATCTGATGTTTGGGCTTTTGCAACCCCTATCTCGAAAATAATAAAAGGCTTCCGCACTTAGCACTCAAAAAAAAAAAAATATATATAGATATATAGATATATGTATATATAATATATATAAATTTGTTGTCAAGCAAAATGTATTCATGGCATAATTTGATACGCATCGGAAGTTTGTTGTCGCTTGCAATTAAGCAAAACCCCAGACAATGCGTATCAAACGTTGCCGTTGGTGGTGTGGCAGGGGAAGGGGAGTGTGGTGGCAAGTATCCTGTGAAGCGTGTTCAATCTGCACATCCTGTTTGGCAGCTCATTTCGAATGACAGCAAGCCGAGCAACGCCTTCTCATTATCAGTTGTTCACAAATTACGCAATTCATGCCAAGGAATTCGACACAATCTCAGACTACCCCCACACACACACACACACACATACATACTCACACACACACACACACACACACACACACACAAGACAAGTTTGGTCTGTGACATAGTTTTCACGTATCCAGCTAAGCGAGTGGTGAGTGGAGGGGGATGGAAATCTGTGCTGGACGCCGAGAGTACAGTTGAGAAGAGTTTCGCCAGACGCTGCTGGAAACTGGACCAGACGACGTTCTGGCGCCAGTTTGACATGCGCACTGTTTCCAGCTGATGCGCAGTGGGGTTCCGATTGAATTCGAGCCAATTAGATAATTACAGGACTAACACAAATCCACCAACAGAGCTAACAAGTTGAACAAGCAACAGGATTTGCAACATTCTCCAAATTCAATTTACAAATAGACTTAATTTAAATTTATTACATTTTGTTGTTTCGCTCATCAGTCAATTAATGCACAATTAAAGCATAATTTAAATAAATTGTTTACTTTATTTATTATAAGTAAATGAATATGCATTTTGCATAGCAAATAGCTTTGCAAAAATATTTTTGAAATTAAATGAACCAACCGAAATACATAATATGCATTCCAGTTCCCTTTCCATGCCAATCATTGAACAGCGCAAAAATCACAGAAATGCCGCCTTTTAATAACACAAATATGCACATATGTTATACACATACATTTTCTATGGTTTTTCGTATAAAAAGTGTGCAAAATTTCTATAAACTGACCCACAAAATGTTTGCGTGACAGTAAAAGGAATATTTTCTGTAATCAGCTGAAAGACTGCCAAGCCCCTAATCAAGCAGGACTTGAAATTGTTTTAGAGATGGATTAAATAGCTAAGAAAATTTAAATTTCGCTAAAAATACTAAATGCAAAAACTGATTTAATTAATAGCACTTTATTATATATATATATATATCTATAAGTACTTCCATACTTCACTTTAGCTAAAAAAAGAGCAAAAAACCCCTATAAAATCAACACATTTCTTAAAATCCCAAAAAAAAAGTGCTTAGTCATCCTTTATTTGTTTATATCATAAACTATTCATGATTAATCAAAATTTGGCACATTTTCGAATATTTAAAGATTAACTACATGCATACAAGTATTTCATAAAGCAATTTGTAAAACAGAAATAAATTAAAATTATTATGTGCAAAAACATTTTAAACAGCTTGCGCTGACACTCAATTATTAATATTTGTTTTATAGCTTGTCTAAAAGTAATCAATTTCGAAAATGTAGACTAGATGGAAATTAAATTTGATTTAAAGTGATGCGCCAATTAACCTATATATTTTTCAGCAAGTGTAAAATCATTTAAATGGCTTTCAGTTGAATTATTAAATTCTGCTGTCTGGAGTCTATTTATAAGATTAATACAACTTTTGTAAACACCTCAAAAATCTCGTAAAAATTCGCCACAAATGAAAAAGCAAGCAAAGCAAAACACACAAAAATACATATAAACAAACTCAAAAGCCAATTGAAGCGTTTCATTCATTGAACTGAAAGAAGAATCGCACCTGAAAGCCAACTTTTCACTATGAGAATAAAATTTGAGAACACCCAAAATACACTAAAACGCGACCTTGTCTACCTAGATGTAATTACACGTAAACACCCCATAAAATTAATAACAAATTGATTTATTTTTTGTGTATTAATGTTAATGCACTCAAACCACGTGCAATTTTTGAAGATCGACTATGAACTCACCGCTGATGTTGTAGGCGGTTGCCAGCAGGCAAACGCCAGCAATAATAAATTTAATGGGCACCGACATAGTTTGAAGTAGTTTTATGTTTCGCTATCTGGGTACAAATCTCTGCAAGACAGGAGGGTAGACGGGGTGGAGACACTGTGGCGCCGGCTTTTCGGTAAACAAGACACAATGCGAGCTCTCGGATTCCTTGTGTGTATCCTTTGAGAGGCTTCCTAATGTACTTATATAGTTTTTTTTTTTAAAACGGCTCGCGATGCAAACGGTTGCTCGACTGACTGACGACTGTGCGGGCACAGCGAGCCTCAGGCAATGCTGCCACACTGCCACAGTGAACGTTGACGTCAGCGTCAACGCTAACGCCCGCGTTGACTGCGGCAGCGATGTTGTTCTGTCTGCAGAATAATGATGACGCTGCCTGGGGATGCCCCATGCTGCTGCCAACTGAACTAGGCGAGCCAAATATGTATAAAGCGTAATTTCGTTTGTCAAATATTAAACTAAGGAAAAAATCAAGAACTTCATAAAAGCTCTTTATGCCTTTTTTTATAATCGTATACAAATAAAGCACAATTTTTAAATTCTACAAATTCATTTTTAATCAACTTTAAAATTATTTAATATCTATTTAACCCAAAGACCTCTTCTTAAGAAATTTTGATTGCTTGCCAACCTTTCGAACTTGAAATTTCAACACACCGCTTCACAATTTCGATTGCATGGTCAACTTAATGGTGTGAAACCTTGCTAAGTTGGTGAGTAAAGCTTTCAGTTAAGTTCTTTTCAGGCATGCTTAAGCTTATGCAGGAACCGTTGTTGTGCTTATATTTAAAAAAATTATGTTTATTGCATCGAAATATTAAGTAAACTAATTTATTATCTTATTATTTAATTCTTCTAATAATCCAGCTTATACTCTACTAGAAAATTAACAAAACACATTAATAAAAAAAAACACTAAATGTTATCATATTGAATGAGTTAATTAACTGTTATTTTTATTATATTAAATTGAGTAATTTAAGTTATTTAAATTAATTTTTGTTGATAAATGCTAGAACCTGAATGTATATAAAATAAATGTGTTGTTCGTTGGTTATTTAAAAATGGCAGTGTCTGGTTGAGTTACATTATTTATTTCATTATTATTGCCAAATAGAGAAGAGAACATATTAATTATCATACTTTTATAAAAAGAATTATTACTTCAATTTAAAATTGATACGTTTTTTCGCTAAATGCTATGTTAATGATATTAATTTTGTGACATAAGCATACATTATAAGTAAAATATTTACATGAGCTAATGCAATGAATCAACGCATCAGTTTGTGATTCATTTTGCAGCCACGCACGCATTTTGAGCCATGTGACTCGAATAGTGAGCAGTATCTGGCCAAATTGGGCAATTCTTTAGCCAAAATTGGTGTTCAAGTCTGTGGCACAGCCAGCAAATATATATATGATTTCATATGCAAATATTGACATTAAGCTGCAGCATTAGGCAGCAGTAGCCGATTTACTCCTCCTGCACCCGTAGAACACTTGACAAAGCGTGAAAAATGTGACTTGCTGAGTTGCGTTTTAGCTGCACGCACATCAAAAAACCAAAAACCAAACACCAAACACCAAATTAAACAACGATCAAGAGCGACGCCATCGCCGCACTTGGAGTTGATTGGCGGAGTGAGCCAAGTCGAGTCAACCCAAGTCGAGTTGAGTTGAGTTGGGCCTGGCCAGCAGCAATAACAACAACAACAACAAAAAAATCAACCAAAAAAAAGAGCAAATTTCAAATGTAATGCTTGAAGCGGATTAGGAGGTTAAATCGAAGCTTAAGCTGCAGCAATAAAAAGTCAAATCACATCATAAACTCAAGTTTAGACTTCTAGGCTTAGAAAAAGTCAGTTAGCCAGCAAGTCAGCAAGTCAGCCAGCCAGCCAGCCAGCCAGCCAGATAGTCGATCGTGGGGTCCATTGACAGCCAGCCTGGGGCCATTGGGGCGTATGCGTAACATTTGTAGCCAGCTGAAACGCTGAACAATGTCGATTTACAATTTTTTCCATGCCCCCTCCATGATAAATGGTCAGTTTTATTGCATAAGCTGTACGACATTTTCGCTGTACACGTCATAAAAAAGCTAAAAAAAAACAAAAACAAATAATGCATACATTGCTTGAATGCATTAAACAAACAAAATAATAATAAAAATCATATCCAAGCTGTGCGACAAGTTTAAATGGCCAAAACGTTTTTCTGGCTTAGTTGCCACCCATTTTTTTTTTTTTTTAATTTTTTATGGTGCGCATGTAAAAAATGTGTGAAAGGGGTTTCAATAAGTTATGTTAATATGTGAAATATGCAATATATGAAATTATTGTGCTTTAAGTTTAAAGATAACTTCTTCCTATTTGGAAACATAATTTATCTTAGACCAAGTTGTGAGGGGTATCTGCTAATCGAGATATATACATTATTCTATCTTGTGTGTCTTAATTTTGTAGCCTGACAGCTTTTAGTTATTTTGTGTCTACGACGAAATTTATTGATGTTTGTTTATATATTTGTAAGCGCCTTCAATTTAATATAATAAATTACACATGCCTCTCAAGAACTCCCACAACAATGCCACAATAAAACCTGAAGATGTTTCACACAAATCAAAAACTCAATTGGCTCGGGTCAAATGTCAGCGCTGGCTTTGACATGTTTGCGTGGTCGTCAATTAACTAAAATTAACTCTTAAATGTGGGCAGACTCAGGGCTGAACTCATTTCCGCTCCGCTGCGCCTGCTGAGCCACATTAAATGACGCTTCAGGAAACGCATCAAGAAACGGCGCAATTTTGTATCTTGTATCTTTTGTATGTTTTGTATCTTTGTATCTTTGTAGCAAGCACAATGTCAAGCGCAGTGATGTGAGACAATTACTTTTGATTTGCTTTTCAAATTAAATAATTTAAGGTTACGTGGGCTGGGCAAAAAAAAAAAAAAAAACGGGGACTTTAACGAGATATTTTAGGGGAACAAATAATTATTTACTTTAAAGGAACGGAAGAATTTAAAGCGTTTGAATTCAATTAAATGTGAAATATATGAAAACGAAATCTAATTGAATTAGAATTTAATTATAAACATTACAACTAAAGGAACTTATATAATTATCTTTTTTTCTTTTATCTTACCCGTACAATGTAATAAATTAGGCAACATTTTAGATTAAAATTCTATGATTTCATTATTTGCAACTTCTAAAAATTAATTTATAATAGTAAAAAACAAATATATTTTCGAATGTTTGTATCATCTAGTCAATTTATTTGTAAGACACCATAGAAAAGTGCTTTAATTACACTTATAATAAGTAATACAATATTACAAAGGTCAATATATGTGTGTGTGTGTGTGTGTGTGCGTGAGCGTGTATTTAATTAAATGTGATAATCAATTTATATGTAATTAGAATACAATCGTTGAACTCTATGATCTGATTAAGTGGAAAGCATCGACTGCTTCCCAGAATTGTGTATAGTCTGTATAAATGGTAAATTTATGATATATATTTATATATATATACATATATATAGAGCGATGAGTGACTGCGAGTTTTTTGTGTGTGCTGATACTTTGTGCATTTGTTGTGAATTTGTGTGTTAGAAAATTTCGCAGGCCAGAAAAACTTGAAAAAATAAGTTAAAATAACGCGACTTAACTAGGCGAAACATGAATTGGTTTTTTATTGTAAGTATGTAATTTAGTTTGAAGGACTCTCAACTTTTAAATTCAGTTTTTTTCATTTGCATGATGCAATTAAGTGCAGTCTCCACCCACAACTGAATTTTTGCACTCATTTGGCTCATTTGCATAGCTGCCTCAGTGCGGCAAATAGGGGCAACACCAGCAGTCCCACCCAACCGGAGAGTCCTCCAGCCGAGTTGCAGCCATCGGTGGTGCACGTGCGGCAATAAACGGTCTTGATGTAGGACGAGGTGGTGTCCATTGCGCACTTGTCTGCCGGGTCATCCACATCCTCGTAGAAGCACGAGCGTGCAATCACTCGCTTGCCGTAGACTGCAATGAAACGAAAGTCGGAATAAACTTTAAATACTTGTTCACAGCAATTTTAATTAATGTCCGAGTAGCGAAATCAAAATCAAAATTCTGGATTAGAATCTTATCAGAATCTTAATAGAATCTTAATGCAATCCAATTAGAATCCAATTAGAATCTTATTAGAATCTTATTGGAATTTGACTAGAATCTAATTATAATCTTATTGGAATCTAATTAGAATTAATGTAATCTAATTAGAATCCAATTAGAATCTTATTAGATCAGAATCTTATTGGGATCCAATTAGAATCTTATTGGAATCCAATTAGAATCTTATTGGAATAGTATTAGAATCTTATTAGAATCTTATCATTCTTCTTCTTCGTATCAGAATCGTATCAGAATTTCTATCTATCTATCTATCATTCTACCATTTTATCATTCTATCATTCTATCATTCTATCATTCTATCATTTTATCATTCTATCATTCTATCATTCTATCATTTTATAATTTTATCATTCTATCATTCTACCATTTTATCATTCTATCATTCTATCATTTTATCATTCTATCATTCTATCATTTTATCATTATATCATTCTATCATTCTATCATTTTATCTACCATTTACCCGATGACGTAATCAAAATTCTGGATGACGTAATCCAAATACTGGATGACGTAACCCAAATACCCGATGACGTAATTAAAATTCTGGATGACGTAACCCAAATCCCCGATGACGTAATCAATATTCTGGATGACGTAACCCAAATCCCCGATGACGTAATCAATATTCTGGATGACGTAATCCAAATACTGGATGACGTAATCCAAATACTGGATGACGTAATCCAAATACTGGATGACGTAATCAAAATCCCCGATGACGTAATCAATATTCTGGATGACGTAACCCAAATCCCCGATGACGTAATCAAAATTCTAGTTGACGTAATCCAAATACTGGATGATGTATCAGAATCGTATTAGAATCTTATTGGAATCTTATTGGAGTCTTATTAGAATCTTATTGGAATCATATTAGAATCTTATTAGAATCCAATTAGAATCCAATTAGAATTATTGGACTACTTAGAATTATTGGAATCTTATTGGAATCTAATTAGAATCATATCAGAATCCAGTTAGAATTATTGGAATCTTATTGGAATCTTGTTGGAATCCAATTAGAATTATTGGAATCTTATTGGAATCCAATTAGAATCCAATTAGAATTATTGGAATCTTATTGGAATCTACTTAGAATCTTATCAGAATCTTATTAGAATCTTATTGGAATCCAATTAGAATCCAATTAGAATCTAATTAGAATTATTGGAATTTAATTAGTATCTAATTATAATCTTATTGGAATCTAATTAGAATTATTGCAATCTTATTGGAATCCAATTAGAATTATTGGAATCTTATTGGAATCTACTTAGAATCTTATTAGAATCTTATTGGAATCCAATTAGAATTATTGGAATCTTATTAGAATCTACTTAGAATCTTATTGGAATCCAATTAGAATCCAATTGGAATCTTATTAGAATTATTAGAATCTTATTGGAATCTACTTAGCATCTTATTAGAATTATTGGAATCTTATTAGAATCTTATTGGAATCCAATTAGAATTATTGAAATCTTATTAGAATCTTATTGGAATCCAATTAGAATCCAAATGGAATCTTATTAGAATTATTAGAATCTTATTAGAATCTTATTGGAATCCAATTAGAATTATTGGAATCTTATTAGAATCTACTTAGAATCTTATTGGAATCCAATTAGAATCCAATTGGAATCTTATTAGAATTATTAGAATCTTATTGGAATCTACTTAGAATCTTATTAGAATTATTGGAATCTTATTGGAATCTACTTAGAATCTTATTAGAATTATTGGAATCTTATTAGAATCTTATTGGAATCCAATTAGAATCCAATTGGAATCTTATTGGAGTCTTAATGGAATCTTATCAGAAACTTATTAGAATCTTATTAGAATCTTATTGGAATCCAATTAGAATCCAATTAGAATCTTATTAGAATTATTGGAATCTTATTGGAATCTACTTAGAATCTTATTAGAATTATTGGAATCTTATTAGAATCTTATTGGAATCCAATTAGAATTATTGGAATCTTATTAGAATCTACTTAGAATCTTATTGGAATCCAATTAGAAACCAATTAGAATCTTATTAGAATTATTGGAATCTTATTGGAATCTACTTAGAATCTTATTAGAATCTTATTGGAATCCAATTAGAATTATTGGAATCTTATTAGAATCTACTTAGAATCTTATTGGAATCCAATTAGAAACCAATTAGAATCTTATTAGAATTATTGGAATCTTATTGGAATCTACTTAGAATCTTATTAGAATTATTGGAATCTTATTAGAATCTTATTGGAATCCAATTAGAATTATTGGAATCTTATTAGAATCTACTTAGAATCTTATTGGAATCCAATTAGAAACCAATTAGAATCTTATTAGAATTATTGGAATCTTATTGGAATCTACTTAGAATCTACTTAGAATCTTATTGGAATCCAATTAGAATCCAATTGGAATCTTATTAGAATTATTAGAATCTTATTGGAATGTTATTGGAATCTGAGCATAATCTAATTAGAATCTTATCTATTCTATTTTTCTATTATTTTATCTTTCTATTCTTCTATTATCTTATTCTTCTATTATCTTATTCTTCTATTCTTCTTTTCTTCTATTCATCTATTCCTCTATTTTTCTATTCTTCTATTCTTCTATACATCTATTCTTCTATTCTTCTATACTTCTATTCTTCTATTCTTCTAAACCTCTATTCTTCTATTCTTCTATTCTTCTATACTTCTATACTTCTATTCTTCTATACTTCTAATCTTCTATTCTTCTATACTTCTATTCTTCTATTCTTCTATACTGTTATTCTTCTATTCTTCTATACTTCTATTCGTCTATTCTTCTATTCTTCTATTCTTCTATACTTCTATTCTTCTATACTTCTATTCTTCTATTCTTCTATACTGCTATTCTTCTATTCGTCTATTCTTCTATTCTTCTATTCTTTTATTCTTCTATTCTTCTATTCTTCTATACTTCTATTCGTCTATTCTTCTATTCGGTTATTCTTCTATTCTTCTATTCTTCTATACTTCTATTCTTCTATTCTTCTATACTTCTATTCTTCTATTCTTCTATACTTCTATTCTTCTATTCTTCTATACTTCTATTCTTCTATTCTTCTATTCTTCTATACTTCTATTCTTCTATTCTTCTATACTTCTATTCTTCTATTCTTCTATACTTCTATACTTCTATTCTTCTATTCTTCTATACTTCTATTCTTCTATTCTTCTATACTTCTATTCTTCTATTCTTCTATACTTCTATTCTTCTATTCTTCTATTCTTCTATACTTCTATTCTTCTATTCTTCTATACTGATATTCGTCTATCCTTCTATTCTTCTATACTTCTATTCGTCAATTCTTCTATTCTTCTATTCTTCTATACTTCTATTCTTCTATTCTTCTATACTGCTATTCTTCTATTCTTCTATTCCTCTATTCTACTTCTTCTTCTTCTTCTTGTAAAGAATGATAAGAGAGATAAGAATGATAAGAGTGATAAGAGTGATAAGAATGATAAGAGTGATAAGAATGATAAGAGTGATAAGAGTGATAAGAGTGATAAGAATGATAAGAGTGATAAGAGTGATAAGAATGATAAGAATGATAAGAATGATAAGAGTGATAAGAGTGATAAGAGTGATAAGAGTGATAAGAGTGATAAGAGTGATAAGAGTGATAAGAGTGATAAGAGTGATAAGAATGATAAGAGTGATAAGAATGATAAGAGTGATAAGAATGATAAGAATGATAAGAGTGATAAGAATGATAAGAATGATAAGAATGATAAGAGTGATAAGAATGATAAGAATGATAAGAATGATAAGAATGATAAGAGTGATAAGAATGATAAGAATGATAAGAATGATAAGAATGATAAGAATGATAAGAATGATAAGAATGATAAGAATGATAAGAATGATAAGAGTGATAAGAATGATAAGAATGATAAGAATGATAAGAATGATAAGAATGATAAGAATGATAAGAATGATAAGAATGATAAGAATGATAAGAGTGATAAGAATGATAAGAATGATAAGAATGATAAGAATGATAAGAATGATAAGAATGATAAGAGTGTTAAGAATGATAT
>JAWNLI010000150.1:0-40428 GCA_035042405.1 Drosophila demipolita
CTGAAATTGTATCCGCTCCAGCCGTCAACATAGAAATCATTTTCCAATGCAGCAGCTCCCAATGGAAGTTCTCTTTTTGCCTTTTGTGCCAGATATTGTAGGCATTTTGTGGCTAAATAAGGTGCAGCCTTTGTTCCATATGTAACAGTTTTCAATCTTTAGTATCGTAGATCCTCTGATGGGTCGCTGCGCCATACTATGGTCTGATAATATTGATCATCGGGATTCATCCATATCTGACGATACATTTTTTCAACGTCCGCTGTGAATACATATTTGTGCATTCTGAATCGAAGCAAAATTGAAAATAATGAATTTTGCTCAGATGGTCCCTTGTGCATCAAGTCGTTCAGAGATTTTCCGGATGACGTAATTGCAGAAGCATCAAAAACCACTCTTAACTTTGTTGTAGAGCTATCGGGTTTTACCACACAATGATGTGGTATGAAATAGCGTGCCTTTGCTACTTCTCTTGTGTGCATTTCCTTCATGTGTCCCAGGGCTTCGTATTCTTTCATGAATTGGATGTAGCTGGCCTTAGTCACAGGATCCCGCATGAGTCGTTTTTCTAAGCAAAAGAATCTTCGTGTTGCCAGATCACGACTCTCCCCTAGGGCTGAAGTATTTTCCAAAATTGGGAGTCGGACGATGAATTTCTTGTCTACTGCACTTTTTATGTGATGCAAAAAGTGGTTTTCGCATTGTTTTTCCAATGGCGAAAGGTACGATGTTTTCGTTTCATATGAGTCCAGTTCCCAAAATTTTGTTATTTGTTGATCAACCTTATCTTCTTCAGTCAGAACAGAGCATGTGCTTGCTGTAGAAGATGCATCTGAAAGTTTTCCGGCTATGATCCATCCTAGTTTCGTTTTCTGTAACCTAGGCATTCCTCTTCCAATTTTCAAATGATTATTTTGAATGATTTCAAAATAATGTTCTGCTCCTAGAAGTATGTCAATTCTTCCAGGCTTATCAAAATTGGGATCCGCCAAAGTAATGTTTGCCGGGAGTTTCCATAGAGATGTATCGATCTTCTGTGCTGGTTGGTCTGCTACTACGTGAGGTAATACGATAGCTTCTAATCTTGAGATAAATTTGTTATGATGTGATTTAAGCATAACATTCACTCGTGCTTTTGATGTTTGTGTTCGACCGCCAATTCCATTAATGTGTAGTTCAGATCTCTGGCGCTTTAGATCCAACATGTTCAATGCCCTCTCCGAGATGACATTAATCTGGGAGCCTGAGTCGAGCAGGGCTCTAAATTCTCTCACTTGTCCATTGTTTCCTTCAATAAGGACTCGTGCTGTGGCTAAAAGTACATAATTTGTATGTACCGTACTTGCCGATGCTGTTGTTTCGGATTCGGGCTTGACTTCCAAATGTAAAAGAGTATTGGGTCTTTTATTGCACTTAAAACAATCTCTTTTCTGGCATGTTTTTGCAGTATGATCGCGCTCAAAACATTTTACACATAGTTCGTGTTTTTGAACCCAATTTAATCTATCTGTTGGGGTCATCTTAATGAACTCATTGCATTTAAACATAGCAATGGTTCGGGTTTTCACAGAAATAGCATATGTATTCTGTTCCAATTGATGCGCAAATATTTTGTTTGGGGCTAACATTTTTCTTATCCGCACTGCAAGTGGCTTCTAATGTACGAAATCGTTGCTCCAAAAATATCAATAACTGACTCAGTTCTTGTAATTTTCTTGAATCTACAACAGATTGTTCATATAGCATATGAGTTTGCCGATCCAACTTTTGGTTAAGATGCAAAGAAGTATTGGATCCCAGGCTTCTGTCGTTATCCCAATGTTATTTAACGCAGATAACGTTTCATTTATGTTATCATGCAAAGCTTTAATAGATTTCGCCTCGTTAATGGTTGTTGGCTGATCTAATAGCTTATTGATTAATGCGTTACTTAGCACTCTTTTGTTGCTAAAACGCTCTTCCATCATATTCCATGCTGCTTAAGATAGTTTCCATTCGCATTAAGGAAATATGTCGTATTAAACGTTTCGCGTCTCCAGAGATGTTGCCATTTAAATAGCTCATGCATTTGAATACGTGCGGGTAATGTTGCATGTGATGAATCATTCTTCTGAACAATGTCACACCAGTCGTCGTTTGAATTGATATAACAGCATCTTCAGCAGCCAAATATCTCCTCTCATCATATCCACTCTTTTTGGGATCCATGCATTTTTTATAAATTTGGATGTGGATGTTTCTTATCTCACTCCAACATTGGCTTATGACTTTTTGAAAACCTTGGCGAGTCTCATTAGTCATTTTGTTGATTGTTCGCTCTAAACTGTCGAGCAATACATTTTGCTCACGAATCATTGGTTCTAATTCCATTTCCTCGTTCATAGTGGACACGGGCATAGTTTCCAATTCCGTTGAGTTTATTTCACTTTGAAATTTGTCTTTGTATTCAAGTACTAAATTTTTTATTTGCACATAGTATTCATTCACAAAATAGTTATGTTCAATCTTCTTTCCTTGAATAATTTTTTGCAGATAATTTTCTTCCTTTGAAAATGTCTCCCAAAGGATGTTTAATTTTGTCAGGCGTTCTTGAAAATATCCTGGCTTCGCTTTCCGAACCACAGGATCCTTTTTGTAGTTTCTAATTACATTTTGTATCTCTTCGCCAGTAACAAGCTGCCTGTCCAGCGATGCGTTAAGCTTCGATGAATCCATTTTGTTTTATATATTTAATTCTCTTTTTATTTAGTGTAATACCTGACTCGTTGGAGGTTTTTTTTCTTTTTGTCACGCGACTGTTGTGCCTCGACTCACAACCGGAATGTTAGTCAAGGTATACTACTAAAAAAAATCGGAATTTTTTTTTTTTTAAATGGTTGCCAAGTTAACCAAATTCGATTATTTACCCACTCGGTAAAATGAATGATTGGTCGCCAGTATACCAATTTATGATTAGTCCTCCAAATGAACTAATCGTGTCTATGATCCAATGGACTAGATAGACTATTTATTTACCACTCGGTAAATGAATGATTGGTCTTTAGTTGACCACTTTATGATTAGTTCGCCAATTGAACTAATCTCCAAAAAAGTCGGGGGTCACCAAATGTAGGAAAAATGAACTATAAAGTCATTTCCTAGGGTATGCTGAAAATTGTGTTGGATATGCTACCGGTCATGTACCAGTAACAAAGTGTCGCCGCAATCGGTACTTGAAACAAATTGGGGGAGAGATGTGAATACGCTAAGATTTCTTTTTGTACTAGTTTATTCAATGAAAAATACACTTAAAGCCACTTGTGATGTTTATTCATAAACTAGCTGAGTGTTGCAGAGTTTGTAAGCCGACTCCATGTGTGTATTCCTAATCCAATGCAGCCACTTGAAGTTGACTTCGTGTGAGATTTTCTTATTTAACTGCAACCACTTGAACGTCGACTCTATGATATATTTTGACATTAAAAAAGCTGAGCCTTGCAACGTTTAAGAAACAATGTTTACATGCAACCAATGGGTCGGGTTCATATTGATTCTGTGCGTTATATTTTCTGCTTTTAAAGAAATCATACACTTAGATTTTAAATTATAGTAAAATCTACTACAACTCCAGTGTTTCCTATAACACATACGACTTTATTTAGATGGAAAGACATTTAAATTTATCTCATCTAATCATGGACATCAAAATTCTCCAATGTTAATTACACACGTACTTAAAAAAAAAAATTATCGACTGAAAAGGTATTACAGAAATTTGAGGGCGTTTTCAATTTGCTGCAAGATTTACATTCCATAAATGATGAACACCTAATGTTGGATTGAGATAATAATCCCAACTGCTGGTAGTGCGCCTCAACATTTTTTATATTTGATTGATTTTTTCTCATAACTGAGATTAATTTGTGGTACTTTTCAAGTAATATTAGATATATTTCGTTAAGACTCATCTCCTTTAAGACTTTTTGAAATTAACTAGTAGCAAACCATAGCTCTATCGAGATAAAGGTCTTATTAAAAAAATAATAAACTCCATCCCATTTAAGCTAAATATACCAATGTATCAGATCTGTGGTTTAGGAACAAAGCTTTAAAATCGATTGGAAATAGGCGAAAAGGTAATAAATCCATTTGCTGCTTGCTCGATATGGCATATTCTAATAATAAAGATTTTAGTGATCGTCATTGAGCTGATTTAGATTTCGTGGGAGCGTATGAAGATGGTACTTTGTATTTGTTATTTTTTAACCAACATATTGAAAGCACAGAAGAGATTTGGTATCTGACTAAAACAAAGAGAAAAAAATAAACCTTATATATATAAAAATAAAAAATGTATGCATGCTCTCATAGTGGTTACTAGATCATTAAAAAAGGAGAAGCCACATTATATTCATTCTGAGATAAACATCAATAGAAAAGCAATAATCAAGACTATTGGACATATATTGCAAAGACCATAAAAAGCGCGAAAAATGCAAAGAAAGAATTAGAGGAGAATAACTACATAACCGAAAAATTAAAGCGATTGATTTAGGCAATGAACTCTATTTAAACCATATCAAAGGGATAAGAGATATCAACAAACCATTCAAAAAATTTGTATTTCATTTGTATTGTTAACTGTTAAATACAATTATAATCAAGACACTTATGTTTAAGAATTCTTTTAATAGAGAATAAAGGCGAATATTTAAAGTAACTTGTGTTCAACTTTTAAATATATAAATAAATAGAACGTCAATTAATATTTTTTTTTAGTATAAAACAGCTATAAATAGTCAGACTATCTTTAGTTTTATTGTAGTGATTTTGTTGTCTACATCGGTAATTATCTGAAAACCCCTGTTAAACCATATATATATTGAAAAAAAATACTCAATAAATATTCATTTGATTTACAAGTGAACATCTTGTGTGTTTTTTTCTTCCTTTTACTTCACCATTTTTATACAGGTACACAGCTACAGGTACATTTCAGAGATAATCAAAAGAGGCATACGCAAACACTCGTAAACACAAACACATTATATATATATATATATATACAGACTTTAAAACTTACGTACAAAATATAACATAAATCATTACCCAACTTATAGTGTCCTTGAAGCGTCAATTATTGAGCGTTTTAATAAAAGGCTTAAGGAAATGATGTGGAGAGAGTTTAGTTATATTGGAAAATATTGTTGAATTAAAATTTATAAGCAATTGATAACATCATAGAACAATTCAAATGGCACCTATTGAAGTAAATTCGATAATAAGGCGACGAAATAAGAGGATTCTAGTAAAATGGAAATCGGAAATCTTGGATAAATATGAATGAAGCTTCATAAAAAAAATAAATAAAATACAAAGACGTAAAAACAAACGTGTGTTAACTATCAATATATTACAAATAAATGTAAAGGAAATTAAAAAATGAATATTCCGTGCACCACATAAAATGCACTCAGTGCAGGGATCCTGGGATATAAAAGAGTGTATATAAAAAAAATGGAACATAAAATAGTGTTAGAACTAACAAACAAATTTCGGATGACTTTCTAGAACTATTGGACTATTGAGGAGGAAGAGGAGCAGTGAAACAAAAACAAAAAGTAAAAAGTAGAAGAGGACGTAATCGAGGAAATTGACATCGCTTAGAGGTGATCCATCCATGATCAATCCATTTTTTATCCAGGTGCAGGTTCATTTCAGAATTAATAAAAAGAGGCATACGCAAACACACACACACATACTTATCCACACACGATCACAAAGAGTGACACACACACATCATATACGTATATATATCTTTTCTCAATTTTTTGAACTGCAACAACATTTTCAGTTTTCTTACATTAAAATAAAAGAGACAAACGTATATTTTAAGTTTTTAATATATATTTATTAATTATTTTTCTTTTTCACACCTTTTGATTTTATAATGCACTCACCCTCCTCATGAGAAAATGAAGACATTTTAGCTCTAGCTTTCTTTTCCCAATCTTTTCGTCTTTTATCATACCTAAAACTTTCTTATTGCACCTCTTGATTCCATATTTTTGAGCTAACTCTATTGGATACTCAGAAGTATCAAAACGCATCTCTATGTCATTCGCAATATCATTATAAAAATCTTTAGTCTCAATAGAATATATGAATGAGTCTGTATCCATATAGTTTAGTGAGACTTTCTCTTGGAACTTTGGCTTCATATAATTGTAATGAAAATCATACATTTGCCATTTAGATAGTTCTAAGACAGTAAAACCTAAATACATAGGCTTATCATAAACATTAAACATACGATTCATTTGAATCGCATACATATCCTCAGAAAATTGCGCAGAACTATGGAAACTGGCCTTTGCAATCAGGGCACGAGCACCCAACCTATTGCGATTTGTGGTTTCCCATGAGGTGACCAGCTTAATGTCTTTACGTTTTTCAACGTTTTCCATCGTCTTTCCATAGACCGCATTATTCAATAATTTGAAAAAGTCTTTTTCAAAATTATTTTTGGCTTGAGTTCTATAAAAAGTATTTAAGTCTATATACTTTTTAAGCCAAGGAGACTGTTTAAATTCTAAAATTTTATGTATTTTCACTAATTTTAAGCCGTTTTTTAGACATTGCTGGAGATTTCTATAATGTATAGGATACTTTGATTTAGACCTTAGGTCAGCAACAAGTTTTTGTACTTTTGCCTCCGGAGTAGGCTTTTGATTAGATGGACAAAATGGTAGGTCATTATGATAATCATGAATGGAGTCTGGGTATGAAAGATCTACTTCAAGAATGTAACCATTCTTTGAATTTTCGGCGATAGATGAAAGATTAAATGAATTGACTTCATCCTCATTCATCCATCTAAAACCCGAGTATGGGAGATGTTGAGACATAGCCCAACCATATAAATTATTAGCATCTAAGTACATCAGAAATTCTGAAGGCTTAGTGCTATCGAAGGTCTCCATATACATATGATTAGCTTTGGAATAGCGCATATGGCTCGAAAATTTTGAAAAACATCAGCGAGTAAAAGCACATCAGTCTTAAGATACTATTCCATGTACTCTTTTAGATTATGACAGGTTTTAAAACTTTCTATATCTAGATTGCTACTAAGTGCATCTAGACTTGTTGCCATGAAGCGAAATGAATCTAAAATTCTAATTTCTAGAATTTTTTCATGGGATGCAATATTAATTTATTTTGAAAGTGATATACAACTCCTTATTAAGGGGAAGTACTTTTATATCACCTTCAACTTTAGTTAATTCCCTAACGAATAAATGTGAATCATACTTTGAAAAGTTATGGAAAAATACGGGAACAAAATGTGCAATTTGAAAGATTATGTTACAGACAATATGTGCTGCTCCTCTATACAAGCCAGTTAAATGACAATGATCCCTAACGCGATCATTGCCTAAGCTCTTTTCACAGATATGACAAATATCTGCATTTCTAAAATTGATCTCATTTTCGTATGATAAAACAATGGGCTTGATAATTGATAAATAACAGGTTACATCTCTGAAAAACAAATTATAAATTTTTATTTGTTTTTTTTTTTTAATCATTACCTTGACAAACTCTATATCCACACCAAATGCTCGTTCCTCGGTCACCTTCCAATAGTATGCACACTTATGTAGTCTATCCTTTTCCACCTCTGTGACGTATAGTGGACCGTTAACTGCACCCGTCTGCTCATCAAACCCAAAAACAGTAGTAGGCGAATGGGGATTCTAATACAGGAAGTGACCTAGATTTTTACTTGCCCATGACTTGTTATAACCCACATTAGTTTTTGGCTGGTGTGAGCAATATTTGATCGCTTTTCCATCGTCGCTTCATTGGTGAATTTGGATATACTCAGCAAACAGCTCTGAGATCACTTTATGCATGCTGTGTCCCTCACTGAGACATTGCATATAGAAGACTCCAAAATTTTCATAATGTCGAAAGCATATTAGCCGCAAATTTATGATCACTTTATGAGCGTTCCCTTTTCATTTTGCTGTTTGATATTGGCTTGTGGATCACTCAATAGCACTTGGGTATTAGTGCTGTTTGACATTGGCTTATGGGTCACTCAATAGCACTTGTGTGTGTGTACGTGATTGTGATTTTTCTAAGGCCGAGTTTGTGTACAAAACATGTAACTTGATATCTATATGCTTGTGTCAAGTGGAAGATCGGTGAGCACCTAACGCAGTTGTGTGTGTGTTCGAACAAGATTTCATTCATGAGGGTGGGTTCACTTGTGTGTGAGTACGTGCCTATATTTTTTAAGGAGGAGAGTAGCCTGTAACCTCTCGCACAAGTATGCATGCACATGATTTCGGGTATGAGGCTTGGTTCAATGACCTTTTTAAGAAAATGCGTGTGTGTGTGTGTGCGTTTTTACTCTCCCTTGTTACAGCGCACTCTGCTGTAAAATAGCCTGGTTTGATATGACTACCTACAAACTTGACAATTAGATTCAATTGTTTAAATAAAGAAAATTGTTTTTTTTTTTGTTTTTCATTGTATAATTTGTTTATTTATTATAAAAATGCTTACAACTTTAGTCATTTGTTTATTTATTTATTTTTTTTTCTTATTTTTTAACATTTTAATTTCTAATATTCATTTTCATTTAAAGTGTATTATTATTAATATCCCGACTGTTTAACCTCTTTCTAAGGTTAGTATATTGAAATATTAGGCGATCCAGTTTTCTCTGATATGATACAAAGTAGTGACAAGCACAAGTATCAACTCCATCTATAGCGTCATTTGTGGACCATGAGCACACCGTCAAGTGCTTTCCATATTTTGATTGAATTAGACGATAGTTTTCATACTCCATGAAAAATTCTCGATATTCCTCCAACAATTTGGAATGTTCAGGAAATAGCACATCCTCAAACTCCTTAAGAAAATCATCAATTTTCCTAACATTTGTTTTGAATCCAAATTTCGAAGTTAGACCCATTCTGTTGTGTATTCTTCAAAAGCGGAAATGCAACTAAAGAATTATTTTACTTTATTCAATGTATTTATTCGTTCTAGATGACACTTAAATTTAAGTCTTTAGTAAAATCTAGTACAACTCGTGCATTCCTTAAAGCACATACGCCTTTATTTAGATGAGATCCACAATCGGCGAAGTCATTTAATTTCATCTCATCTAATCGTGGACATCCAAATTCTTCAATGTTTATTACACACGTCCTTAGAAACTTTTCGAGAAACTTTTTTTTTATATCTCCCTTCGTGATTACTTCCATTCCATTAATAAGCTCACGTAACACATTTCTGACTTGTAGAAAGTTATAATTTCCATCATTCCAATAGAGATTGTGTTGATTTTTAGTTAACCATATCACCGTTTTACGGGCCTTCTTTGTTAATCTGAGAAAATCATATGGTGGTTTTATGAGGTAATGAACGTCTCTGTAATATCCATTATTAAAAACTAAAGCAATCTCTTTTAATATAAAATAGTTGTCATTTCCATAAAATCCTTGAATGTCGACAGCTACTTGATTCTCCATTAAAATGAATTAAACAATACGTTGAACTAATCCTGTTAATGGTGAATACTCAACTAACCGATCATGCATAAGTAGACAATATACTTTAGTGTTTTTAATACTTGAACTCTCCAACTCAATGGAAACTCTGATATCGATTGGTCCTGTTTTAACAGTCTCATTCTGATGTGTTAAATCTATAACAACAATCGGTGCTTTTTCTTTAAATTCCTTAGGCGTTAGCAACGGTTCAGACTGCTTCATATAGTAACTTGCTTGGAAACTTGCATACATATCATACAAACTTGCAAATCGATCACGATTAAAATTTATACTCATATCATCATATGGATACGCCTCAGAGTTCAAATGCACTTTCAAGTTTCGTAATTGATTTTGAATCAATTTGTTATCAAGCGAAAAGCCTATTATAGCAAACCGAGGGCGTTCTCTATTTGCTGCAAGCTTAACATTCCACACATGATGAGTACCTTCTGCTAATGTTGGATTGAGATAACAATCCCAACTGCGGAATGCTACTGGTAGTGAGCCTCCGCTTTTTGTTATATTAAACATTACTAATTTCTTTTCATCACTGAGAGTAATATGTGGTACTTTCCAAGTAATATTTGTTATATGTAATTTATACTCGGCACTTTCAATTTTACTATGATATACATCATCCATATTTTTAGTTATGAGTAGTATTAGCTCATGTTTACAATTCAATAAGACTTTGTTATAGTCTTCACAAAATCCAAGCAGACATTTAAGTGGAATAGAGAAATTAAAATATCCATCATTTGCTAGTGGTTTGTCGTTTCCATTAAACCAACCAGAATTCTCAAGCATACGACTTTCAGGTTTATTCAATGAAATATAGTTTTTTAAGGTTGTTGAAATACCAACAAATCTAGTTCGATCAATTTCAATTCCATTCAACTCATATCGAACCTCATCGAACAGGTAGCTCATACAATTGTTTTTTAGTTTACCACCTCCAGTAGGAGTGTTGTTATCCAAAGAAATGAAGCCCTCGATATTAATAAAACTCTCGGTTGGCAGCACATATAAGTCCTGATTCTGAATTGTGATTCTAACTTCATCATTACTCTTAAATGATTGGAGATAAGGAGAGTAGCTATGGTATTCTTTTTTAATTATACTCTCATCCGAATAGGGTTTCTCTCGAACAGCTAATAAATTAGTCATTGTTCTCTAATTTTTAGACCCAATGACTTTAAAAATAATTTATTTTCAGCTGTGAGTTTTTTGCTTGACGATCGTCTTTCTTCTGCAGTATAACTCAAAGTGCTTGATGATGGGGGGTAACATATGTTTTTATTATAAATAATCATTTTTGTTGCCTTAAATGTAGCCGAAGTGTAACACTCTCATTACGTAAATTAACTAAATTTCCGTTCTGATCAACAATCCGTACTTTTAATGAATGTATCTCTCTCGTGTTCACGGGGAAATAAATAAGATTTCGGGGCTTCTCACTCATTTTATAGCCTGGAGGAACATTCAAAGCAAACTCATGCAATACATGACTTGATTCTGCATTAACAAATGATCCGCTCACAATGTTACATTCTATTCGAATTGTATTTACTTTTAATATATCCACAGGCTGGTCCGAGATGTGTATAGAATTCGGCTTTAGTACCTTTTTGTTAAATCCGCGAATAATTGACCAATACTATTGGCTTTATTAAAATATATAGGTTGTTCCTTAGTCGAAATCATTACTTGAAGCGTATTATTGTTACTTTCAATGAGTGGGAGATTTAATTTATTTGCTTCTTTTTCCTCCATTTTCTCAATAATAATATTTCTTATATCGCTAAGCTCGTATGATCCAACAGGTATCTCAAAAACATGTTCTCCAATATGTAATAAATTATTATCATGATCCACATTTGGAATTGAGTTATACATGTGGAAATCAATGAGTGCACACTCATAATTTTCCTTCAATTCAATGGGTGGATGATAGTTTGCCATTAAAATTGAGCTGTTGCCCGTTAATGTGAGAGTTGTTGTCATTTCGATCGATTATCGCTTAGTGAAATAATATTGAGGTTTTCTCATATTATATCATATTCTAATAAAATCAGCGAATCCCCGTCTATAGCGTCCATTTTCTAGAGGATCATCTTTACTTATAAGCACAAAACCATACTTTTCTTTCCAACAAAACTGACAAATGTTCTTAAATACACCAAAATTCATATCTACGCCTACGTGATCTTGGTACACATGCTTCATATTTAATTCGTCTTGCCTGAACATTATTATTAGATTTGCATTGTCACGAATAAGATGTTTAGGGACGCGTGTATACGTTTGACATAAAATAAAACGCATCAACGTTATTATGTCGCCCCATACAGAAGTATGCACGAATATTATTTTGTTTTTCACATGCAACATCATCAAAAATCATTAAGGAGTTCCTTTTGGCTTTAGATGGCAAGAGAACGCTCTCATTTTCTGAAAATGTAAAATATCCCATCCCTTTTATTGGGCTCACAAGTGTTTTCAAGTATTCATATTTCGGTTGGTGTAAAGACTTTGAATATAAATAAATATTTTCAAACTTAAGCCCATTTGGGCTTTCAATCAAACTGATCATTACATTTGTTTTTCCACAATTAGAAGGTCCAACGATAAGGGCTCTAATTGAATTGGGTAATAATCTGCTATGTCTAACTTGTTTTTCTTCCCCATTTTTAAAATCGATATTCTTCACTTCTATATTCGTTTTTTGTTTTATTAATCTCATATCAGATATTGTTTTCTCAGCAGATCGTTACTCTCTTGTAATACTTTGAAGAATAAACATCAATTAAAATGGTAGTGCGCTTTTATAAATTGCCTAGTAGCAAACCACAGCTCTATCAAGGTAGAGGTCTTATTGATAAAATAATAAACTCCCTCCCATTTGAGATACATATACCAGGTTATCAGTTCTGTGGTCCAGGAACAAAGCTACAAAATCGCTTGGAAAAAGGCGAAAAGGGAATAAATCCATTAGATGCTGCTTGTAGGGAGCACGACATAGCATATTCAAATAATAAAGATTTGAGCGACCGTCATATAGCTGATTCAAATTTGATCGAAAGAGCGTGGGAGCGTGTAAAGGCCTCAGATAGTAGTCTCGGTGAGAAAACCGCTGCTTATTTTGTAACAAACATAATGAAAGCAAAGAAAAAATTTGGTATGGGACTAAAGCAAAGAAAAAATAAAAATAAACCATGTGAGAAAAAGAAAAAATTTATGCACGCCGTAAGAGTGGCTACTAGAGTATTAAAGAAGGAGAAGCCATATGATATTCAATCTGCTATAAAAATCGCTAAGAAAGCAATAGACAAAACTTTTGGACGAAAGAAAAATGAAGTAATAATTCCTCGAGTTATTAGTGTTCCTAAACTTGGTGGTTTCTTACCACTTATACCAATTATAACGGCACTCGGAGCATTAGGCGGACTTGCCTCTGGTGGTGCATCTATTGCAAAGAGCATTAATAGCGCGAAAAATGCAAAGAAAGAATTAGAGGAGAATAAACGACATAACAGAAAAATGGAAGCCATTGCTTTAGGCAATGGCCTCTATTTAAAACCATATCAAAAGGGATATGGTATATCAACTGACCATCCAAAAAACTTTTAAGACAGCTACCTAATAAGCCGCTTTCAAACATTGACATTATGAATTTTACTCGCAAACATATCCCCTTTTTCAGAGGTGTTTTTATGAGAGACTCATTACCAAAACGAGTACACAGAAGGGAAAGTGGTATTGTTAACTTGGACCTTTCAAGTGGAGTTGGAACACATTGGGTAGCTTACTACAAAAGAGATAAGCAAATCAGATATTTTGATAGTTTTGGGAATTTGCCACCACCTTTAGAGCTTATTAGATATTTAGGAGAGAATATAAAATACAATTATAATCAAGTTCAACGATTTGATTCTTTTAATTGTGGACACTTATGTTTAAGATTTCTAATAATGCAGTATAAAGGCGATTATTTAAAGTAAATTGTATTCAACTTTTCAATAAATAAATAAATACATAGAATGAAAATTAATATTTTATTTTAGTATATAACAGCTATAAACAGCCAGACTATCTTTAGTTTGATTATAGTACTTGTGTTGTTTACAACAGAAATTAACTGAAAACCGGTGGTTAACTGCATGAAAAACAGCAAAAAAAAACCGCATGTTAAACTGCGCCAAACCGCTTGAAAACGGTAAAAAACCGCTTGTTAAACTGAGCCAAACCGCTTGAAAACCACAAACCGCCTATAGGGGTGTTTATCGGTTTAGAGCTGATCGTTTTATAGTTAAAATGGATGAAAATCTTCTGAAAGAATTAACGAAAACAAGACTCGCACTAAAAAGAAAATTTCAAAGCATTAAATTAGGTAGAGCCGCAAATGAGTATCAATTAGAAGAAACGTTTAAACCAATAACACAACCTCTGAAGAAAATAGTCAGAGGAAACGAAATAGTAAATCAGTTGATGAAAGTAAAAAATGAAGAAAATGAAGGAGAAGTAAGCACTAGGGCTAAAAACTATACTGAATATTATGATGCATTTGATAATGGAATATCCGAGCTTCAGCCACGAGAGTTGACGTTTGCACCAAGCGAGGAGGATTATAATAAATCCAGTTCAACTAGTAATGCAGACTATAGTCAAACGAATGAAATAACAGACGAGATCTTTAATCTGAGTGTAAATGAATTGGAACGTCAGAAAAAGCTAGATAAAGCATTTGGACCTACTAAAAAAAGTGGACAAATTATATTGGGGAGTTCTAAAATAACTGTTAACAACAAGAAAATTGAGTTGGAAAGTGGTGAAAATTGGAATCTTACACCAGGATTATATTCTTTGATTTACTTAAAAGATCCTAAAGGCTACGATGATGTGGACTTGGATGTATATCAGAAAATCTTAATAAAAACAAATGCACACAGAAAAAATCATCAATCTAATGGTCAGCTCAAGGGAAATCGTTCTAAAAAGTACACTAAAATAATAAAAAAGCTTTTCTCAATTAATGACGATCCAAGTGCAATGTCTACACCTCTAAACAATAAATCTACGCATAAAGGTGGAAGTCTAATGACGCTCAGCTTAAGTAAGCCAAATTATGTGTATTGGGATGATCCAAATGAGATCGTTGAAAGACTAAAACTTTTAGTTGCCTCACAGACAGCTGGTAACACTAATCATAATAACGAAATAGTTTCAATAATTGAAGAACTTCGTGAAGCAAAAATTATTTATTAAATAAATGATAGTGTATTTAACAATAATTAATTACTATCAAAATGCCTCTCGACAAGTTTGGTCACTTCTTCTCGAGTAGAGATGGAAAAGAAAGAACAAGTATAAAAAATCAAATGGTTGGTGTTCTAGTTGATGTTGATAATAACATTATCTTTTCAAACAAACGTCTTAAAAATGTGGGTGATCCATTAGAAGATAATGATGTAGTTAATAAAGTATTTTTAGAAAGAAAAGTCGAAGAAACAATAAGTGAAATGTCATTTTCTATTCTTTATGAGGTTAATAAAAACAAAATTGAAATGGAAGAACTCTTGAAACAAGCAGAAAGTTCTTTAAGAGATGATTTTACCTCACAATTAGATTCAATTAAAAGTTTATTGAACCGGTGGAAGTCAAAATATAAATTTTACACCGATTCTATTAGATTCGATAATAAAATACATAAATAATGTGTCTTATGTGTGCTAAGAGTTATAATTTATATGACCGTTAACAAGTTCGGACATTACTCAAATGAGCGGAATAAAAAGAAAAGTAATTTCCACCTGTTGGAAGTGTATATTGATAATGGTTAAGGTTTTGGTGCCAAATTCAAACATATTAAAAATGTTTTGTAGACAGCACTTTTCCAAAAAAAAGAGGCCTAGTTCTTGGTTATAAAGCAAAAAAAAAAAAAAAAATTAAAGAAACGTTATATATGAAAAACAATAGTTAAAAAGTGAAAGATGGGTAGGAAGAGTTTAATAGACGAATTACATGCCCCAGCTCGTAGAAATTTTAAACGTCGGAGAGTTATTATGAAGGGAATCGACGATCATTGGCAAGCAGACTTAGTGGAAATGAGAAACTACTCATCATCGAATAAAGGCTATAGATTTCTATTGACAGTTATTGATACGTTTTCTAAATATGCTTGGGGCCAAGCGCTAAAAACTAAATCGGCAAAAGAAGTTAAGCACTCGTTTTCGAGTATTCTTAAGGAGAACCGAATTCCAAAGAATTTACAGACCGATGATGGAAAAGAATTTTTTAATAAAGACTTTAAAGCTTTGTGTAAAAAACATAACATCAATCATTATTCAACTTATAGTAGCCTTAAAGCGTCAATTGTTGAGCGTTTTAATAGAACGCTAAAAGAAATGATGTGGAGAGAGTTTAGTTATAATGGAACATATTGTTGGATTAAAATTTATAAACAATTGATAACTGAATATAATCAAAACCATCATAGAACAATTCAAATGGCACCTATCAAAGTAAATTCATCAAATGAAAACATCTTATTGAACACTGTCTACAATCATATAAAAATCTTTAATGGAAGTAAATTTCGTATTGGAGATTATGTACGAATTAGTAAGCATAAACATACATTTGAAAAGGGGTATACACCAAACTGGACAACTGAAATTTTTAAAGTCAATAAAATACAAAATACCAATCCAACTACATACATTTTAGAAGACTATCAAGGTGCAGTTCTGAAAGGAGGTTTCTATAATGATGAGTTGAGGAAAACAAAATTTCCAGACACTTACTTGGTTGAAAAAATAATAAGGCGACGAAATAAGAGAGTTCTAGTTAAGTGGCTTGGCTTCTCAAATGAACACAACTCTTGGATAAATGTCAACAAAGTTTTATAACATAAACACAAAATGCAAAAGGCATAAAAAACAAACAAACAAATTCTGTGCATTACATGATATGCACACAATGAAAGGAATCAGCGATATAAAAGAGAGTCTTGCTTAGAACTGGCTCATTCAAAAATAACATCTCGAACAACATGGAAGGCTTTTTCGAATTTGTGTCTAGCGAAAATCCCATAAACCTTCGTTTTGAAGAGTTCATGCCTTGGTCGATCCCTGGAAGAGAAGCAGCTTGTATGGATCCAGAAGACACAGCTGACTTGCTGGAACTGCTAAACGACGATATCGAAGTGATTGATATCACTGAAGAGGGGCAGAGGATGGAAATCACCCTCGAGGAGGAGCAGAGCACCGCAAAACAAAAAAACAGAAGAGGATAAAATCGAAGTGATTGATCTCACTGAAGAGGAGGAGCAGAGCACCCAAAACAAAAAAACAGAAGAGGATAAAATGCGAAGTGATTGATCTCACTGAAGAGGAGGAGCAGAGCACCCAAAACAAAAAAACAGAAGAGGATAAAATCGAAGTGATTGATCTCACCTTCGAGGAGCCCATCACCAAGGAATGGGACTTACATGCAAGAAGATAACCAATTGAAATTGTACTTAAAAGTATTTAATCTATATATAAATTCTAAGTAAATCTGAATAAAATATATACATATTATAAAAAAATAAAATATATCTTGGTTTTTTTATATATTATTTATTTTCAATTTATTAAATTAATAAACAGCATACAATTACATATAAAGATCTTGTGTTTTTTTTTTTTCTTAACACACTATGAATTAATTCTATGATGACCCCAAGCATACGTTCGAATGCCATCTTCTCTTATTTTTCTCTTATCATCTATAGAGCTTAAAGTTGTTTTTCTTACTTTATGCGTATACAGGTTATGTATCTTAGATCTAAATAATAGCATACTATCACTAAATGTCTTATTTTCAAAAAGACATTCCTTATAGCTATTTATATTTAACTTATCTAGTGCAGATTTTTTTACACCTTTAGATTTTTTTATGCACCCACCCCCCTCAAGAGTCAATGAATACATTTTAGCTCTAAGCCCAACAAACTCTAACCCCAACATTCTCTTACCACAATTTTCATCCTTCATCATACCTAAAACTTTCTTATTGCACCTCTTGATTCCATATTTTTGAGCTAACTCTATTGGATACTCAGAAGTATCAAAACGCATCTCTATGTCATTCGCAATATCATTATAAAAATCTTTAGTCTCAATAGAATATATGAATGAGTCTGTATCCATATAGTTTAGTGAGACTTTCTCTTGGAACTTTGGCTTCATATAATTGTAATGAAAATCATACATTTGCCATTTAGATAGTTCTAAGACAGTAAAACCTAAATACATAGGCTTATCATAAACATTTAACATACGATTCATTTGAATCGCATACATATCCTCAGAAAATTGCGCAGAACTATGGAAACTGGCCTTTGCAATCAGGGCACGAGCACCCAACCTATTGCGATTTGTGGTTTCCCATGAGGTGACCAGCTTAATGTCTTTACGTTTTTCAACGTTTTCCATCGTCTTTCCATAGACCGCATTATTCAATAATTTGAAAAAGTCTTTTTCAAAATTATTTTTGGCTTGAGTTCTGTAAAAAGTATTTAAGTCTATATACTTTTTAAGCCAAGGAGACTGTTTAAATTCTAAAATTTTATGTATTTTCACTAATTTTAAGCCGTTTTTTAGACATTGCTGGAGATTTCTATAATGTATAGGATACTTTGATTTAGACCTTAGGTCAGCAACAAGTTTTTGTACTTTTGCCTCCGGAGTAGGCTTTTGATTAGATGGACAAAATGGTAGGTCATTATGATAATCATGAATGGAGTCTGGGTATGAAAGATCTACTTCAAGAATGTAACCATTCTTTGAATTTTCGGCGATAGATGAAAGATTAAATGAATTGACTTCATCCTCATTCATCCATCTAAAACCCGAGTATGGGAGATGTTGAGACATAGCCCAACCATATAAATTATTAGCATCTAAGTACATCAGAAATTCTGAAGGCTTAGTGCTATCGAAGGTCTCCATATACATATGATTAGCTTTGGAATAGCGCTTACAGCACTGAACCAAGCCACCACGAATACCACTTTGAATAAACCTGTACATATTTATGTCCGTTAATAGTTCAAGTTCTATTTTCGTGGTCTTTAGCATTGCATCGCATGAGAGACCGGGCGTTGTATAATAATGGGCGGGATCTAATGAGTAAATTTTCTTGCATATGGCTCGAAAATTTTGAAAAACATCAGTGAGTAAAAGCACATCAGTCTTAAGATACAATTCCATGTACTCTTTTAGATTATGACATCCAAAAACGGACCAAACTTGTTGTGCGTGGGCATAATCCTCAGCTGAACATTCCTTGTTAATCAAACTGTTGAAGAATTTTTCTTTGGGAGGAAGAGCTGATTCATATAATCTGCTCTCTGAGTCGATATACTCATAAGGAAAGACTCCCTTCCTACGTATCAGATTAAATTGATTATCTAATGGGAAAAACCATTTAACGGTTTTAAAACTTACTATATCTAGATTGCTACTAAGTGCATCTAGACTTGTTGCCATGAAGCGAAATGAATCTAAAAATCTAATTTCTAGAATTTTTTCATGGGATGCAATATTAATATATTTTGAAAGTGATATATACAACTCCTTATTAAGGGGAAGTACTTTTATATCACCTTCAACTTTAGTTAATTCCCTAACGAATAAATGTGAATCATACTTTGAAAAATTATGGAAAAATACGGGAACAAAATGTGCAATTTGAAAGTTTATGTTACAGACACTATGTGCTGCTCCTCTATACAAGCCAGTTAAATGACAATGATCCCTAACGCGATCATTGCCTAAGCTCTTTTCACAGATATGACAAATATCTGCATTTCTAAAATTGATCTCATTTTCGTATAATAAAACCTTGATAGTTGATAAATAGCAGGTATAAATATCTGTTACGTCTCTGATAAGAGACTTGACAAATTATATGCCTGCATCTTTTCCCGTCTCTAAAACAAACTTATCTAAGGCTGGGTTGAATGCACACTTTATGTAGTATGAAAATGCTATAGGAATGTGCTGAGAAGTTGCTATAACATTATCGCTAAGTTGTGCATTGAGGGGGGTGAGTATATACTCAAAATCTGCATATACAACAAACGGTACTTCTAAACTACGACTATAATTTTTAAAACTAAGACTTGCCTTGTCTTCGGATGGGAGCTTCGATACCACCTTCCCGCAGTGTTGACGATGTTCAGCATGCATCCTCTCATTATGTGAAAAATGTAGGCATGTTTTACAAAAGTAAAGTTGAGCCTTGTGTGATGTGAATTGGCTTCTTACAAGCCTAAAAGTATATAGAAAAACAAATTATAAATATATAAATGTATATATGTAAATATTACCTTGACAAACTCTTTATCCACACGAAATGAGCTCGTTCCTCGCCTTCTAAAAGCATGAGACTTATGTGTCTATCCTTTTCCACCTCTGTGATGTATAGCGGACGCAGTTAACGGCACCCGTCTGCTCATCAAACCCAAAAACATTGATGCTAATTTTTGGGTTTTAGATCACTTGATGCTGTTATAACACACATATTTGACTGATGTGACTTTATTGTCCTTTCCATCTCGTCATTGGTGAATTTGATATACTCAGCAAAGAGCTCTAAGTTAATTTTGCATGCTGTGTGCGTCACTAAGACATTGCATATAAATGGGAGCACTTCTTTAGCTGCCTCACTAAGAAACTCTGCTGGTTCTAGTAAATTAGTTTGCTTATTTTCATATGCAAATGTGGAAATCCTGTTCTTGAAGCCGCTTCAAATGACTTTCACCTGGGTATTCACAGGTGTAAACACAAGCATCTTTGATAAAGCATTATTGATAAAATAATAAACTCTCTCCCATTTGAGATACATATGCCAGGTTATCAGTTCTGTGGTCCAGGAACAAAGCTAAAAAATCGCTTGGAAAAAGGCGAAAAGGGAATAAATCCATTAGATGCTGCTTGTTGGGAGAACGACATAGCATATTCTAATAATAAAGATTTGAGCGACCGTCATATAGCTGATTCAAATTTGGCCCAAAAAGAGCGTGTAAAGGACTCGGCGAATAACCGCTGCTTATTTTGTAACAAACATAAGGAAAGCAAAGAAAAAATTTGATATGGGACTAAAGCAAAAAAAAATTAAAATAAACCGTGTGAGAAAAAGAAAAAATTTATGCACG
This sequence comes from Drosophila demipolita, assembly GCA_035042405.1. Classification (NCBI taxonomy): domain Eukaryota; kingdom Metazoa; phylum Arthropoda; class Insecta; order Diptera; family Drosophilidae; genus Drosophila; species Drosophila demipolita. The sequence continues at coordinate 20,761 of JAWNLI010000150.1, forward strand.
CCGTAAGAGTGGCTACTAGAGTATTAAAGAAGGAGAACCCATTGATATTCAATCTGCTATAAAAATCGGTAAGAAAGCAATAGAACTTTTGGACGAAAGAAAAATGAAGTAATAATTCCTCGAGTTATTAGTATTCCTAAACTTGGTGGTTTCTTACCACTTATACCCATTATAACGGCACTCGGAGCATTAGACGGACTTGCCTCTGGTGGTGCATCTATTGCAAAGAGCATTAATAGCACGAATAATGCAAAGAAAGAATTAGAGGAGAATAAACGACATAACAGAAAAATGGAAGGCATTGCTTTAGGCAATGGTCTCTATTTAAAACCATATCAAAAGGGATATAGTATATCAACTGACCATTCGAAAAACATTTAAGACAGCTACCTAATAAGCCGCTTTCAAACATTGACATTATGAATTTTACTCGCAAACATATTCCCTTTTTCAGAGGTGTTTTTATGAGAGACTCATTACCACAACGAGTACACAGAAGGGAAAGTGGTATTGTTAAAATGGACCTTTCAAGTGGAGTTGGAACACATTGGGTAGCTTACTACAAAAGAGATAAGCAAATCAGATATTTTGATAGTTTTGGGAATTTGCCACCACCTTTATAGCTTATTAGATATTTAGGAGAGAATATAAAATACAATTATAATCAAGTTCAACGATTTGATTCTTTTAATTGTGGCCACTTATGTTTAAGATTTCTAATAATGCAGTATAAAGACGATTATTTAAAGTAAATTGTATTCAACTTTTCAATAAATAAATAAATACATAGAATGAAAATTAATATTTTATTTTAGTATATAACAGCTATAAACAGCCAGACTATCTTTAGTTTGATTATAGTATTTGTGTTGTTTACAACAGAAATTAACTGAAAACCGGTGGTTAACTGCATGAAAAACAGCAAAAAACAAACCGCATGTTAAACTGCGCCAAACCGCTTGAAAACGGTAAAAAACCGCTTGTTAAACTGAGCCAAACCGCTTGAAAACCACAAACCGCCTATAGGGGTGTTTATCGGTTTTGAGCTGATCGTTTTATAGTTAAAATGGATGAAAATCTTCTGAAAGAATTAACGAAAACAAGACTCGCACTAAAAAGAAAATTTCAAAGCATTAAATTAGGTAGAGCCGCAAATGAGTATCAATTAGAAGAAACGTTTAAACCAATAACACAACCTCTGAAGAAAATAGTCAGAGGAAACGAAATAGTAAATCAGTTGATGAAAGTAAAAAATGAAGAAAATGAAGGAGAAGTAAGCACTAGGGCTAAAAACTATACTGAATATTATGATGCATTTGATAATGGAATATCCGAGCTTCAGCCACGAGAGTTGACGTTTGCACCAAGCGAGGAGGATTATAATAAATCCAGTTCAACTAGTAATGCAGACTATAGTCAAACGAATGAAATAACAGACGAGATCTTTAATCTGAGTGTAAATGAATTGGAACGTCAGAAAAAGCTAGATAAAGCATTTGGACCTACTAAAAAAAGTGGACAAATTATATTGGGGAGTTCTAAAATAACTGTTAACAACAAGAAAATTGAGTTGGAAAGTGGTGAAAATTGGAATCTTACACCAGGATTATATTCTTTGATTTACTTAAAAGATCCTAAAGGCTACGATGATGTGGACTTGGATGTATATCAGAAAATCTTAATAAAAACAAATGCACACAGAAAAAATCATCAATCTAATGGTCAGCTCAAGGGAAATCGTTCTAAAAAGTACACTAAAATAATAAAAAAGCTTTTCTCAATTAATGACGATCCAAGTGCAATGTCTACACCTCTAAACAATAAATCTACGCATAAAGGTGGAAGTCTAATGACGCTCAGCTTAAGTAAGCCAAATTATGTGTATTGGGATGATCCAAATGAGATCGTTGAAAGACTAAAACTTTTAGTTGCCTCACAGACAGCTGGTAACACTAATCATAATAACGAAATAGTTTCAATAATTGAAGAACTTCGTGAAGCAAAAATTATTTATTAAATAAATGATAGTGTATTTAACAATAATTAATTACTATCAAAATGCCTCTCGACAAGTTTGGTCACTTCTTCTCGAGTAGAGATGGAAAAGAAAGAACAAGTATAAAAATCAAATGGTTGGTGTTCTAGTTGATGTTGACAATAACATTATCTTTTCAAACAAACGTCTTAAAAATGTGGGTGATCCATTAGAAGATAATGATGTAGTTAATAAAGTATTTTTAGAAAGAAAAGTCGAAGAAACAATAAGTGAAATGTCATTTTCTATTCTTTATGAGGTTAATAAAAACAAAATTGAAATGGAAGAACTCTTGAAACAAGCAGAAAGTTCTTTAAGAGATGATTTTACCTCACAATTAGATTCAATTAAAAGTTTATTGAACGGTGGAAGTCAAAATATAAATTTTACACGCGATTCTATTAGATTCGATAATAAAAATACATAAATAATGTGTCTTATGTGTGCTAAGAGTTATAATTTATATGACCGTTAACAAGTTCGGACATTACTCAAATGAGCGGAATAAAAAGAAAAGTAATTTCCACCTGTTGGAAGTGTATATTGATAATGGTTAAGGTTTTGGTGCCAAATTCAAACATATTAAAAATGTTTTGTAGACAGCACTTTTCCAAAAAAAAAGAGGCCTAGTTCTTGGTTATAAAGCAAAAAAAAAAAAAAAATTAAAGAAACGTTATATATATGAAAAACAATAGTTAAAAAGTGAAAGATGGGTAGGAAGAGTTTAATAGACGAATTACATGCCCCAGCTCGTAGAAATTTTAAACGTCGGAGAGTTATTATGAAGGGAATCGACGATCATTGGCAAGCAGACTTAGTGGAAATGAGAAACTACTCATCATCGAATAAAGGCTATAGATTTCTATTGACAGTTATTGATACGTTTTCTAAATATGCTTGGGGCCAAGCGCTAAAAACTAAATCGGCATAAGAAGTTAAGCACTCGTTTTCGAGTATTCTTAAGGAGAACCGAATTCCAAAGAATTTACAGACCGATGATGGAAAAGAATTTTTTAATAAAGACTTTAAAGCTTTGTGTAAAAAACATAACATCAATCATTATTCAACTTATAGTAGCCTTAAAGCGTCAATTGTTGAGCGTTTTAATAGAACGCTAAAAGAAATGATGTGGAGAGAGTTTAGTTATAATGGAACATATTGTTGGATTAAAATTTATAAACAATTGATAACTGAATATAATCAAAACCATTGTTGAAGTTAATTCCGTGGATTAAAGACTGCAGATTTAGTTATTTGTTAATATACGTGTTCTTTATTCAATGACGTTCACTTATCTACTACTGCTCTGCTCGTGGCGCGATTACTCTTCATTACGATACATCGATATTACATCGATTGTTATAAGGGCTACCAGACTTACTAGTAGTTACATTTTGTGTTGCTTAGCATAACTTAATTTTAACACCTCTTCTCAACACAAATGTTCTTTAATAGAAATTTCATTATAAAGTTATTGACACACAATACTTTTTAGTCCTATCATGCCTAACAATTTTTTGTGTTTTTGCTTATTTAGATTTTTAGTGCAAATATCTGCTATCATATTTGTTGTATCGACATACTTCATAACAATTTCATTATTTTTTACTAGTTCTCTTACAAAATGATATCTTATATCTATATGTTTACTTCGTGCATGATACATATGATTTTTAGCCAATTGTTGTGCGCTAAGATTATCGCCATTGACACACAATGGTTGATCAGTATTAAAACAACCAATTTCTTTTATTAGTCGTCTTAAATACACCGCTTCTTTTGCTGCTGAAGCCAACGCCATATATTCCGCCTCTGTACTGCTTAAGGCCACCGTGTGTTGCTTGTGCGACTCCCATGAAAAAGCCGTTCCAGCCAGGAAAAACATAAATCCTGTGAAAGATCTGCGATCAATTATATTACCGCCCCAATCTGCGTCGGTAAATCCCTCTATTTGTTTTCCAGTTTTCGTGTAGTGCAATTTAAGATCCTTTGTTCCAAATAAGTATCGCAATATGTGTTTAGCGCCAGCATCATTCTCACTCGTCGGGTTTTTATTTTTCTGCGATAACTTACATACTGAATGAAGTATGTCCGGCCGTGTTGATATTGCCAAGTACATCAGGCTGCCAATAAGTGCCTGATATTTTGTTGCATCCACGAGTTTAGAGTCGTCTTTAGATTGTATTTGATATCCTGCATCCAACGGTGTTGCCACTGACCTACAGTTTTGCATGTTGTATTGATGCAGTAATGTATTGATATACTTTGTTTGACACACAAACACATCGCCAGTATCTTCAGATCGCTCTATCTCGAAGCCCAAAAACTCCTTAACTTTACCCATATCGACTGACTTAAACTGTTTACTTATGTATTGCTTGATTGCAAACAAGTCCCTCTTGCTCTTGCTTGCTATTAAAATGTCATCGACATAAACAGCAACAATGTTTATGTTGCCTTCAATATGCAATGTATATAAACATGGCTCGCTACTACATGGAACAAATCCATAATTTCTTAAAGCGTCATCCAGTTTCGCATTCCATTCGCGTCCAGACTGTTTCAAACCGTAAATAGACTTTTGAAGTTTAGCAACTCGGTTTGGATATTTTCTACTGCGAAATTCCTCAGGTTGCTTCATATATACTTCATCATTTAGTTCACCATTTAAATATGCTGTGCATACGTCCATTTGATGCATGTGTAGTTGGAATTCTGCTGCAAGTGCGAATACCATACGTATTGTTGCGTAACGTACAACTGGAGAGTATGTTTCTTCATAGTTAACGCCGTACTGTTGGCTGCATCCCTTCGCAACTAACCTCGCCTTGAATCGATCTATGTTGCCATCAGAGTCCCGTTTCAAGCTGTATACCCATTTACATCCGATAGCTTTCTTTCCAGGAGGTAGGTCAACTAATGACCATGTGCTATTAGCAATCAGCGAGTCGTACTCAAGCTGCATCGCCTTCTTCCATTCGCCCCCTTGAGGGCTACATAGAGCCATCTTAACGTTGTCTGGAACTTCACCCTCTTCTATTGTCTGCATCGCATTAAGTCGATTTTTCTGTTTTGTCGGTCTACCTGGTGCGCCTGTTCGCACGATGCGTGGTCGCCCTGGACCATATATTGGGACTGCATCATCTTCACTACTAGTCTGTGTAGAACCAGCGTTTTCGACATCCTCAGGATCCTCGTAGTCGGTCTGAGGCGTATGTGCTTGTAAACTTTGTAAATTGATATGGCCAAACCTATTGTGCCATTTAATCACATTATCGACACACGATATATAAATTGATTCCATCAAATTTTGGAATAAGTACAATCCGTTTTCCTTATGAGCAAAAATCACCATTTCGTTATCCACTTTTATTTTAATACTGGCTCCTTTGTTATTAAAGTTTATTTGAAGACCGTTCTCAGCACCTTTGCTGACTGAGAAAAAATTCGTTTGTAAGTTCGGTACATATAAAACGTCTTTTAATTTAAATACCGAATATTTAGTTTTAACACGCACGATCCCGATTCCAAGTGCTTTTATTGTTTCATTGCCCGCCACTAGCACGCTTTGTTGAGTTTCTGTATACTCTATGAAAGCCGTACGATTGTTACACATATGAGATGTGGCGCCACTATCGACACACCATACGTCGCGACGCACATTTTTATCAGACGCGAAGAGAGCACTACTCTGTGACACACACATACACGAATGTTCGTTTTGAGTTTTCTTTTCTTGTTTCGGCGTCTGTTCATCACTTTGCTGATTATAACTGTATTTGCTTTGCCGACATGCAGCTGCAAAGTGACCGCGCTTCCCGCACACATAGCATCTACCGTTATTACTGTTTCGTTTTTGTTCCTTTTTGCCAGTCCCTTTTTGTTTTATCATGTATGCTTGCTGTGCTCTGTTTTCGTCATTGGTTTCATTTCTACGTTCTGCCTCTTCTAAAAGTTTATTGCGCATTATGTTGAAATTAAGCAGTTGATCGCTAACCTGTTGAAGTTAATTCCGTGGATTAAAGACTGCAGATTTAGTTATTTGTTAATATACGTGTTCTTTATTCAATGACGTTCACTTATCTACTGCTACTCTGCTCGTGGCGCGATTACTCTTCATTACGATACATCGATATTAAATCGATTGTTATAAGGGCTACCAGACTTACTAGTAGTTACATTTTGTGTTGCTTAGCATAACTTAATTTTAACAACCATCATAGTACAATTCAAATTGCACCTATTGAAGTAAATTCGTCAAATGAAAACAGCTTATTTAGTGTTGGAGATTTTGTACAAATTAGTAAGCGTAAACATAAATTTGAAAAGGGGTTTACACCAAACTGAACAACTGAAATTTTTAAAGTCAACGAAATACAAAATACCAATCCAACTACATATATGCTAGAAGACTATCACGGTGCAGTTATGATAGGAGGTTTCTATAATGAGGAGTTGAGGAAAACAAAATTTCCAGACACTTACTTGGTTGAAAAGGTAATAAGGCGACGAAATAAGAGAGTTCTAGGAGGAAATTAAAAAAATTAATATTCCACCACATGGAATGCACACAGTGCAGGGAAACAGTGATTTAAAAGAGTGTCCTGGTTAGAACATACAAAATTAACATGTCAATCAGCATGGAAGGCGTTTTTGAATTCGTGGGTGACAATAATTCCATGAAGAAGACGAATATTAATGAATCTTATTTAGATTCTTAACGCGTAATATGCCTATGTATAACACTTATACTCTGCTTAAATTTCAAGATCGGAGAAGAAACACTCTAGTTATGGTCGAAAACGTGTTCTCATATTAATAGCATTTCTTGCGTCAATAAATTTCTGAAGAAATCTGTTACGTCCGATTGCGTGTGTATGTATATTTTTAGCCAGCCAATTAGGGTTCAGATCGGGCTTGTGAATAAAATTACGGGCTGCATTGGTTTTTTTTTATTCTTCAGTGTCTGTGTTTTCGATAGGAAATTACTTAGCCTGGGTTCAGGGTATATCGTAATCAAAATACCCCAACTACAGCACTCTAAATATTTTTATGAATATCCTGATTCTTTGGACACATAATTTTCCTACGAATTGGGGGGAAGTGAGGTTTACGTGCACAGAGATCCGCGATTTACATGTGAGGCTATATAATACAAGACGTTCGATGTTTAGAGTACAAGTCCTAATGTCGGTAACTTCAGGATGACTTAAATGCTATTACTAGTTGCGACCCTCGATGGTTCAATTGAGTAATTTTACCAATCGACTTCGAAGAACTTTTGATAACATAAATAAAGTCAACATAACAGGTAATAAAGAAAAGGGTTGCCAAGAAATTCTGACGAAATTTGCCTGTAGATTTCAAATAGATTATAGATTTAAAATAATATATAGATGTAGATTTTAAATAACGAAAAATATGGGCTATTGGAAATTTGAGGACTAAAAAAAAATTAAAGAGAAGGTTCATAATAATCTTCCTTTCGCGTTTGGTAACTTGTAACTTCACATTTAAAAAAACAAAGAAAAAAAAAGATGTTCAGTTTCTAAAATTAATATAACATTTTTAATTAACTAGTAGATTGGTTTATAGTAAAGAAAAATTGGATTTATCATTTATTGGACAACTTTTAGAACTCTGTTTGGTTTCGCATGTATCCGCGCCAAACAACAACTAAAGCAGCTTCTCTCAGGCATTTTTATTTATGTATTTTGAAAAGTTCGATAGCTATTGAAAAAGCTCAATAGCTCAACAAACTCAATAAGTGGGAATTTTGACGATTCAATTCAATTTTCTTTAATCTAATTTCTGGAAGCGTACTTACAAAATTTGAAATAATAAAATATTAGTAGGCTGATTAACTAAAGAAATATTCAAAAAATTTGGAGATTCAAAACAATGAGTTCAATAAAATTTATCTTTTTGTTTTTCTTAGTAACCGTAAAATCGTACGATAGATACCAAAATGTTCACATTTTTATAAGCCGATTTCATCTAAACCGAACTGCTTGTTGTCTTATAACACTACAAGCTGTAGAAGACTTCTGGTTTACTACAAAAGTTATTATAAATAATCGTCGTATAGTTGATTACTTCCAAACCAACAAAAGCGAAGTACGCGAACAGATTCTTTGGTTTCGAACAAAAAGTTTAACAAAAACACTTGATTTCTTTGAAATATTCACTGAAAAATATCTTCCTTATCAAGAGTGTTTCTATCATATTACACGTATTAATTTTTTCTATAATGGATATCATAATGTGTCTTCGATCATAACCATCATTGGGATTTCCGCTGATGAAAGAAAAGTTTCTAGTTATACATACATTGACTTGAATGAAAATCTTCGATGTGAGCCTCGATTTAATATTCCGATGTGTCATGATGCAAATCAACCGTTGCAACATGAAACCTCTGAAGTAATTGTCCTGAGAGCAGCATTTTACCGCCGATGTCCCATGGATAGCTTCATTCAATACTATTGGACTCTACACGATAGTGCGGAAAACCGTAAGTATTTAAGGATTAATTACAAAAATTTTATGTATAATAAAAATTTTGTTTAGATCTGTTAGACTTTCTAGGAGGTACCTCGAAGCCAGAGCTGAAGCTTAGCCGTTATCGACTTAAAGTTCGACATCAAAGTCTTTTAAATCGAATGGTATTGGTGCGTATGAATGCTAAACTCGTCGGACGCCGCGTGCCACTTGTATCAAGAGTAAGGAGTCATTTAATTTTAATTAAATATTTTATTAATTAACTTATTTAGTGTTACCTTTCACTTGCTCCTCAACGCTTATATGCTGTCATTCGAGGCGGTCCATATCGTAAAGTGTTTCGGGGTAAAGCTGTATCTGTTAACGGAAGCCCCAGTCGTGACTTATCCTTACCAAGGAACGCTAAGCAGTTACTATTATATGAATGGTCGTGTGATTCTACAAAAAACAAGGCAAAAATTTGTACACTTAATATGGGAACAAGTAAACTTAAGAATCAGTTTAATTTGTTAATTATTAATCAGATATTAATTGCAGGCACAGGTTTTACAATTCCATCTTACACTCAAGAGAACGATCAGACTCTTAAATTCGTTTTACACATTCGTTCCACTTATGATAACCTCCGTTCGGCAGTGGCCATGCAGACCTTATTATTTTCATCATTTCCAAGACGATTTATTGACATAAATATTTTGTGCATAACCAACTGCATTGGAAAGAAGTATACTCATAAAATTCCCATCCATCTTAAGAGTCAATGCCTTGGATGTCGAACGAAAAAAATAACCAAGTGGACTTGGATTGTGGATAAAAAGTTGGTGGGAACCTCTAACAGGCTAATATACGAAGGTCCGAATAAAAAACACTCGATTACAGTTTACTTAAAAATGGAAGCTGCTCATAGATATAAGCAGACCTCATTGTACCAAGGAACATCCAGTATTCATCTAGAGAAAAATTTAGGACCAGTTAACACTATCTGTAACATAAAGCCACTCGAAGGGGATGCCCTGGAAACCATATTCCTAATTCAGTGTAAAAATAATAATACTCTGTATAAACCTTTTCAATACTGTGTTGGTATCAGGGGACTGCTTATTGATGAGTGCAAGACCGATGAGTTAATAATGGTGAGACTACCACCAACATCGATTATTAACGTCAAGGTATGTATTCTCTTATTTTTATCCTATTGAAAATTTGTTATAAAGACGTAACTAAATACGAAATACTGTGATAAAATATAGAAAAATTTTATATCTGCCCAACAAACTAAATCAATCACTAACTGAGAAACGAAATATCTAGAAGGATATGATTTTACCTTATCAAAATATTAGAAAGCTAAATATTATAATTTCTAAACTATATGTTTAAGTCTTTCTTTTCAATTTAATTATGTCGTAAAATGTATTCCTCTCAAATGCATCTATAACTTTCAGTCAAAATGGATTGAACTCTGCACCAAAACGGGTAAGCGATTTAGCGGGAGCACGTCTGACTAAAATTGTTCCGGCCGTGCTCAGGTCTATTGGTCTGATATTTTCTCTTGCAAATATCAATTACCTAGATGTCAAGGTCGACCAATCAATATAACTACTGTTGGTACTATTTTCGTTTAATTTTAACTATCCTTATCAAAATAAAGAGTTAAAGTCATTTAAGCTCATAAGGGCAGAGTAAAAAATTCGATGGTATTATTTCAGATTCTTAAATAATATTGATATTGTAATAATGAAATTATTAATAATTATTTCGATATTGGTACTGTAGTTCATCCAGTCTATTTAAAGAGGATAATGAATATACATTGGATAGTATAGCATGTGCTCTATAATACATAGTACACATAATGTTATACATAACAGAAAGCATGCAGTAGAAATTTATATTTACTGTGTTTTTTAGAGATAACAGGAATACAGTCACAACTCACAGCTCACTGTTGATATTTACAGAAGACACCTCAATCTAATGTACATAAATTCCATTTTCTTCCATTAAAGCAATCACGAATGTAATTGTCGAATATCTGGCCACACGAAAAGACCTTATATTCCTCAAATTTCTCAAAGAATTCATCGCAAGTTTTAATGAAACACACATACGCACCACCTGTAGAACATTTACTCGTTGGGCCTAAATATTCGGTATCTATAAAGTATAGAGTACCTTTGGCGCTGGTCTCGAATTTCTTTGGAAAATGTTTTATATTTATTTTGCACTTTGTACACATGTAAATGTTGTTTGAAGTTCGTACACTGCGGTACTTTCAAGCCGTGCACTAAGTATATCTTAATCATTTTATTTAGGCAGGAAATGTTCAAATATATAACCCGCTTGTGCCTTTTCAGTCATAGTTTTAGTCATCTGTTTTGGATATATAAGACTTGCTGCTTTTTAGCAACTAAGATTATATCGCCTTTAAGGTTTTCTATGCGCGCAAGTTTTTGCCCAAATTTAACTCTGAATCCCTTTTTAGACTACTCTCGATTCTGACACAAAGTTATGTTGAAAGTCTATTACATATAATTAATTTGATGCGTGCTTTTTTACGCTCATATACCTTTGTGTAATTATTTCCAACTAACAAAATTTGTTCTTTGTTCTTTCTCAATTCTGAGAAGAACGCTATGGCGCCACTGTCTGGACACCACTTTTTCTTGCTGAGTACGATCTTAATATTATTTAAATTATTTGCGCTACAATTTGCAGCTATGTGGCCACGTCGAAAACATATCCAGACCTCAATTAACCGTTGATTCTTGTTTTCTCCATTGTCTGATTTCGAAGAAAACATTTTTGTATCACGGCTTACTCTTATCGGGTGTTTGATTTTTATCACACTTATCGATTTATATTATACATTTAATATTTGATGACTTCAGCATTCAAATTTTTCAAGATATACGGATATACGGTTTTACACTAATAGGTATTCAAGGAGTCAGAGTTCAAATTTTATATGGTAATGATTAAGGCCACGGAACAAATAATTATGCCACACAAAATATTCGCGCGATGAAGCAAGGAGTGAGTCTCTTTGAACCAGCTTCATTTACTCTCTCGATGCAGCGACCAGTGGCCTGTTACAGACGCATATACGTCTAGCCTATCAGATAACTTTACTGAAAATTAGCCACGATCGAGACAAGACACTTCAGCTATATAACTATCCCAAAGGTGGGGCAAAAAATAAAAGGTTTATGACGACAATAAGCAAAAATGGAAATAAGCCTTTCTTAAACACTCATTTGTTTTTTATACGATGCGCGTAGATTAAATAATTTTCGTGAGAACGCTGACAGTGTAATTGGCCACGCATGCCATTCATAACAGTTGCAGCGAGCGTTGTCACCCACACAAATCGAACCTGCCGTATGATTTGGAAATTAAGTTATGTAGATCAGTTGCTCTAAAATAAAATAGTTCTATTTTAATAAAGAAAATAAATCCTCACATCCCCAGTCCCCACATAACAGTCGAAATACCAGACGATGCCAATAAACTTGAACACCACAATTCTTTCACATAGATTATTCCCAATTCCTTGCCGAGAAGATCATCCAGTACATTCAAGCAATTTACGATTTGCGCTTAGTTCGAGTCGCAGTGAAAATCTTTGTGTAATTATTGTGTCTGACGACAAATATTATACGTATTTATGTGAGTGATAACAACTGTAGATTCCTGATAAGTTTATATATTTTCTTCCGTGTTTCAAAATATGTTAACCAAAAACAAATTACATAATCGTGGAAACTGCCGGTCGATTGATAAAGAGTTTTCTTAGTAAACAATTAATTGATAATTTTAATTAATCTTAACTTAATCTTACCACTTCTATCGAGAAGATAGAAATCAAGGGCTTAAATCAAGTCGAGGATTTGTAAGCACATGTCTCACAAGTGTGCATAAACATGATTTCATATACGAGAGTGGGTTTACTGAATTAAGTCTGGTTTCTATTTTCTTGCCTTACATTTGCCATGTACATGTGCTGATACCTTGTTTTGAGAGCGTTTTGTTCTTGCCCTTTATACAGTGCACTCTGTTTAAGTGATAGTCCTTATGGTCATTTCCCAAAAATTTACCTAGTTCAAAATAGCCTGATTTTATTTGTCTACCAGCAGGCTTCTTAAATAGATTCATAGACTTTAAAACGTTTAAATAAATAAATTGTTTTTCGCTCATCATAGAATTATTTATTTATTTATAAATAAAATGCTTACAATTATGAACATATACCTATTTATTCTAATTGATATAATTTAATTTTAAATATAGAATTTCATTTTGAAAGTGAATTCTTATTCATATGCCTACTATTTTACTCCTTTCTTAAATTGAAGATTGTTTTCATACTCTAAGAAACATTCTTGGTATCTATTAAACAATTTTCAATGTTTAGGAAAAATCAAAATTAACTTGTAAGAAATCTATTTCGGCTTTATGAAGAAGTTGAAAACACAGAAGAAAATGGATATGATACAAAGGAGTACAAAGAAGAAGATGTACAAAGGGCACTATCTTCAAGAAACAATAATCAGTGCACCAATGACATAAACTTACGTCGTATAACCATCCCCAAATTTGATGGGGATATATTAAAACGGACACAATTCTTTGATGTGTTTGTATCAATTGTAATTGAGTGATCAATGAGGCAATAAGACTAATACGCCAAATCGACTTGAAAGAGGATAACTACATTCACGCATGGAACATCTTGGTTGACGCATACAACAATCCAAGAGACATCAACGGCATTGAATCGATTTTTAATGCAACATTTTAATGCCATTAACGATAATGTAAAATCGCTTAAGAAACTATACATAGACACTTTGGAGTCCCTTTAGCCCTGGGGCTCTCGTTGGAGACTGCAGAAAAAGGATTCCGCGCTCTCGAAAGAAGGACAGACTACAAAATCTGGAAGGTGTATGTGTATTTAATGACAGAACGTGAACAATTGGGTCATATGAAAGACGTCCCTCGAAAACTCCTTCCAACTAACTATTATTTCATCCCCCATCATTGTGTGTTCAAACCTGACAGCAGCACCACAAAGCTAAGAGTAGTCTTCGATGCATCATGTAAGACATCGACAGGAAAATCATTAAACGACATATTATAAGTAGGACCCATGGTTCGAAGTGATCTCGTGTCAATTCTACTGAGATTCAACTAAGTCTATAAATCACTTAGCCTCACTTCATATAAGCAGATCACCATTTCAATGATAGACCGGTACCAGATCGAAAAGTGCACAAAATATTTATGAGCGTGTGCCCGGCTCGATGTCATATTATTTATTTATATATATATATATATTTTTTTTTTCTTTCTTTTTGTTGGCCCGGCGTCGGATTCTTCGTTATTTTTTGCATGCTAATTGCGTGCGGCATCTGTTTACGGGACATGTATTTCCCTCCGATCTGTCGAAAGCGGATCCCTGATGCGCATTTGGGACACTTTTTGTTGTTGATGTTGTTGTTGGTGCTCTTCAAGGCATTCTTTGCATTCATGCGGGTAATTTATGTAAATTTATGGCGCCTTTATTTCAAAAGGGTGACTCCTCTTTGAGGCGTTTCATTGGCGCGTGTTTGCTGTCAAGACGCAATACATTCTGCATGCCTATTCCGGCGGCTTAATCAATTAATAATGAGCTGTGTGAATGACTGCAGATTCGATGGCAAACAGTACTTTTACAAACGTGCCCAAGAAGCCAATCAAATCTTATGGATATGCAGTCGATACTTTGGAGAGATCTCTTAATGATTTTTTTGTACGAATAACAGCGATTTAATTTGGATTGGGAATTGAGTGAAGTTTTTGAGCGTTTGCAAGTAAAGTGATTGAAAAGTATTTATATACATTTTATAATTTATACAACCAGCTTGAGTTTATTAGAGTAACTTATAAGCAATTATAACTAATAAAACATGCTACAGTTCTTTTGAATTATACTAAAATCAGTATTTATTAGGAATATGTTTTTTGAGAAGCATAAAATATATATTAAAATAAATTCAGTACTTATTGGGAGTATATTTTCTGAAAAGTACAAACTAAATGTTGAAATACCCTTTTCAATTATATGAATATCAAATCTACAATCAGTTTACGCCCTCACCAAAATAAACATAGTCAGCTTATCTCTTATCTTAACTTTCATGTACTATTATCTTTATGCCGACTTGCCCAACTGGATTTACATATATTGATCGGTTAACCGAATGTTTCCAGTATTTGTACAAACATGCACATCAGAAAGATATTGGTGCTGAAGCAGCGAGAAATCCAAACCCGCCACTGTGAACCCAATTTTATTTATTAATATGCACCCATTTTTGGTAATTCAGCATTTTACCATTCTCCTATTTTACCATTTGGTTTTATTGTTTTATTTGGAGACATTCGACAAAGACACCCCCGTTGCCATAATAAAAGCCCCGAACAAAATCAATTACATAATAAAAATTTATGAACGCAACTGCAAAAAGGGACATTAATATTTTGCGCTACTCTTAGGCGCAGCAATATCCTTCGAGCTTCCATTCGAAACCATTTGGAATGTCTTACAGTTCCCCTCTTTTATTGTGATTGTGGACGCCACCCACTTAAGCCACATTGATGAACGTGGTCAGTACATCAAGTTAAATCCAAAATCATTAATACATATGAGGCAAGCAGTGGAATTGAGTAGGGAGGCGAGTTTTTTGTATTGGCAAACTGTGACTGCAATCATTGACCCTCATTTATACGTACATATTTAATGTAATTCATCTCAATAAAATACACACACAACACAACAAATTCGCCGCCAACTATAAAATGTATGTGGGTCCAGTCCAGTTGAGACCCACTTCCGAAGCACTGCGTAAACAACTACCAAAAGATAAAAATCAACAGTAACAACAACAACAACAACAAAAACAGTAACGACAATCAGCAAGGACAACAATGACAAAGTGGAGGGCAGGCGACATTTGGGCACGTGTCCCATTGCGGAATGGGTTGCCCTTTGACATCAAATAAGGTTTAGGGCACATAAAAAAAATACACATACACAGGATCTATTCAAACTGTTTTTGTTTGGGGTTGCAATGGGTCAATTTATGCAAACACATGAAGTAGTTCGAATTGGACATATGTATGTACATATAGAGTATGTTTTTATGATATGATGTTTTATACTAATAACTACTAATAACTGATAATTGTTAAACGTCTTAACGTCTTTCGCTTGACCTTCAAAAACCCTTAAGGGATGACTTCTACGTCGATGATTGCCTCAGAGGAGCAGACTCGATACAAGAAGCAATCCAAATTCGACAGAAGTTTGTACAAATTCTGCTCCCTAACGGGTTCAAATTACGCAAATGGTGCTCAAACAATGAGGAAATTCTTTGAGAAATTTCCCAGGACGACATAGTAAGCGATATTAAGCTTGACGAAACACTGGGCCTTATTTGGATACAATGACAAAAAGGAATCAACTTTGCGGCCGCACACAAAGCAGCACAGCAAAAAGGATTATAAAACGTCTAGTTTGCTCGGAATTAGCACAGGTCTTCGACCCTCTGGGCCTGATTGCTCCAGTCGTAGTAAAAGCAAAAATCTTTCCAACGACTCTGGAAATCAAAACTGGGTCGACGAACTACCTACGAACCTTCAGAACGAGTGGAAAGATTAAGAGAGGACTTGCAAAGCCTTAACTCAATGAAAATTCCAAGGTATATATACGATGGAAAAACTCCAGTCACGATGGAATAGCACACATTTGTGGATCAGAGCAGGCAATTTACAAAAACAAGCAAATATCTGTGCGTTTACTGTGCTCAAAGTCTCGAGTGGCTCCAACCGCAAAACAGTCACTATCTCGTCTAGAACTATGTGCTGCATTATTGGGTGCTGAGCTCACGAACAGAATTCGACGCGATCTCAACCTTGACTCCACCACAGTGCCAGGATACTTTTGGTCGGATTCTACCGTTATTAATCATGGATCAATGCACCCATCAATATTTGGCGACAAGGAGATATCATCAATCATTGCAACAAAAATCAAGTTGCTTTCAAATTTCACGAGCGCCATTATTTGGATGGCCTATAGGAAGCTGCGGTAAAGTCAGCAAAACGACTTCTCGTTACCACGACAAATACCGCATCTCTAACACGGTGATCATTGAATATGGAGTGATCTTAAACTTTCGCCCAACTACACCAATGTCAAAAAACCTTACGGACAACACAGCCCTCTCCCAAGCACATTTTCTGATTGGTAAAATGCCGAGTGCTCCCCCGATGTCAACACAGACCCCAACGAAAAATCCTTACTAAAACGGTGGGAACTAGTATCCAGACTCAAGCAAGGATTTTGGAAGCAATGGTCAAGTAAGACAACATACCTATGATGAGTTTGCCAATGGGACGCATTGTACACACATATCCAGGCCAGGATAATCAAGTTCGTGTGGTTGATGTTAAAACTGCCTCCCGTATCTACAAGCGCCTCTAACCAGGCTTAAGCCGTTATTTCCAGAACAAATGGCAAAAAACAGAGGAAACTGAGGACACAGATAATAATGATGCGCCATCCGTTCAATGAAAACGGCTAATGTCGCCAACCATAATCTCATCTTTACAAATCCTGCTCTTTATGTTCCTCTTGGTACTGATAGACTCAGTATCTGTGACACGGTTAGACACGAAGCCTGGATCCTATAATGAATATTGGAATTGGAATTGGAACAATGAAGAGAGCAGTATCAGACTGGATACTGGACTGGACCATTATAATATACTATTTATTGGCATAAACGAATTCAAATACATAGTCGCAGAACAGCACACAATACAGCTGCAACTCAGAAATCAAGAAAGTCAAAGGAGAGTACTGAGCCAACAGTCTAAATGTCTTTTGGGCGGCTATAATCAATAACGATTTAAGCAAATAATATCCATGGGCAGGAATAGGCTAAGGATACTTGTCGGAGGAGGAGTCTTCAACTCACATCCTAACAAAATGCATCGCCCTTGCCAGGAAAAGATGCAGCATCCTAGGGATGCATGTTATGAATGTCAAAGACATAGTAGCCCTCGACCCATCAAAGATCCTGACATTCGTTCAGGAACTGGTGTTGATGGAGGAGCTATAAGCTCGGAAGGGAGCACAATAGTATCTTAAAAATATGTTCAATATAAAATAAATTATTATCGTAACCAACATTTAAAAGTGAGTCACATATTTGAAATTCAATTGGGGGCACATTATTAATGTGAGAGCAGTTTCATCTCAAACGATTACCGCTAAGTGCGATTTTCTCATATAATATATTCTAATAAAGTAAGAAAATCTCTATATACAGCGTTCATTTTCTTCTTTACTTTGAAACACGAAATAATTTTTTTCATTCCAACAAAATAGACAAATGTCCTTAAACTCATTAAATTTCATATCTTCGCCTACATAAATTTGGTACAGATGTTTCATATTTAGTTCATCTTGCTTCAACATTATTATTAGACTTGCATCGAATAAGATGATTAGGATTGCGTGCATACGTTTGACATAAATAAAATGCGGGCATACGTTTGACATATAAAAATTAGCGTGTAAAGGCCTCACAAAGTACACTCGGGGAAAAACCGCTACATATTTTGTAACAAACGTAATAAAAGCAAAACAAAAATATGGGACTAAAAAAAAGAAATAATAAAAAACGATGTGAGAAAAAGAGTAAGAGTGGCTACTATAGTATTAAAGAAGGAGAAGCCATAAGATATTCAATCTGCGATAAAAATCGCTAAAAAAGCAATAGACAAAACTTTTGGACGAAAGCAAAATGAAGTAATAATTCCTCGAGTTATTAGTGTTCCTAAAGTTGGCGGTATCTTACCACTTATACCCATTATAACAGCACTTGGAGCATTAGGCGGACTTGCCTCTGGTGGTGGCGCTAAAAATGCTTAGAAAGAATTAGAGCAGAACAAACGACCTATCAAAAAAACGGAAGCTATTTGTTCATGAATGAACATGAGACGCTGCAAGGCTCAGCTATTTTCTAATGACAAAATTTCACATAGAGTCGACTTTCAAGTGGCTGCAGTTAGATAAGAAAACATTACATGAAGTCGACTGTCAAGTGGCTGCATTAGGTTAAGAATACATCAGATGAAGTCGCCTTACAAGTGGCTGCATTAGGTTAAGAATACATCACATGGAGTCGCCTTACAAGCGACTCCGTTAAGTTAAGTAAACATAACATGAGGTCGCCTTACAAGCGGCAGCATATGTATTTAGATTTAAGATTTTTGTATAAAATAAAGAAATGCTCGTCAGAGCAAACAGTTTGATTCTAAACGTCGTCTCATCGTGTTGACTACACCCTATACGTGTTTCACACATTTTTTGGTCCTTCGAGCCGGATTCAGAGTCGTCTACTCTGAGGATATAGATCTACACTAAATTTAGTCTATATAATTTGATCTACGAGCCGGAAAGTACAGTTCTGCGCTAAACGTAGTGAAAATATTGTTCGCATCGGACCAGAGTTCGATTCTAAACGTCGTCTCATCGTGTTGTCTACACCCTATACGTGTTTCACACATTTTTTGGTCCTTCGAGCCGGATTCAGAGTCGTCGACTCTGAGGATATAGATCTACACTAAAAGTAGTCTATATAATTTGATCTGCGAGCCGGAAAGTACAGTTCTGCGCTAAACGTAGTAAAAATATTGTTCGCGTCGGACCAGAATTCGATTCTAATCGTCGTCTCATCGTGTTGACTACACCCTATACGTGTTTCACACATTTTTTGGTCCTTCAAGCCGGATTCAGAGTTCGAAACTAATGGTCGACTCTGATGATATAGATCTACAATAAATGTAGTCTATATAATTTGAACTTAGCGTCGGTTTCAGAGTTCGAATTTGAACGTCAAATCTGAAAAGATTTTGAAATTCAAAGCATGTTCTGTGGCTTACAACAGAACTGTGAAGTAAGTGCAAATCAAAACCAAACTCAATCATCAGAGAATATGTTGTTTGGAAAGCAGCAGGAGCTGCTAAAAATGGAGCCGTCTTCATCAGAAAAAGAGATTGAAGGTCGGTCAAATAAGTTG